>JANPWX010000611.1:319381-331117 GCA_024734555.1 Trochalopteron elliotii | reverse complement strand
GGCCCCGCCCCGGCCGGAAGTGACGCCATCGCCGCGCGCCCGTTGCCATGGGAACAGCGCGGCCGGCTCATGGCGGGGCCGCGGCCCCTGCTCAGCCCCCGGAGCCCAAACGGGGCTGGAAGGGACCCCTGGAGACCGTCCGCTCCGACCTGGGCACGGGGCTTGGAATGTCTCCAGAGAGGGAGACTCCACCGCCTCCCTACGGAGCAGTTCGTTGTTCTGCCACCGTGTGTAAAGAAGTTCTTCCCCATGTTGAGGTGGGACTTCTTGTAGTTTAGTTTGTGGCCATTGCACCACTGAAAGGAGTCTGGCACTCACGTTGGAGATGTTTATGTGGATTGCTGAGAGCCCCTCTTGTTGTAAAATATAGCAAGTTTTAAATTTTAATTTTCTAACGTAGTTACGTTTGTTCGCCTTTGCCCCGGGGGAAGGGCACGGAAGTTTCTTTCCAAAGCATCGTTCCACCAGGTGAGGCCTGACGAGTTCAGCCTCAGCTGCACGAGAGACACACAGAGATAGCGGCCATCAGGGGCCATTGGCGAACCACCAGCAAACATCAATGAACACCTACTCCAGACCTGCCCCCTGGCTGAGAAGGAAATCCGGGAGTGAAGACCTAATTAACATCACAGGCGAAGGAATCCCTATCCAATAGGAAACCAAATACTAAGAACTGCGCAGCTCGGCACCAATGAACATTAAACCGATCGATTTCGGAGTGTATAAAGTTTGAAAAAAATCTAATCGTTTGAGAAAAATCATGGAGCGTGGTCCCCTGTGGCTGAAGGGCAGCAGGGGTGCCCTGGCGGCCGGCAGGCAGAAGAATAAGGTGAAAGACAAGGCCCAGACTCTGGAGCAGATCACGAGCAGCAAGAAACAGCAGCAGGAGGAGAAGTGCGGGCTGGACAAGCAGACCCGGCCACAGGTGGCCTTTGAGAAGACGCGGGAGAAGCGGCAAGGGGAGAGGGTCCTGAAAAAACGTCTAAAACTCACAAGCAGCGAGTGGAGAAGTTTAACAGGTACTTGGGTGCACTGACTGAGCCCCAGGACATTCCCAAAGTCAGCTGGACTAAATGACCTGCTTGGCTCTGGGTCTGGAGCTGTTTTGTTTGTATCAAGCAGGGTTGCCATGAGCATCTGTCCTCCATATTGTCGAATATAACTCCTGAGCTTTTATGACTTTATAGTATCTCATTTTATAGTCTTTTTTTTTTTTTTAATAACACACATCCAACATTCTCAGTCTTCTCTGGACTAGCCAAGCCCAGCTCCTGTGGTCTCTCCTCATCAGAGAGATGCTCCAGAGCCCAAATTATCTTGGGGTCTCTGCTGGACCCTCTGCAGTAGCTCCTTGTCCTTCTTGTCCCAGAACTGGACACAGCAGCCCAGATGTGCCTCACTAGGGCTGAGCAGAGGGGCAGGATCACTCCCTGCCCTGCTGGCCATGCTCTCCCAATGCCCCCCGGGGTCCCCTTGTCCCCCCAGTCCCAGGACACTCTGCTGGCTCAGGGGCAGTTTGTCACCCACCAGGACCCCCAGGTCCTGCAGAGCTGCTCTGCAGTGGGTCACCCCCAGGCTGTGCTGGCACTTGGGGTTGTTCCTCCCCGGGTACAGGACCCTGAAATTGCCCTTGTTGAACCTCCTCAGGTTTACCCCCACCCAGCTCTCACGCAGCCCCTCAAGGTCCCTGTGAATGGCAGCACAGCCTTCAGCTGAACCAGTCACTGCCCCCGGCCTGAATCATCCTGAAACATGATCAGGATCCATTCTACTCTCCAGCAGGTCGTTGCTACACAAACTGAACGAGGCTGGGGGAAGAACTGATCCCTGGGGATGGTGGATCCACAGGTGGACTCTGCTGTGCTTATCAGGCCCCCCTGAGCTCTGCATTCAGCCAGGCCCTCCCCCCTCCCCAGTCCCTTTATCCCACATTTCCTGTGTCTACCTACAAAGATGTCACAGGATAGTGCCCAAAGCTTTGCTGAAGTCAGTCCTGGTGTCAAACACAGCCCAAATGCCCCCACACGGATGGGGGTGGGAGGAGGGGGAAGCTTTGGGGGGCTGTCCCAAACTCCTTTTTCTGCCCCACAGAGGTGACAGCAGACAAGAGGAAACCCAGGAGAACCTCAGAGCCACTCAAACCTCAGCCAGAGCTTCCTCCTCAGGCAGAAGGCAAAATCCCAGACTTGGCAGGGTTGAAGTGACCTCTGGAGATCATCCAGTCCAACCCCTGGTGGATTTGAGATTCAGGGGGTGCAGGTCCAGGGTGTTCTGATCCCCAGCCAGCACCAGGTACTGGGAAAGATCATCCACAGGGAAACTGAGGCACAGAGCCCCACAGCCACCCCAAAGGAGCCAAATGGTGCCCCCACAGACAGCCCTGCCTGAAACAGAGCACCCACAGCATCCAAGCAAACTAGACTGTGTTGTATTTACACTCATGGACAGGGAAGAAGGAACAGGGAAAAGGGCAGTGCTGGAGAAGCAGGTGGCTGTGGTCTTTCCCAAAGGATCCATGGGAGCTGCTGCACTTCCCTGGGGCTGGTGGCTGCAATTCCTGCTTCCCCTGAGAGTGAGGGATCATCCTCAGGGCAAAAGCTCAGTGGCAAACCCAGCCTGGCCACACACCAGCTCTGCATGGAGGGTGCAGGTGTGTCCAGGGGTAACATGTGCAGCCACTTGCCTGCTCCACACATCATGTCAACATTATCCAGAAGGAAAAACCTGAGGAAAAGGCTGGTGAGAGGCAGCCTGGCTCCTCTCTGTACTGGAGGGGGGGTTTGCATCAGTTTGGGAGGTTCAGATGCTACTGGTACCACCACGGGATGGCAGCTGGCACAGAGCACACACTGCTTTGGCTGGAGCAGACTGGAAAAACCAAACACTTGGAAGGATCCCCCCAGCAGCACCTGGGCAGAACTGCCACAAGCAGGGCAGGAAAAGAGACCTTGGAAGGAAGGAGCTGTTGTGATCACTGGCTGGGCCCTGCAGCTCTGCTCTCTGACACCAAGGGAAAAGCTTCCAAAGCGTGGGATGGCCAGCAGTGGGACAGAGGCTGCTGCTTGTCCCCTGGGACACATCCGGGTTTCTGTGCCTGTGAGAGCCAGAGCCCCACTGCCACAGCCCTGCTCCTGGTGCTCCCAGGAATCCCCTGGGCATGGAAGCAGCTGTGGCTGTGCCCCAGGAACCTCTGCCTGCCTTGTGCTGCATCCCTGAGCCCTGGGTCCTCCCAACAGAGCCCTCTGGGTTGGTACTGAGATGGCATTTGGCTTTTGCTACACCTTCCTTCCTGTGTGTGTGTGTGCACCCCCCAGAGCCTTCCAGGTGCCTTTTGGGGTGCTTGAGGCCTCTGAGCATGTTGACTGTACCTCAAAGTTCTCCTTCTGCCTTCCCTTGCACCCCGGAGCCCTCCCCAGGCCTTCCAGCACCTCAGGGAATTCTATGAGTCTCTCAGTGAGCCCAGAGCCCTCCAAGCACCTCTCCCTGCTCCCTGGGTCTCTCCATAGGTGTTTCTGAGCCCCCACCTGGACTTCTGGGCACCCTGGGACCCTCCTTGTGACTCTCCCTGTGCCCCAGTTCCCTCTGTCTGGCTTGCAGAGCATCTCTTGGGGACCTGGCCCCACCTCTCATCCCACAGGGAGGGAGGAGGCAGAGGAGGGCAGCTGGGTGGGCTCCACAAGCTCTCCCCAACATCAGCATGGCCCACACAGGAGGAGGGGACCCCACTGTCACCTGGATGCAGGGACAGGTCCAGAAGCAGAGGTGTGGGGACCTGAGCTTTGTGCACAACCCTGATGAGAGCGACTCGTGTAAGGCAGAAGGCAGGGAGAGAGGAGAGAAGGGAGAGGAGAAAGGGGAGAGGGAAGAAGGGAGAGAGGAGAGCAGGCACAGGCAGTGCTGAGGGACACACACCTTGCTGGGAAAGCAGCCGGGGTTATCCAGGGGTGCTGAAGCAGGAGGCTGGAGCAGGAGTGTCCCTGGCTCCCTCCCTGTGGAGAGAGGCACAAGGCAGCAAGTGGAACCTCCTGGAAGGTCCTGCCCTGCCCACGTCACTTCAAGCCACAAAATAATTTCCCTTTGCCAGCATCACTGCTCAACCCCCTTGGTGCTTCTCCAACAGCGTCAACAGAGGGTGGGGAGAGGGGTCTGGGGTGCTGGAACTACAGAATCAACCCTTCAGCATCTGAGAGCAAACACCTCCCGGGGAGCAGACGGCAGCCTGGCTGCCAGGATCCCCCAGCCCCCGGGATTACAGGCAGAGGGAACAGAGTCCAGTGGCTGCTCAGGGACTGTGGCCACAAGTCCTGGGTGATTTGCAGGACTCAGAGCTGCCAGGAAGGGAAAGGCTGCTGGCAGAGCCTGGCCGCTCACACCGTGCAAACTGCCCGGCAGGAGGCAAGTCCAAGGTCTTAGCGCTGGAGCAGCGGGGCAGGACGGTCCCTTTTCCTTTGGGAAGCTGGTTGAGAACACATCAGCTGAGCTGTGGCTGTCAGACAGGCAGGGAGGGAGAGGAGGAACACCAACTGACTGCCAGAGGTGCGAGGAGCCCCCATGTCCAGGTGCCAGTTGGTGTGCGCTGCCGGAGTCACCCTCACACCGCTGCAGGGGCTGGGAGGAGGAGGAGGAGGAGGAGGAGGAGGAAGGCTGGGAGGAAGGGGAGGAGCACCAGGCAGCCTGGCTGCAGTTCAAGCTGCTCAGACCCCTTTTCACAACTTCTGGATCTTCTCGGCGATAACGATGGGGTTTTCCTTGCGGATCTTCTCGGCAGCCTCTGCCTTGTAGTCGTAGGGGCAGGCGTGCATGTCGGAGTACCGGTGGATGGCACAGAACAGGTTCCCGCAGCGGCAGTCGAAGCCTGAGGGGAGGAAGAGCAGGGACAAAGCCACATCAGGCCCCAGCCAGCCAGGCAGGAAGGCAGCAGCAGGGCCTGGCTCCTTCCTGCCACACCAGGAAATGCCACTGATGCAGAGAGAAGGGCAGAGGAGGAGGGGGGGGGGGTTTGCTGTCTCCCACGAGCCAAAAGGACTTTTCATTTGTGGAAGACCACGGGTGGCTCTTTGCTTTCCTCTGGCTCAGGAGCTCTGCATGCTTTGGGCAGCCCCAGCTGTCACATGGTGGGAAATGCTTCCAGAGCAGCTGCTGTACATGTTCCCCAGGGACAAGGGACATGCCAGGCACTGCAGAGTGCCAGACTGCTAATCCAGACCAGGCTCCCCAGGGAGCCTGAGCTGGAGCTGAGCCCTCCAAGCCAGTCCAGCTCCCCAGGGTCACACAGCAGCATCTGGACTGACCAGCAGCAGGCAGCAGAGCTGTCACCACGTTAGGATCGTGTTTGAGCTACTTAGGCTTCAAAATTCCCAATTTAGTCACTTCACTGAGGGACAATGCTCAGAGTTAACACAGCACACAGGGAAAGCAAGGCAGGAGCAAGCAAAGGATGTGCTGCAGGACAGCAGGGAATCCTGCTGGCAGGGAATCATGCTCTGTCTGCTCACGTTTTTCCAACTACAGGCTGTAAAGCCCACAAACACCTTGCTCCAAGGTGCCACTTCACTCCTGGTAGAGAAAACTCATTTTATCCTAAATGCCCTGAATTCACAGGGATTCTCTGTTAGTTGAACCCTAATGATGAAAACTTCTCATAGTTTAAAGCTCTTAAGGAAACACTTATCCAGGAAAACAATTCTCTCTGCAACCTGAAGGCTGGGCACAGAATACCCAGCCCAGCTCCAGGTTTATAAACCCACCCCTATTCTAGGACAGTGCCCGTGGATTTCCAGGCAAGCTCAGGTTCAAACTTCCCAGCCTAGACTTTGCCAAAGCTTCTTATATCCATAAAAACAGCCAGTCCCTGGCTGCTGGATGCACCAAGCAGGCTACAGAAGCAAGTGCTCTGCCAAACAGCATGACCTGCACAGCTACAGAGTTAACTTTTTTCCAGGGAAGCATTAAATGCCAAAGATAATTTAGGGGAATGATGTTTTTATTAACAAACCACAGCCAAATTAATTGCTTCACTTTCCAGGAGCCATTTTCCCATTGACAGCAGTGCCCTGACACCATCCCAGCACTTCTCTCTCCATCTTCACAGGCTGCATGCTGAGAGCCATCCTGCTCTCAGGAAACTAACAGTGGAAATGAGGCAGCATTAACAAATGGGATGAGTCTTGGAGAGGGATTTTCCATTTGGGTCTAGCTCAGTTCATGTCACTGTTATGAAAGCTTTACCACAGACCTGACTGGGAGCAGATTCCCATCCACAGTGAGCTCTGCCTTCCTCTACAGCAGCTTCTGCCAAGAAGCAGGAACAACCAAGAGGTGCTGCTGCATCTAATCCTGCTCCCAAGGGCTGCCAGGACCCTGGCAGTGAGTGGGATGCTCCCCAGGCTGCTGCCTCAGTCAGTGCTGTTGCAGGTCGGAGCTCCCCTCCCTTCTCTCCTGCAGCACTACAGCTCCAGGATGGATTGGGGGGAACCTCCAGCCTCTGACCCTCCAAACTCAGCAGCACCACAGCACTGTGCTCACAGGGCTCTCACTCTGGACTGCTTAGGGCACAGGGAAGTTGTGCCAGAGCCAGGCACTTACCAGTCAGCCCAATCTTCTTCCGGCAGGTGAAGCAGCGATTCTTCTTCGGTTTTGGTTTTTCCGCAGCCGTCTTGCTCTCAGCTGTGTTCTGGGATATCTCAAGCAGGGTACCTGAAACAGAGGCAAGAGTTCTGCTGCATTTCTTGATAAACCAGATGTTCATTTTATTACAGGAGCTGCTTGAAGCTCTAATGACTCTCTGTGTGCACACTGCCCTAGCTGACATACCCCAAACTGTGAGATTTGTCTTGTTCCACAGAGATCTCCACCTCAGAGCTTTCTTTCTGATTCAAATGCCTTAAATCCAAAGCTGGAGTGGCCACTGGACAGTGACTGGATAGTCACTGCAGCTCAGCTGCTGTACAGCAACACAGCTGTCAGCTGAGCCCACAGTTAATCTTCACAGGGAGAAAAAAAAGTTAACCCCTTGTAAGTGCTATTAATTATTTTTGGTGACTCTTATGTAAGTGTTCCCCATATGTAGGTCTTAGAATGCTTTACACAGATATCCATCACTGCCTCTAATCTTCCAAAGGGAAAACTGAGCTCTCAAAGCCAGATTGTTAAAGGTCACTGATGCTTAGCAGGATTTCCTCCAGTACCTTAGCAGGTTAGAGTAGTCAACAGGAGGGAGGAGATCCAACTGCTCGTTGGAGCACCTGCGGTGCAGGCTGCTCTGAGGAGACAAAACAGACACAGCTTTGTGGAGCTGACCCTAAACAGCCTCCTAAAAACTATAAAGGCAGATGAAAAGGCCAGGCTCTCCCAAGACTCTTTTTAATAGTCTCTCACCTGCCTGTTGTAAATCGTCTCCTGGGCTTGAAGGCAACGAATTACCAAACCCAAAATGCCCAGCCATGTGTGGTGACTAGAGCCTGGCTTTTTAACAACCAACAGCTCCTGGATTTTTTTAGCTTTCAATGCAAGCAAGCTGTCAGCTGAGCAAAGGAGGGTGTCTGCATGCAGATCACCTGCTTATGGCATCAGCTGGAGGATGTGCCACACTGGGCAATGACTCTGCTGCTCCTCAGTCATGTCAGGGCGCCCACTGTGTAACAGCCCCCCAGGGGACAGGTGCCCCCATCACACGGGGTGACAACAACAGGCCTCCACTACCCCCAGGCACTGTGACAAACGAGTCTCCTCTCTCCCAGGCTCCGATGGCTCTGTCTCCCTCCCTCCCTCCCCCTGGGGAGCTGGCAGGGGAGTGCCGCCAGCAGCCGCGTCAGGCTGTGGGACGCTCCGGGCTCGCTGCCATGCGCTGGGAGAGGCGTCATGGAAGATTATCCTCCTGCCAGCCACTCCAGGGCTGGCAGCCACTCAGCCCTCAGCCCACAGAGCAATCTCTATCGGCCTGCCCTCAAGCACAACATTTGCTCTCCTCCCTGTCACCAAAACAAGAGTTTCCTCCTCAGCTCTCAGGTGTGCCTTTACTGCTGGGAGGGGACACGCCCCAGGGTCAGCAGCTGTCCCTGCTGCTGCAATGGACTCCTGCTGCTCCAATGTCACTCAGACCTGTGCAAAGGACAAACCAACCACCCTACCTGATGAGGAAGAAGCTGATGAGGCTTCATCTGTCTTGCTGAATTCCTCTGTCTCATTGCTGGTTTCCTCTCTGGATATGCTCATGGCTGTCATCTGATGGGTCACAGGAGTCTGAGCGCTGGGAGCATGTGCAGCAGACAAACAAAAAGAGAAAACACAAGTATTTTTATGTGATGGACAGTTATGTGGGAGAGACCTTCTGCCCATAAAGTTTATTTCCTTATATTCAAAAGTAGGTCAGGAGCACAGCAGGTCAATTCCCCTTGAGATCTGGGATCAAAGTTCTCTATAGACATAAATGGAATGAATCTGTGATGATCTCAGTTTCCTTTTCCACCCAATTATATCTCAAAGCCAAAGCAAGTGCCCATCCAAACAAGTCCAGGGGCAGAAAAACACAGTTATGAGTCAGGGCTGTAATGTGACGGTAAAGCTCAGTGCAGCTCTCTCCTCCTTCTCAACAAACAGGCCCAAGGTCTCTAATCCTGCTGTCACAGCTTCCAGACTGGGTCATCAGCAGGTGCTTTCACTAAGAATCACGGGACATTCTGAGCTGATGATCCTCGTGATCCTTCCAAGTCCAACTCTTGGCCCTGCACAGGAAAACCCCAAAAATCCCACTGCTTGGGACTGAGCAGAAATTGAAAGTTGAATAAAGCCAGGGACAGACAAGGTGCACTGGCTCCAGGAGAACCAAGATGTCACTTAATGTACTACCAACCCTCTGGGATCTCACTCCACAAATCAGACAGCAACAGTAGCAGGGACATCTCAATCTTCCAAATAAACCAGAGTGACAATGCAGAATTTGACCCAGCCTGTTTACAGACTGACCATGTAAAGGATGACAGCCTTGTGTCCCAGAGCTGGATTCTAGCAGGCTTTAGATCTCCTCTCCTCCAGACTCTGCCCATACCTGGCTTTTGCATCCTCAGGTGTGGAGTCTCCCTCTGCGCCCTGTCCTGCGATCACCTCGGAAACCATGGGGCTGCTGCTGGGACCACTGGGTGCTATGAGACAAGAGCAGGCTTGGTCAAGTCTCTGAAAAGTATCAGCAAGTTCCTCAGGTGCTTGACAGCCCAGGAGAAAGCAGAAAGAGCACTTCCAGCAGGCTTTACACTCCTGTTCCCTACTGGAGCTGCGAGGGCACAGCCCTGTTGGGATCACTCCCACATCCCTATTCCTACCCTCTCCAAATTTGTGCATGGGACTCTGTGGGACACCAGGGCTGTCTGGATCCTGAACCCAATGGCACTTTGTAACTTCTCCAAGGTGTAAGAACCAGATCCTCATCTGCTGAAAGGAACCAGCTTCAACAGATACATGTGGGTTTGTGTCAACTGATGATCTAAGCTGGGATCTTAGGAAAACCCTTTGTCAGGAAAAGTCATGTTCCTGAGCATATTTTGTGTGGGTGACTGAAGGGAAGCCATGATTACCCTCAGGAATAAACTGTGGAAGAACTCTCAGAGGCATTTCTCACTCTGTACATGGGGCATCTGCACAAACCCCCAGCAAAAGAAATCCCTGCTCACGTTGCAGAGAGCATCCTTCCCATGCTCCCATCCCAAGTGCAGGAAACAAACCTTGTTAAGTCACGGTTTTTAGATGTCACACTGTCAAGATAAGAATATTATACAAACAGGCCAAATAAAATTTAATTGTGGGGCTTTGTCATGCTTCCCAGCAGTCAACATCTAATCAGACAGCAGGAAATAGCTGAAAGCTGGGATCACCATTAGCACATGTGAAATTTTACAGTTTACTGGAAGGTGCTGGCTGGGATGGGACTTCACAAACTGGTGAGACTGGGAAGAAAACAAGTGCCCCTCCTAACAGGAAACAGAAGTGCTCGAGGGCATGGGTCCTTGATTTAGAGCCTTGGGTATCCATGGAAAGGGAAAGATGATTTTTCTAGGAGGGGGTAAATCTGCTGGTGGCCAGGTACCAGCAACATGCTCTGTCACAGTTGCTGAACACAGTTTGTATCCAGACACCCACTTAAAACAGATTTCCAGAAAAAAAAAAAATCCTCTACCTGGAGGGCTTATCCGGTCACTGCTCTGCTGCCTCTGCAGGAACTCCTTGTAGCACACGGAGCACATGCCGTTGGTCCGGGGGCTGCCATAGAAGCCGCAGCCCGTGGTGCACAGCAGAGGCACCTGTGTCTGGTTGGTCTCCTGAGCCATCCTCGCTGCTCCCAGGCCCCGAGCTACAGCCAGGAATCAAAAATAAACCCGGGACAGCTGTGAGGGCCAGAGCGCCAGGGCATTGTGTGCTGCAGCTGATCAGGAAGGAGCACAAAGGATCCCAAGAGAGCCTGGTTCCTGCACGTGCACAGCAATACGAGCCCAGGCCCTCCAGCCCTCGGGGCTCCTGAAATCCGTGTCCTGGGGCCCTGAGCCACCCAGAGCTCGGCAGTCAGGAGCTGCCCAGAGCCAGACTGGAAAACCAACAGGAACTGGCTCCCGGTTCTGCCTCTCGCACCACGAGGCTCCTGAAACTCCCGGTGACACACGAGCACATCAGACCCGACCAATCCGCTCTCCACCGGCACAAAATGTGCCCCCACAGCACTGCTGATGCCCCCTGTGAACACCCACACCTCAAACGCCCAGTGCAGGCCCAGTCAGTCACACTTTGGTTTTCATTTCGAGCCTGGCTTATTTTTTTAATTCTCAGGAAGATGACGCAAGCGATGCAAAAAGAACCCACTGACGCTCTGTTCTGACATACGTGGGTAAGGGGAACGTTAGCATGGTTAGGCTGGAAATAATGATAATGTTTTCTTTCCAGCAGTAAGATGCAATTCCAAAACACCTTCCCAGGGAAAACAGCTGGCATGGTGAAACCTAATTTTAAATTTGATCTTAATAATTTCTCTCTGGATCACATGCAGTTACCTCCAACCCCAGGAACTGACCCCTTCCAGCCACACACGGTGTAGCATTTACAGGGCCAAACCCACCGCAGTGCTCCAAATGAGAACCATGAGGCACAAACAAAAACCACACACAATTCCAATGTGTGTGGACAACGTGGCTGCAGCCACAGCTCTGCCACAGAACAAGGGGAGAGGATGTGTGCAGGACCATGGTGGGTGCGGGTGGCTCCAGCTCGGGCACAAAGCCACGGCGTTGGTACCAGGAGCTCCCAGCAGTGCTGCCTTTGTGGGATGCACGGAGTACCCACCACCTCCCAGCCAGCTCTGCCGCTTCCCTTCCTGCTCTACAAAACTTGCTTCACCGAGGGAATAAACAAGACGAACACGAAATCATTACCCTGCCAGGAGCGCTCCCGTGGGACAGAACCGGATCACCTCTGGTTTATCCCTCCTCGTCCTCAGCTGGGGGATGCGGGTTTCGGCTCTGCACCCGGGGGTCCCTCGCAGAGCTCAGACCAGCGCTCCCATGGCCACACCGGGATCCTCCCGGCCCGAACCGGCCTCTCCTCGGGCACTCGCAGCCAGGGCAGCCCCGGATCCCTCGGGGGTCCCGGCTGGCGCCCGCTGCCACACGCACAAACCTTCGGGAGCTGCTGTCGATCGAGCGTCCCTGCAGAGCGAAGGGGCCGCGGGCTCAGCCTTCCCCGAGCGCCGCACGGCCC
>JANPWX010000611.1:301663-314460 GCA_024734555.1 Trochalopteron elliotii | reverse complement strand
AGGGACAGGAACCCAGCACGGGCTGGAGCTGTGTCAGGGCTTGGGATGGAGCTCAGGGAAAGGTTCTTCCCCCCGAGGGTGCTGGGGCACTGCCCAGGCTCCCCAGGGAATGGTCCCAGCCCCAAGGCTGCCAGAGCTGCAGGAGCTCTCAGGGATGCTCAGGGTGGGATTGTTGGGGTGTCTGTGCAGGAACAGGGGTTGCACTGATGGTCCCTGAGGGTCCCTTCCAACTCAGGATACTCCAGGATTTTATGGTTCTATAACTCCATCACTGCTGGGTGGTGTTTGGAAGCACCAAAAATGCCAGCAGGGACCAGACCTCTGACTCAAAATGCATCCCAGAGCAGTAACAGGGGTTACACATGGCCCATATGCTGTGTCACAACACAGTGATCCAGTGGCACTGGCACAGGGTGCCCAGAGCAGCTGTGGCTGCCCCTGGATCCCTGGCAGTGTTCAAGACCAGGAAGGATGGGGCTTGGAGCACCCTGGGATAGTGGGGGGTGTTCCTGCCCATGGCAGGGGTGGCACAGGATGGGCTTTGAGGTCCCTCCCAACCCAAACCAGTCTGGGGTAATACAAACACCTGCAGTGTACAGCTTGAGACATGGCAGTGTGGTTCCAGTACTGGGAGGGTCAAACCCACAGCCAGGGTCAATCTCTGGTTGTGCAGACCCCAAAGCCTCCCCTTGCCAGCCTGGCAGCCTTGTCTCCAAGGGCTGTGCTAGCCACATCCAGTGGCACAGCTTGAGAGCAGTATCTCCAGCTGGCACCCCAGGAGATGCTTCCCCAGCATCTGGGGAGGAAGGAAAACTGGGCTCTGGTCCTATTGCCTGGGAGGGAGTTTATATGGAAAACCACAGAGGCTGACAGTGACAGGAGCCCTGTGCTCCTTGCCTGGCCTTGGCCACACTTCTCTGCAGCTCAGGAGCCCCATGCCATTCTCACCACTGAGAATTGTTTCTTCCCTGGGGAATGAGCAGGACCTGAGCCCCAACACCCTGCCTGGTCACTGGTCACTCACACTTCCCCATCCCCTGGATCCTGGCTGTGCACAGCTAACACATTAACCTAGTGCTGCGCCAGCCCCCGGCCCCACGCTCGCTGCCTGTGTGACACACATCTGGGCCAGCAGAGAGGTGTAGGGGGGCATCAAATCCTTTTAAAAGGCTCAGTGGGTTAGAAACCCCCTTGCAATTACCACCTTCTTCTTGTCTGGCTCACACAAAGGACCCTCCGGGGCGCTGGGCATGTTCCTGACAAACCCAACACAGCCGCGGGAGCCGGGAGGAAGGGACGGACGCAGGAGCCTTTTCAGACTCTGCTATTTGGTTGCAAACTGCTTAATTTCCTGAACAAAATGATATTTTTGTTGTTGTTGTTGTTTTGATGGAAAGGACAGCACTTTTTTGGCATGGTACAATCCCAGGGCTATTCATCCGTCACCACAGCAACGAGCTCCATCAATGGCCATCCGAGATTGCGGATGATTAGAGACAACATGTAAAAGGTGGAAGATGCTGGGCACCTCGAAAACCTCATCTTCCCAAATGACTTGAATTATCCTCATTATTTCTCCCCGGCCAATTCTCTCCCCAGTCCGCAGGAGACGTCGCTGTTATATAAACACGGGAAGAGCCAAGTTATGAGAGCAGGCGGATGAGAAGGGAATGGTCCCTTCTGGTGGGGACTGACCTGGAAAGCTCATGACATGGAGGATGAAACCCTCAGAGATGCTCAGGGAGTTCTTCTGTGCCTGGAAGGGCCATGCAGGAGTGGGTCCACACTGCTGTCAGGGTAGTGGGGACCATGGCTGAGCCTTGGGGTGAGGTGACCATGACCTCTGCTTTTCCCCAGTCCTGCAGGACCTCCTGCCACTCTTCCTGAACTGTGCCAATCCATTCTGGGGACACAATGAGGAGCTTCGTGTTGGTTTGCTCTTGTAGCACCTCAAGGACCCAGCCCATCACCACCACCAGTTTTTGGGGTAAAAAGAGAGAAAGCGGTCACTGGAACCTGGCAAAGGTGTGACATGTCCCAGCAGAGGGACTTCCTGTCCTGAAACATGGCAGCCCTGAAACTTTAATGCCCACCTGCAATATTCATGGTGCTTTCGACAGCAGCAAGGTGGGAAGTGTGCAGGGCAGCCTGAATATTTCATGGGGGGCTCTGCACTGGGATTTTGGGCATGGTTTCCTCCACTGCCACTGCAGCCCCACCCTGCCATGGAGTCTGAGCTATCCCATGTGGAGGAAGAGTGATGACACTCTGATTTGCAATCCAAAGAGTCCTTCAAAAATAATCAATGCATGTTTTGGGCCCTGCCCAGGGTGAGAGGAGAGGTCGTGTCCTTTTGGGCATCTCTCTGCTCCGGGGGGATCAGGAGACCCTGCGTGCCAGGCTGTGGGTCTCCAGGGTGACCTCCCAAACTGGCTCTGGTGGATGTCCCCCACTCTGAGCCCCAAAGCACCACAGAGGGGCCTCAAGTGCCCACCCTTGGCTGTCCTGGTGTCACTACAAGGGACAGAGACAGCAGCTGTCCCCAGTCCTGTCCTCTCTGGCTGTTGCAGGGTTGTTTTCTTGCTAGAGGCCCTTGTCCCAGGGCCATGTAGTGGCACGGGAGGTGACGGTCACACAAGTGGCTGGGATCCAGGTCAGCTCTCCATTGGGACATCCCCACTGTGAGCCAGGTGCTCACAGACACAGGATCCTGACCTGGATCGACCCAGCCCAGGATGACAAAAGGTCCCCAGATCAGTGACACTGCAGTGGTGGGGAAGGTGATGGTGAGAACATCAGTGATCTCTGCAGACGATGAGAACATCAGGGGAGAGAAGCCCCTCCCCAGCCCCTCTCTATCCCCCTCGCCTGGAGCCCTTCCTAAGCACTTCCTGCCTGCTCTGCAGCAGCCTTGGGGGGCTGCTGGGGGGTGGCTGCCTCAGAAGCCCCTCAGCTGGAGCCCCAAGAGCAGCAGAGCCCACCATGGCAGGGACAGGGCTCAAGCACCTCTTGGTTCCAGTGATGCCTCAGAGCCACCACCTCTGCAGAGGCCATCATGGTGCATGTCCCCTCCTCACTCCATGCCTCAGTTTCCCCTCTGTATCCTGGGGATGAATCCTCTGTCTAGGGTATTTTCCAGGACCTCAGGCAAGAGAACAGGATATCAGTGGGCTCCTGACTCCATCCAGGGACAGACCCCGGCCCTGATGGGAAGAATGGCCAGGGAACAGAGTGCCTATCCTTCTCTTCATCCAATGGAGCACCATGAGGAGGCAGAGTGTGGGTGCCTTCCCTGGGCTCAGCACCAGGCAGGATCAGCTTTGCTTCCCTTCTGGAAGGATGCTGGGGCTTGTCCTTGGAGCAGGGGACTGGGGACTGCTGCCACCTCCCCTGGATGGCTCCTGGGGTACAGGGACATGAGGGAGAGCTCTGCCCCAGTGTGGGAAGGTGGCTGTCCTTGGGGCAGTGGTTGGCCTTGGAGAGCAAACCCTGCACTGTTTTGATCTCCTTTTCTGCTGGAACCACCCTTGCTGTCCCCCAGTGTCACACGTGAGATGCTGCCACCTCTGCTCTGGGACATTTGTCCCATTTAGGGGTCCATGTGCTGGCTCCTGGCTTGGGTTTTTCCCTTCCTTCAGTCCCCACCATGTCCCAGGTCCCCCTGCTTAGGGAGCACCCCTTGGCCAGGACATGCACCCCAAATCTCTCCTGGCCCCAGCTCCCCAAGTTCCCCTTTGGGTCCTGTCTGCTCCCCGGCAACCCCAGCACCTCAGGGCAGGGGAGGAATGGCCAGAACCACAAGAGGGTTTTTGCAGGGAGCCGTGGCTCTGATCAGGCTCGATTGGAGCCGATAATTAACAACAAGAGAAGATCGATAAGGGAAGCGGCTGTGCTGCAGCCAGGGACAGGGACAGGGCTGGGGCCCCTCCTGCCACCCAGAGGGGGGCCATGGAGCCCCTCTCTGGCACCCTCTGCCACCTCAGCGCCGGGTCTCTGCCCGCATCCCGCACTCTCACAGGAGGAGGATGGGAGATGCACATGTAAGGGCTTGGCCAGGTCCCCCGGGGGAACCAGCCCACCACCAGGCTGGGGGTGACAACGGGGGGACCCCCCCCATCCCGCAGACCCCAGGCCACACAGGCAACGGAGCCGACGCTGCAGGTCAGGGAGCTGCGGGGTGGGAGAAGGAGTTAATTCCTACACCGAAAAGCTCTTTGCCGGCATCTCGTCTCTAATGGAAGAGTCATGTCGGATTAGCGGGCGGGCGCGCGAGGCGCCGAGCGAGCGCCCTGCCTGCCGGCGCCCGGCCCCGGGGACGGCCGGGGAAGCCATGCGGAATGGCAGATCTGGGCCACTGTGCCAGCGCCGCCGGGGCCGCGCCGCGCACGGCCAAGGACGGCCGCGAGGAGCGGCCCCGTGGAGCTCCCACTCGGGTTTCCGTCCCCGTCACGGCGCCTCGGTGTCCGCTCCTGGTGCCCGGCGATGCTTTCCCTCCTTTCCCAAGCCCAGAGCAAACGGGTGCGGAAGGAAGGACGGACGCCCCAAGCCCCGGCGGCTCCGCAGCCGCTGCAATCCAATCGCCGAGGGCGAGCAATGCCAGGGCGATGGAAAAGTGGGTCAGGCACATTGGACACCATGTGCTCCTCCTCTCCTTTCACACTCCTTATCGCAGACCCGATGGTAAATAAACCAGCCCGTCTCCCCAGCAACCCAGCCGGGCGCTGGGCTGTGCCGGGAGCGGAGTCCAAGGTGAGCCACGGTGGCAGCCATGGGAGCCAGCCCAGCCAGCTGGGAGCCAGGGATGAGCAGGAACCCCCGGCCCATGGGCAGGGCACGAGAGCAGGGTCTGCCCGGCAGCCAGGGAGCACCATCCCGACCTGCTGGGGTGGGAAATGTGAGGAAGGCCCATGCCTTAGTGTGATGCTGCCTCTGCAAAGGGCACTGAGTCCTCCCGAGCCGTTCACTGGTTCTGGCAGAGCCCAAGACGGAAGAACTCTAGAAAATTACAATATTTGCCACCAGGAAGCATAGTGAAGTTTTTGAGGCACTTGGGATCTGTCAGCAGGAGCAATGGCTGAGAGCATCAGAGCATCCCTGACCCACTGACCTGTAAAATCGAGGTATCCCAGAGGGGCCCCACCCTGTATCATCCCACCGAGCATCTCCCTCCTCAGGTAACCCCAGTGGTTCCCCCGAGGCAGGGCTGGGTTGCTGCCACCCCCCCTCCAGCTGCTTAAATGAAGCAGAGCCCTTTGTTTTCTCCTTTCATATTATTTAATTCTCCTCTCCTCACTTGCACTGCAGGGGCAGTGGCTAAGCCCGGGCCTTTGCTAAGCCGGGATCGTATTAAAAGAACAGAGAGGAAGAGAGTTTCTGGTGCTAAGCTGCTTGTGGTAACAAAGATGGATTTAAGGAAACTGCTCCCATAGCGATATTATTGCCCAAAAGCACCAAACCCCAAGGGAAAGCGGCTGGGGATGCAGGAAAAGGCCCTGGGAGGTTCCTGCTGGGATGCACCAGCAGCAGCACCGGCACTGCAGGGCTGGGGGTCTTGTGTGGGGCCACCAGGTGAAGCCCCCGGAGGCCACAGCTGGAGCTGGGACACATAACCAGAGCTGAGTCCCTCAGCTGGGGCTGAGACCGGCCCATAGGTGCTGGGCAGCAGTGGGTGGCTCACCTGGGCTTTGGCTGCATTAAAAGCTAAGCTCTCCGGCACAGCTTTTTCCAGAGCAGCAGCCAAAAAGGTGCTTACGGGGCCGAGGCGGGCGCCTGCCAAGCCCTAATTAGGGCCGCTCAGCGGTGCAGGCGCTAATGCGCAACCTTTCGCCTCTGGGGACCGGGATTTAACGCACCGGGATCGCCTCGGGGATCAGTGCTGGGCTTGGGGTGTTTGCTGAGAGGGGAAAAACGCCCCCTTCCTTCCCAAAATTGCACCAGACCAGGAGCTGCCAAGCCTTCCTGAGCCACCTGAGCTTGGCATCCCCAAAGCAGCGGGATGCAGAGTGAGCAGAGCCCGGGCATGAGGTGGGCCAGCCGCAGGTTTCTGGGCACTTTCCTCTTCCCTGCTCTTTATCTCTCCTTCTCTCTGCATTAACATGTTAACTTTGGCCAAGAGCTTTTCCCACTGACCTACTGATCTTTCCTATTTCGGTCCCTGGAATTAAGGGATTGTTGGGATTAACTTGCACTAAAGCCTCCAGATCAGCTCTGGAACGGGACGCCCAGGTACGGGCACCACGGGCAGCCCAGGGCACCATGGGCAGCTCAGGGCACTGAGGGCAGGAGAAGGGAGCTCAGCACTGTCCCATGGCTCCAGCACAGGTGGGACAGGGCAGCACCCCACCCTCGAGCAGCCCAGGTGCTGTCAGCTCCACTCCTGAATCTCCCATTCCCAGGGTTTTGGACCTGCTGTGGTCAGGGCTGGGCACCCACACAGGTGACAGGGAGGGTGGGGTGCCCAGAGCCCCCCAGCAGGGATGAATGGGTGCTCTGAGGACCAGGGTCTCTCCTGGCAGCAGGGATGCCACTGAGGGGCTCTGCAGCTTCCAAGCCCCTTCCCCAGGGAACAGCTACTTCCCATGGCAGAGCCCTGAGTGGGCAGCCAGGACAGGACCTCACCCTGCACCTTTTTCCTGCCACCAGCCCCAGCCTGGGGTCCCACAGTGATCCCCAGCTGAGCCCTGGAGGGGGGATGCCCCTGGCACCCAATGAGCACGTCCCTGCACATCCTGCCATATCCTCTGCCTGCCCCACAGGGTGATGCCCCAGTGTCACCAGCCCCCAGAGCCTCACTATTGGTGGTAAAGACAGGGCCACCATCCTGATGGCCCTGAGCCACGGGCTATCTTTTTGCAGTGTTTCCACAATATTCCAATTTGGGGGCAAAATAAAATCTCCCAAATATACCCTTTCCACCCCAGACTGGAGGTTCCCCTCAAAGGCAGGTGGCTTTTCTACCTGGAGGGACCATCCCACATCCCTGCCCCAGCCCCAGGGAACATGTCACTGTCAAGGGCCCCCATCTGCCCCAGGACCCCCGTGCTCGCCGCCAGGCACGGGAGAAGCAGCATCACATGAAACTCAGCAATTTTGTGGCTGGGAAGTTCAAAAAGATGGAGGTGAAGGAGGGGCTGGGGGGGAGCAGGAACAACCCAGCTTTGAAGGTGCCTGGAGATTAACTCAAGGCCATGGTTGAGGCTCTGAGACTTTTACAGCAAAACCTCATTAAGGCGGGAGCGGGGGGAACGGGGGGAGTCAGGAAATCTTCTAAGCAGGAGGAAAAATGTTTGATTCAGCAGAAACAAGTGGGAAAAAAGCCCCCTTGAGTCCCCCCACTCCACTTTTATCTGTCCCGGGGGGATCAGGGCAGAATATGAAATCTGCCCCTTTCCTCTTTCCTGTTTATCTCCTAATTATTACGCTGGAGATTCGGTGGTGCCGGGACGGGGCCGAGCCGAGGCTGCACCACCCGAGCCGGGGGCGAGTGCTGGGGGAGGTGCCCGGGGGGGCCCTGCACCCCACCCTGCCGGGCTGAGCCCCCTGGGGCAGCGGGGAAGGGGGGGGGCGGCGTGGGGGGGGCCAGGACCATCCTTCAAGTGCCAATTTGGGCGTCATTTGTGCAAGGAGGTGAGTCAGGGCTCTGCAGTCAAGGAGATGCTGCCTTTGCCCCCTCCCCAGGGACCGCAGAGGCCAGTGGGGTGAACAGGGGGGTGGGCTCGGCCAAGGCCCTGGGCAACCAGGGATAAAGGGAGCAAAGACCCCCAGGATGGGTGCTGCGGCCACCCACGGTCACCCAACACCGCAGCCCACTGACCTACTTGGAGCATCACTGAGCCAGGGAGTGCAGGATGGGCATGGGGACAGGGATGGGCATGGAGACAGGGACGGGGATGGAGACAGGGACGGGGATGGGGAGAGGGATGGGAACAGGGACAGGGATGGGGATGGAGACAGGGATGGGGATGGAGACAGGGATGGGGACAGGGACAGGGATGTGGATGGAGACAGGGATGGGGATGTAGGAAAGGATGAGAGTGCAGATGTACAGGGATGCAGGAAGAGACAGGGTTGCAAACAGTGATGGGGATGCAGGCAGGGATGGGGGTGCTGAGGGGAATGGAGATGCAGATGGATTGGGATGAAGGCAAGGACAGGGATGCAGACAGGGATGGGGATGTAGGAAGGGATGAGGGTGCAGATGGACAGGAATGCAAACAGGGACAGAGGCAAGGATGGGGATGTAGGAAGGGATGGAAATACAGGAAGAGATGGGGATGCAGACAGGGGTGGGGATGCAGGCATGGACAGGGATGCAAACAGGGACGGGGATGTAGGAAAGGATAGGGATGCACGCAGGGATGGAGATGCTGTGCTCCACCCCAGTGGATAGCCACAGCCTCTGCCCAGGGCACAGTGGGGTCCAGCCATGGTTCCCCCCCAGCCCCTAAGGAAGGCTCAGCAGTCACTAATTGCTTGGGACACCCCTCGGGGTGCAGGGGAGACTGAATGTTCCNGCTGCCTCAGTTTTCCCCCTTCTCCATGCTCTGCTTTGGACTCGCAGTGTGCCTGAATAACACCTACCCTGTACCCAAGGGCCCATGTCCCCACAGTCCCAATGCCACGGCCCCTGAACACCACAGCCCCACACCATGGTCCCATAGCCCCATATCACAGCCTCATGGCCCCACAGCCCCACACCACGGCCCTACACCATGGCCCCACAGCCACACATCACAACCCCATGGCCCCACAGCCTCATACCACCATCCCATCCCATGGCCCCACAGCCCCACACCACAATCCCACCCCATGGCCCCACAGCCTCACACCACAGCAGTTTCCCATGGCCCCATTACCCCCTGTGGCCCCACACCACAATGTCATGACCCCATGACCCCACAGCCACACACCACAACCCCATAACCCCACAGTCCCAATGCCATGGCCCCTGAACACCACAGCCCCACACCATGGTCCCATAGCCCCATATCACAGTCCCATCCCATGGCCCCACAGCCCCACACCACAGCTGTTTTCCATGGCCCCACACCACACCACAATGCCACGACCCCATGGCCCCACACCACAATGCCACCTCATGGCCCCACAGCCCCACACCACAATGCCATGACCCCACAGCCCCACATCACAGCCATTTGCCATGGCCCCATTACCCCATGGCCCCACAGCCCCACGCCACAGCCCGTGCCAGCCTTTGCATAAGCAGCACCAAATGCAGTGACTCACAGCACTGCAGCAGGGCCACGTGCCCAGCACCATGCCCCATCACCCTGGCTGCCAGGAGTGGCACAGCTGGCAAAGCCACATCTCATCCCCAGGGTCTGAGGGCACTGCCCTGTTTGGTTTGGCACAGCTGAGGGACCCTCATCCCGCACCATCGAGGCACTGCAGCAGCAGGGTTGGGAGGAAGGGTGACACTGACACCATGGGGGAGACAAAGCAGTGGGACCCAGCCCCTGAGCAGGGGGTGCCCCCTTGTATCACCCCCAGAGCCAGGGGGACACAATAAGGCTCAGTGGCTGCAAGTGCTGCAGTTCTCCTGCAGCCCCCCAGCCCCCACTGCTGCCCCCACCCCCACTCTGGTATGGGGGGACACAGCTGGACCCTCATCCAGCCCTGGGACTGGGGGACAGGACCCCCACCCAACTCTGGGACCCCCATCCAGTCCCAGGATTGAGGGACAGGACTCCTGCTCAGTCCTGAGGCTGGGGGCTCCCATGGGGCACATTTCCATGCCAGCAGCTGAGGATGAGATGTGGGGACACCAATGCTGTGGGCCCTGTCAGTGGGTTCACCCCGTGACCCAGTCCCTGGCGGGCAGGTCAGCCATTCCAGATGGGAAACTGAGTCACGGCAGGCGCCTGGCAGTGCCCCTGGCAGGGAGCCCACGGCAGAGACACGGCGGGGTACGGCCGTGCCAGCCCGGGGCTCGCCGAGCTCGGGGCTGCTGTCCCTGCCCTGGCGGTGGTCCCCGAGGGGGGTGAGGGGCTCTGGGTGTGGGACGGGCGCTGCTGGCAGAAGGTTCCCCTCTCGCTGGGTGGGGCGCGAGGGAGAGCAAACAGTGATTAAGGCGCGATGGTGTCATCCGGAATTCCTGCTCACCTCCGGGCCAGCCAGGGGCCGGCTGGGCTGATCCTGGCGGCAGAGCTGTGCCAGCGGCGGCCACTGCAGTGCTGCCGCAGGTTGGCAGTGCCCCACATCTGCCCTGGCCCTGATCACAAAGATTTGGCAGCAAGGGCTGGGCCAGGAGGAGAAGTGCTGGTTGGTGGCAAGTGTCAGCTTCTGTTTCCTTACCCTTTCCTGGTGGCCATTCCCTTCCTCTGCCACTGGTGCCACCAGCACTGGGCTGGATCCAGCCCGCTGGACCTGTCCCCTGGCATTGCCCCGGCAGGTGCAGCTCCTGGTACCAAATCTGGGCCTGGCACCTCCCAGGAACCAAAGGCAGCTCTGGCCCTCCATCCCCTGCTCCCCATCACCAGGAGCAGCCCCAGGAAATACTGGGGTAAGGGTCTCTGCACCAACCAGCTGTGAACGGAGCTGCACCAGCTCTAGTCACAGCCTGGGGAGGGGGAGAGGATTTTAGGGGACATTCTGTGACCTTCACTGCTGCCACAGCAGCAAGGCCAAGGCTGCTCCTCTCTTAGAAACAAATGTTACTCCAGGGGCTCAGCCACCAGTGAACTGGCTCCACCTCGCTCTGGCTTTCCTGGGACCAGGACCCCAATTTAAACCCAGCCAATTCCATGGGGTGAGACCCCACTCACGAGAAAAAGGGGTCCTGCTCTGGTAGAGCTTCTCCACCTCCACCCTTGTGGCCCCAAAACCGCGGGGCTGAGTCCCAGACCTGCAGCACCCAGCACATGCTCAGGTAACCCTGCAGCGTCTCCTCCCCTGGGCCTTTCCCCGGGCCATTCCCGAACCTGCCGGTGCCGGACCGGGTGCAGCACACGAAGGGTTAAGGGGACGGCGGCGGGGAGCGTGGTTGGTGCGTGGGTCCCGCGTTGCTCACGGCAGGTGTGGTGCCGCTTATGTAACCTCATACTTTTGGGTTGCGCTGAGCACTCGGGGAGTATTTTCGCTCTCGCTCTGGCGCGATTCAGCCACGACTGTCCCAACAGCAGCAATCGGCGACCGCCTTTTGGGAGGGGCGAGTTCGCCGGGGCCGGACCCTGCGTGCCACGAAGAGTCACTGTGCTGCTCCCGGTCTCAGTTTCCCCATCTGAAATGGGGCTAATAAGGGTGACCTGCTTCGGGCAGCTCCCGTGACCCTGGGGGACGGCAGCGGCCTCTCCGCGCACGCCGCCGGCGCAGGGGCTGCCCCCGACCGGGACCGCTGGCGATGCGCACCGGGGTGGGATCTCTCCCTCCATCCGGGGCCGCGCTCGCAGGAGCCGTGCTGGAAGCAGAGCCTGCGAAGAGCGAGGCGAGACGTCGGCCCGCGTCCCGTCTGCGTGCCCATCCATGCGGAGGAGGCAGGAAAGCCGGGAGGAAGGAGCGAATCCGACCGGCGAGAGCAGCGAACCCATTCCCAATTGCCATCAGCAAAATCATGTCAGACAGCAGCACTGGAGCGCGCTGGGCCCCTCCGCCCCTCGCAACTCCCGCCCCCAGCCCGGTCCCCCTCCCCACCGCAGCCGCTCCCGCGCCGGAGCAGAGCCGGGCCGTTCTCGGCACAAGGGTGGGAGCACACAAGTGCTACCACGGCTGAGCCCCAGCGTCCCTCTGCCACTGCCACCTGCCTGTGCCAGAGCACAGGAACAGCAGGGGAACCTCTCTGCCAGCGGCCCATCAGCATCTCTGCACCCCCGGTTCAGCTCAGCGTTTGGGATGGATGTGGGTTGAAATTGCCCCCTTGAGCTGCGATTGAATAGTTTGATTTGAGTGTTGGGGGGCTGAGATGTCTCCTCAGGGCCCAGCTGTGAGGGCAGGAGGCCATCCAGGGAGAAGGCAGTGGTGCCATGTGTAGGGATGGTGATGGTGGCTGCATCTGTGCCTCTGGTGGATGTTGTCTCCACATCCATGGCTGATGTGGCTGGGCCATGCTTGTGACCACGACTGGATGTCATGCTCATGGCAGATGTCACACTCATGCTCATGGCAGATGCCACAGCCATGCCTGTGGTGATGCCAGGTCCACGCCCATGGTGGATGGCAGGTCCATGTTTGCAGTGGGAGGTGTGCTCATGCCCATGGCAGATGTTCTCCACACACATCAGGTCTCCAGGCCACTGCCACTGTCCCCAGGCACCTCTGGGCACTGCTGAGCACTGATCCTGGCACCTGAGCCCTGGCCCAGTGTTACCAGAACCAACTGCCTCCACCCCTGTGATGTGGCACCAGGGAGGACTCTGGTGACCTGGTGCACCACAAACCCCAGCCAGGGGACTTTGCCCTGTGCCGACATCTCGGGCTGTGCATGGCGAGGCCGCCTTGCCTGGTCCAGAGCCACCATCTCTTTGCATGTCTCAGGCAGAGTGTCTCAGTGTCCCCTCATCTGGGGTACAACCCTGGGCCCCAAAGCCACCTGTGTGTATCCCAGCATGAAGGAGAGGGTGGGAATGCCTCCCTGCCACCTTCAAAGCTTCCCACTGTGTCCATGGTGCCATTCCCGACCCGCAGGTCTCCCAGGGGGGATGTGCCCCCAGCCCTCAGCATCTGCACCCCGGCACGGGCACATTGGGCAGCCGCACGGGGGTCTCGGTGCTCCCGACACCCCCCAGATCCCGGTGCTGCTCCTTCGGCAGAGTCCCCCGCCCTGCCCTGTCCTGCCGGGGGGG
>JANPWX010000611.1:262722-301263 GCA_024734555.1 Trochalopteron elliotii | reverse complement strand
ACGGGGATACGGGGAAAGCGCATCAGCCCCGCCGGTGAGGGACGGGGGGACTCGGTGTCAGCCCTGACAGTGACAAGGGGGGATCCGCAGGAGCTTTGCTGGAGGGGGACGAGGGGACCCGTGTGAGCCCCGCGGAAGGGACGGGAAGAACCCTGCAGCAGCCCCACCGGGGACACGGGGGGACCCGCATCAGCCCCGCTGGAACGGGACACGGGGGGACCCGCACCAGCCCTGCGGAGGGGAGCAAGGGGGGAACCCGCACCAGCCCCGCCGGGGCCGCTCTGCCTCCTCCAGCTCCCCCTTCGTTAGGAATAAAATTCTTGTTTATTTTCCTTTGCTTTCCGACGCCGGCTTAGACGCACTCTTAAGCTTTTCCCCGCACTAAACCCCTTAATCTCCTCTTCAATATGTTGCTCCCACCAGGGCTGGATTTATTGTAGTTTTTTCCCCCTTTTCCCCCTCCCCACGGCGTGAGGGGCAGTTTGGGAGGCTCCTGCAGGGACGGGCGAGGGATCAGGTGATGTTTTGGGTGCCCCTTGCCCGGGGCAGGGGTGAGTTGTGCCAGCAGCTGCCTGGTTTTACCCGTTACCAAAGGCAATTCCTACTCTTCACCCCTCCGCTTTGCCAAGCAGGCGGTGGGGAGGAGGAGGATGGAGGGAGGAAGGCTCCAGCGGGACAATCCAGCGGGGCCTGGTGATGGTGACGCAGCGGTGGCCGGACTCAGCTCTGTTCCCAGCGTGCTGGGAGCACCGCTGCACCCTGGGCTGGGATTTTCATCCTCCTTTTAATCATTTTTCTATCACTCCCTGCCTTCCCTCAGCCCTTTGCCCTGCCAGGACTCTTTCGTGCCCCTCCATGGGTGTGTTTTGGGGGTGCACGTCCTTAGGCACCTTTTGGGGTGTGGGTACCAGGACGTTCATCCCCGAGCTCCTCAAATCCTGCTTCCTCCCTGCGCCGCGGGTGCTGCGGCTCTGCCCCCGCCGCACTCTTGTGTAACGGTGGGGCCGGGGTGGGTGAGGAGGGCGAGGCGAGCCCCCCACATCCCCTTCCTGCCCCTCGACATCCTGGGTTTTCACCTTTATTAGGACAGAGGAAAGCATTAACTCCTGCCTAATTGCGAACACGCCTGGCTCTTACATAGCACTTGCACAGCCAGCACCGGCTTAATTAGCGACTGGGTGAACTTTTCCTTTTTAAAAAATATTTTTCCTTTCCCCCCTGAATTGCTGGTGTTGACCCTAATTTTGGGCCAAACCCTCCTGATTTCCCACTGTTTCCCCCAGTCGGGCGTTTTTCCCGCAGTCCCGCGTCCTCATCCCTCACGAAGCCCAAATGCCGCATGGCGACGCCAAATTGATTCAATCTCCATTTTCCTTCCCAAAACCGCCACCGCTCTGCCCCATTTCCCTGGGGGCCACAGCAGCTCCTCGCTCCTGTCCTTCTCTGCGCCGCGGCTGCGCCAGGGCCGGGGAAGAGGCTTTGCCTTGTATAATCCTATACGGTTTCCAGCCCTCCTGCTCACTTGTTTTGCAAGCAGCGTGGCGAGGAGCGTGCGGTGGCTCGGCAGCCTTTGCGACTTGTCCTAGTGACCTAGATCTGTCATTGGAAAAATCAGAGAGGGCGGAGGAGGAGCTTCCCTGCCCGTTTCGGCGGCGTGCACACGCTGGCGCGGCCGAGGGCGGCCGGCACCCACCGGCCCTCCCGCACGACGGCCGCGCCTGTCCCGGGTACCAGAGCTCGGGGACGGCCGTGCCTGTCACTTCCCAAAAAACAAGCCTGGAGGAGAACGCTTTCCGCCGGCTTTGTGGGGTCCTGGGTGGTCCAGACGGGATTTGGGATCCCCCACCCTGATAACCCCAGGGAGAGTCAGTACTTGGAGAGGGAAGAGCAGTGGCGGGGGGCCGGTGGTCCCTGACCCCAGCTCAAAGTCCCTGTCCCTGCTCCCTGTCACGTTTAACTTTGAAGTCGCAGCGGCTATTTAAAGTGCTGCTAATGTCTAAATCAGCCCGGTTTATCGGATGTGGTGAGCAGAGCTGCTCTCCTGCCTTTTTTTAGCCCCAGGGAGATAATTCCCCCCGGTTTAGCAGCAGTGCCGGATGGGGTTCTCCCACCGCAGCCCGGTTTGTCCCCACCCCGGGCTGGCAGGTCCCCCTCCCCGCTGCCTCACCTTTGCCACCCTTCTGCAGCAGGCAAAGTGCAAAGGGCTGCGTCCTGCGCCGGCGGGGCTGGCCTTGGCACGGAGCTGCGTGGCACGGGAGCTGCTGAACCGGAGCTGCTGAACCGGAGCAGCCCGGGCAGGAGCCGGGCGGCCCCGGGGGAGCCACGTCGCCCGTCCGGGGCTATGATTTCCCTGTTGGGGGCACACACTGCACCCGGGGACAGGGAAAAACAGCACTTTGCTGGAGACCGGAGAGAATGCAAAACCTCTGTTCGCGTGCCTGCAAGGGATGGTGGCCAGGGGTTGCCCCAGGGCAGCGTGAGAGCAGCTAAGAGCTGTTCTGGCCCAAAGTTTCCAGGAAATCTTTGCTAATCAATTAGGAAAGCAGTTCCCCCTCCAGTATCCCAGCCCTCCACGGGGCCGTGGTTGTGTCATCTAAATTTCCCCTACTGCCCACTTGGCCTCGGTGCTGCTGCTGCTGCCGCTGTCCCTGTGCTTGGAGCTGGGGCTGTGAACATGGGCCTGGCTTGTTTGGGGTTCCCCGGGGTGCAGGGATGGGGATGGGATTTTTTGGCAGCCATGGCTGAAGTGCTGGGGTGCTGGGAGACCCCGAGGCGCTGCAGCACTGGAGGCTGTTTAATAGCAAAGCCAACAGCAGATGTAAAGGGGTGATAATTCCTTTTATTTCCTTATTTATTCCTATCCCAACAGCAAAACATAACTGTGAATGGTGGCTGTGGGAAAGCACAGTCATTCCCGGGGCTGGAGGTTGCTGTAGGGGATGCAGGAGCAGAGCCAGGGTTTAGGGCAGGAATGGGAAATGGGGTGGCATCGTAGATCCCTGCATGTCCCTGTGGGTCCCTGCATGTCCCTGTGCAGCCTGGACTCATCCTCCTCTCCCTGCTCTGGGTGCACCAGAGGGATGCTGAGTCCCCCTGGAAGAGGAGAGGTGGCAGAGGCAAAGCATTGGAGCATCCCTGTGCTCTGGCTGGGGCACCAGGGAGTCCAGGGGGGCTGCAGGGCTACTGCCAATTACCACGGGTGCCTCTCCTGCAGCATTGATTGAGCCTGGCAGAGGGATGGGGCACAGCCCTGCTTTCCCAGCAGGTTCACTGGGTAATGAGCCGGGGCACTGGGGAAGCACTGGGGGGTATTTGGGGCAGGGCTGGCCCCAGAGGCACAAGCCACCTCTGAAATACTCAGAGCTGGGATGCTCACCCCACTGCCTCCAGCAAGGACACCATGGCCTCACGTGGCCCCCCAGGGGAAATGGTGGTCACATTCTGCCCCTGTGGGGTGACAGCAAGCTCACCCTGGGGGACTGTGCAGGGGATTGTGCAGGGATCTGCCAGTGCACCCCAAAATTTGACCCTCCCAGGCATCCTCACCCCGCAGCCAGGGGCACCCAGTTATGCCGATGGGAGGGGGGACAGCTCCAAAAATCCTCCAGCAGCAGTGGGGTCACAGCATGTCCCGAGGGTTTTGGGGTGATTCCCTCAAAGCAGTGAGATCATACGGCCGACAGGAGGGATGGGGGGAGGAGCAGGAGGTGGATGGCCCCGCCATCCTCCCTGCACCACAGAGGGGGGTCCGGCCCCCCGTGGCTGCATCCGGCAGGGCCGGCCTTGTTTTGTTTTGGGGTGCATGAGATGCCCGCCCTTGGGGCGGAGGCGATGGAGAGGAGGGTGTGCCGGCGTGGCACCAAGGCCGATTCCTGCTCCGGGGAGGGCGGTTCTGGCTTTGCCGAAACCACCGGAGCCTCCAGCATGGCCTGGGGTGAGCAGTGCTGGGCTGGAGGGGACACACACGCCTGGGTCTAGGGGGTGACAGGCGACCTGGGCATTGTGCAGGGACAGACCTGTGTCCCTCACCTGGAGCTGCAGCTCAGGGTGGCCAAATGGGTGTCCCCAGCTGGAGGTATCACCCCAAAATGCCCCAAAATCCCGCTCCCGGTGGCGGGAGGACGGGGTGGCGCCTTGAGCACCAGCCCGGTCCCGGAGAGGCCGCGGGCCCGGAAGGGTTAATGGCTGTGGTTACACAAGCGCGCGTGGCCACGGGCAGAAATTGTGTCAGTGGGACAGGATGGCTCCAACCGCGGGGCCACGCGCAGCCGCCGCACCGGGGGCCATCGCCCCGCCACGGCCGGGCCCCGTGGCCGGACCGTGCCACAAGGCCACTTACATAAGGGCCGGCCGGTGGCAGCGGGCCGGGAGTTGGGCAAGAAGTGTTTACAGTGGGAGGAGAGCAAATACCACCGCCGGGACATTTTAATTGCCGGCTGGAGATCATTATTACTTCTTTTTTTTAACCCTTTTGTTGTTTCTTTTATCCTGATCCCTATTTTAGCCCCATCGGCCCCAGGGTGGAGTTTCCCTGCTTCCTCCCCCAGAGGGGGAAGAGGTTCACCCCCCTCCTAAATGCCCCCGTGGCCGGTGGTGGCACGGTTGTGGTGGGAGGAGATGGCAAATTCTCCGGTGGGGAAACTGAGGCACAGGGGGTGGAGTGGGGGGGGGGGTGGACAAATATCTGGGATTTAGGGTCTACTGCAATGCTTTCCCTGATCACAGTGAGATTTGGGGGATGTGGGAGCTGCTGTGGCCACCCCACCCGCATCCACATTCCTTCTCATCCTTCTGGATTTGCCTCAGGAGTGTCTGGGGGTCGCAGGGGAGATGGTCCAGCCGCCTCAGGGGTCCCCTGGCTGCGGCACGAGGGGACTGATGGAGCCGACCCGATGATTCAGCCGGGTTTACAATCAGAGCAGCAATTAACCGTGCTGGGCTGTAATTGCCATCGCCAGGTTACGGCCGTATCTCCACGTCAGTTATTTGGGGCGAGCGTCTTACCAGCGGGTCAGGTGCCAGGGGCGGGCACGGCCGGGTAATTAGCAGGATGGTAATTAGAGCCCCAAAAGGCTACGGGCACACGGAGGGTGGTCCGGACTTCTCCTTCACCACAACAGCATCATCCCCATCCCCCTCAGCTCCAGCTCCGGGGGGCTCTCGGAGGACTCCCCTCTGTCGCAGGGGTGGGATTTGGCCATGGGCATTACACGAAGCCTTTGGGATGGTTGAGGCTTTTGGGGCACTGTGGGGTGGGTGGGCTGGGCTCTGCAGGGTGGGTGCCGGCGGTACCGGGCCGTGCTCGGCCCCGGTGTTTGCCGGTGCCGGTAATTCCGGGTACCGGAGTATCGGCCGCGGGCGTGAGGGCGCGGCGCCCGCGATGCATCACCCGCGCTGCCGGCGGCTGCAATTAACGTTGCATAACGAGCCAACGTCGCTTCCTGCCGGGGGTGGCATCCCCTCCCTGTGCCCCCCGCCGTGCCACCACCTCGGTCCCATCCCGGGACAGGGCTCGGGGCAGGGTGTTGGGGAGGGGAGTGGTCCCTGCGGTCCGGCAGCGTTGGGGAAGATGGCAGCGGGATCCAGGGAACTGGGAGCTGTCCTGGTCATCGGAGCTGGGTGGTGATTTGTGATTTGGGGGTGGCCACACCCGGCCCTCCTGGTGCCTCCATCCCCCTGCGAAAGGTGGGGCTGCGGTGTTGGTGCAGCTGCGGGGAATGTGAGGATGCCCCGGGCATGCCTGTCCTGCCCACCGCGGGGAAATCAGCTCTGCTCTCCCAGGCCCAGAACCACGGCAGAGGCGTAGGCAGAGGATGTGGGGAGGGGCAGGGATGGGATGTGACTCCGCCGAGTGGGGGGACAAAGCAGCCTGGGGAAGGAGGGATAAGGCCCAAAATCACCTGGTGCATGTGGGGCATTGGGTTAATCAGTGAGTCAAAGGATGCAGGAGGGATCCATCCCTCTGTTTACATCTGGATTTGGAGTGAGTCCTTCCAAAGCAAACATGCCCCAGGGGATACCAAGAGCATCCCTGGGATATTGAACATCTCTGGGGGTACTGATGGCTTCCCTGAGGGATTGATAGTATCTCTAGGAGGGACCAATGCCATCCCTGAGGAATTGAGCATCCCTGAAGGACCAGTGCCATCCCTGGGGGATTGAGCATCCCTGAGGGACTGATGGCATCCCTGGGGGTACCAATGGCTTTCCTGAGGGACTGATAATATCTCTAGGAGGGAGCAATGCCTCCCTGGGGAACTGAGCATCCCTGAGGGACCGATGGCATCCCTGGGGGACCAATGGCACCTCGGCTGCCCCTCTGCCCAGTGAGGCTTCACTGCCCCATCCCATCCTCCCCCAAGCAGCAAGGGACGCCAGGACCCTGCTGGGTGCTGGGGTACAGGTGGTGCTGGCTGAGCACTGGGACTGTCACTCACAAACATGGCCCTACAAAACACATCCCCCGACCAGAGCTGATGGCTCCCAGGGGAGAAGGGAGGCAGAAGGGAATTACCCGAGCGGGGATTTGCACAGGCCCAGGAGATTGGAAATAACCATAATCTGGCCGTGGGGGTTATTTTGGCGCGGCGGTGGCTGCCCAGCACCCTCGAGAGCAGGGCCAGGCTGAGCCCAGCTGGGTGGTGCGGGGGCTGGAGTGGGGATTAGAGGGTGCAGAGATGACGGGAGGCACGTACGAGTCCCAGGGGTGCCGTGAGGCTCCCCCCCCCCCCGCGCAGGTCGGGAGGGCAGAGTCAGCCCAGATCTGGAGCAGCTGGAAAATGAGGAGGACGAAGCCTATTAGCAGCTCAGTGCCAGCGAAGCAGAAGCGGGGAGGGAAGCGGATTTGTGGGGGGAAGGGGGCCGGGACCTTGAGCTGGGGATGGCTATATCGGTCCTGGGTTTCAAAGGAGCTGCTGGGGGGGGCCCAGACCCTCTGCTTGGGCCAGACCTCCAGCAGCAGAGCAGCTGCAGCTGCAGGGATGGGGATGGTCCCTGTGCCAAGGCTGGCCCTGTCCTGGTGCACACATCAGTTGAAAAATAAGGGGAGTGATTCCAAAACAGGGTCCTGGGCAGGCTGGGGCAGAAAGATTCTGTGCTCTCCCAGATCCAAGGGCTTTCCTACTCTGTCTCTTGCTGCTGGGGGATGGGGGTACCCCACACCCTGTGTGAACATTTTAGGGACCTCTCTGAGGTGCAAGAATCCTTGTGGGGTCTGTGGGAAGGGCTGAGCTGCCGGTGGGTCCAACTCTTGTGCCTCAGTTTCCCCAGGTGCTGACCCAGCCCATGGCTGTCATGGGTGGGGGGCCATCTCCCTCCTCCCGTCCAGCAGTGACCATTATTAACCCCCATGGTTTCTCCCCTTTCCGCATCCCCCGCAGCCCAAATCGAGGTGATCCCGTGCAAGATCTGCGGAGACAAATCCTCAGGGATCCACTACGGTGTCATCACCTGTGAAGGCTGCAAGGTGAGCCCGGGGACACCGGGTGCGGGGCGGGGGGGGGGCGGCCTCGTGGGCTTGGCTTCCAGCCAGGCACTTTCCCAACTCCTCCCATCCCATCCCGGGCAGGGTTTCTTTCGGAGGAGCCAGCAGAACAACGCCAGCTACTCCTGCTCCCGGCAGAGGAACTGCCTGATCGACCGCACCAACCGCAACCGCTGCCAGCACTGCCGCCTGCAGAAATGCCTGGCACTGGGCATGTCCCGCGATGGTGAGTCCTGCCCCCAGGAGGGCATCTGCTCCTCCTCAGAGCAAGTCAGGAGCTCAGGATGAAGCTGCTTCCCCCACAGGGCCAGGGCAGTGCAAGGCGGGTTTGGGAAGCAAGAAATGCTTTTGTGTTTTCCGTGGGAAAATCTAAACTGGTTCTGTTTGGTTTGACCCAGCGTTGGTCTGGGATGGGGGGAGTGCATCCAGTGGGGTCCCAGCCCCGCTTGGGGCTCAGAGACCCCCAAACCAGGCATATCCTGGGAACCAGGACATTTCCCAGGGCAGTGGGGGGTCGTGGCTTTGCCCTGGGGGGTGAAGCTGCCCTGACACGGCCGCCGTCTCCCCCCGGGGCAGCGGTGAAGTTCGGCCGCATGTCCAAGAAGCAGCGGGACAGCCTCTACGCCGAGGTGCAGAAGCACCAGCAGAGCCAGGAGCAGAGTGGTGGCACCAAGGATGAACCTGAGCCCCTGAGCCGTGTCTACACCACGAGTGTCAGCAGCGGCCTCTCAGACCTGGACGACATCTCCACGCTGTCGGACGGGCTCCTCTTCGACTTCCCCCTGACCCCCGATGGCAGCAGCACCTACTACAACCTGGACCTGCTGGCCTCAGCACAGCCCTCACCTGACCAGTCCAGCCTGGACGTGGCTGATGCCACGCTCATCAAGCAGGAGTCCATCTATGAGCTGATGCTGGAGCCGGCGCTGTTGGCACATGGGGCACTGGAGGGTGCCCAGCTGCCCCCTGACATCTCTGTCCTGGAGATTGGTGAGCTCCAGTGTGGTGCCGGGCACGTGTGGGGTGTGTGTGGCCCCGAGGATGGTGCTGTGGTGGCCCCAAGGACATACCCAGCTGGTCTAGGGGAAGGTGTCCCTGCCCATGGAAGGGGTTGGAATGAGATTTAAGATGAATAAGTGGCTAGGATTTAAGCTTCCAACCCAAACCATTCTGGGATTCTAAGATAGTGAGCCCACCCTCAGCTCTTGGAGCAGCCGCAAGGTTCCCTGATGGAGCTCAGCACACCCGAGGTCATGTGGCACATCCCTTGCTTGCTTTAGGCTCAGCCCCAGCTGCCCCATCTGTCCTCACAGCCCTGTGACACCATGCGAGAGCCCCATCACCCCTCCAGCCCTCAGCCCCAGCAGCCCCAGAGGAGAGGACAGGGTTGGGGTCCCCAGGGGTTGGGGTCCCCAGGTCTCACTGCCTGCTGTCCCCACCTTGCAGACCGGGTGGCCCAGAACGTGGTGAAGTCACACCTGGAGACGTGCCAGTACACAACGGAGGAGCTCAAGCGCCTGGCATGGAGCCTCTACTCCCCCGAGGAGGTCCGTGCCCTGCAGAGCAAGGTGAGTGCCACTGTCACAGCCCCCTGCTACAACCAGTGTCCCCTGAGCTATGCTGAGGTGGGGATGAAGGTGAGGAGGATCTGTCAGTGCTTTGGGAGCTGCCCAGAGGGGAAGTTTGTGGTGGCAGCTCACATCCCAGGTGTCCTAATGCCACCATCCCCCGTGGGTGGGACAGCACTGGGGTCTTATCCCTGCCCTGGGGGGTGACAGAGCTGGGGTGGCAGGGTGTCAGCACACCCTGAGAGTGTCCCCATGTGCCACAGAGCTGCGAGGCCATGTGGCAGCAGTGCTCACTGCAGATCTCCAACGCCATCCAGTACGTGGTGGAGTTCGCCAAGCGCATCGACGGCTTCATGGAGCTCTGCCAGAACGACCAGATCATCCTCCTGAAAGCCGGTAAGAGGGGGGACCCTCACCGCCCCCCTTGTGTCCCTGCCACCCCCCTTCGTGTCCCCACTGTCCCCCTCCCATCCCCAACACCCCTCCCAAGCGGTAGCTGTGGGGTCAGAAGCAAATCCCATCTTTTCTCTTGGCTGGTGCTTTTCTTTTGGGGGTCCCCTCCCTCACTGCCCCAGTTCTCCCAGTGCTGGGGGAGCAGGTGCTGGGCTGGGAGGAGCTGAAGGTCACGTTTAAGGGCGATGGTGAAGGGGGGCACGTGGGGAGTGGCTGCCTTGAGTAGAGGCTTTTCTCCACGGCCGCCCTCATCCAAATGTCACCCAGAAACTGGGATGGAAATGAGAACAGAAGGTTTTCCTCTGGGAGAAGGGGTGCCAAACTCAAACAGGAGCAGGGAGGATTGAGAGAAAAGGATTGGCCTCTTCTCCCAGCAAGAGACTGGGAAGAGGAGGATGATGGCAGCGCACACCCATGTCCCCCACCCTTCCATCTGCCCAAGCTGGCAATGCCCTGCCCAGCCCAGGGAGCTGAATGTGCAAAATCCCCAAAACACTGGAAAAATCTTCTAGTTTCTAGTCTGTCAGAGCTGGGGAGCTGAGATTAGCACCCAGCACTGGGGACACGTGCCAGTGTCTCAGCGGGGTGCTGTACCCCAAAGCCAGAGCTGGCCATGCCTGACGCGCTGGAGTTTAACTCATTCTTTCATTTCTTCCTTCCATTTTCTTTTTATTTATTTTGTTTTCACCCTTTCCTCTCTCTCGGTGCTCTACCACGACCTCGGTCTCTCTGTGCCTGGCTGTGAATGACTGGATAATATTTCCCTTTGGTGAAATATTGTGGTCACAATTGGACACCTAAAAAACCCAACCAATCCCAAAAACCCAAACTGGATTTGTTGAAATATCCATTCTGCTCTTGGGAATGAACAATCTGGACCTCAAACGTGCACTGGGGGCTCTCCTCTCTCTTACATTTGGTCCTGGGGTGATGGAAACCCCCTGACCTTCCCCGCCCTGCCCTGCCCTGCCCTGCCCTCGTCTGCGCTCTCTCTGCCTACATCAGGTTGCCTCGAGGTGCTCCTGATCCGCATGATCCGCGCCTTCAACCCCTTGAACAACACCATCCTCTTCGAGGGCAAGTTTGGTGGGATGCAGATGTTCAAATCTCTCGGTAAGAGCTGCCAAGCTGCCCGTCCCTCCTTCCCCTCCTTCCCCTCCTTCCCCTCCTTCCCCTCCTTCCCCTCCTTCCCCTCGCCTCTGTTTTCCCTCTCCTTCCCCTCCTTCCCCTCGCCTCTGTTTTCCCTCTCCTTCCCCTCCTTCCCCTCGCCTCTGTTTTCCCTCTCCTTCCCCTCCATGTCCCTGTCCCTGTCCCTCTCCTCTCTGGAGCCCAGACAAGGCTGGAATTTTCAGCCAGGTGAGTGTCCAGGACCCCCCTCCACCCATCTCGTCTCCCAAAACCTTTCCAAGCTCTGGGTGCCGCTGGGTTCTGATGGGTGTGCAGAGCAGTGACAGTGACGTGTCCCCCTGTCCCCTGCCCAGGCTGTGACGACCTCATCAGTGCCGTCTTCGAGCTGGGGAGGACCCTGTGCCGCCTGCAGCTGTCGGACGAGGAGCTCGCCCTCTTCACTGCTGCTGTCCTGCTCTCCCCAGGTACTGGGGGGCTGTGGGGAGGGCCCCATATCCAGGGGTGTCCTGTGGGGACCCCATAAACCTCAGCACTGCTTCCTTGTTGGATGATTTCTGTTATTCCTGGGAAAGGAACTTGGGGGAAAAGTGCATCTGAAGATGCACAAAATGCATCTTGGTGGGAAGAGGAACTGTGTCACCCATGGTGGGGTGGGGAGCATAGAGAGGAGACAAGTGTGCCCAAAACCATCCTGGAGAGCAGGAAGGGTTAAAAGAGCCAGGGGCCACTGCCCTGTGCCTGGGAGAGACCCTGTGGTGACTCTGTCCTTCCTCTCCTGCAGACCGCCCATGGCTGACCGAGTCCAAGAAGGTGCAAAAGCTCCAGGACAAGATCTACGTGGCCCTGCAGCACGAGATCCAGAAGAAACACTCCGCTGAGGACAAGCTCTCGAAGGTACTGGCACAGGAAACCTGCCCAGGGGTGCAGGGGGGTGTCTGAGGGGGGGGATGTGGCTGTGCCAGAGCCCATGAGCCACACACAGGCATTTTGGAGAGTGAGACCTCAAACCTGTCAACGGGGGAGGAGAATTTCTCTTTCCAAGGGCTGTGAATCTCTGTTGTGGTGCAGGCAGAGGCAGCACCACGCTGCTGAACCTGGCAGTGCATCAGGAAGTGGGTGTTTTTTAGGCAGAAGGAGCCATTTTGGGAATGCTTTGACCTGTACAGAGCTGGGGTGGGGGAGGAGTCCGCCCCCATGGGAAGATATGGGTTTGGGGGTGAGGCCAGGTTGCTGCTGGGCTGTCCTAAGGTGGGGAGTCTGCTGGTGCCCCAGTGCCAGGCAAAGCCAGTGATCCCCAAACCCACCCTCTGTGCCCAGGGAAGGGGAACAGCAGTGAAAAGGCCACCAACAGGGAACCCAGTGGTCCCCAAACCCTGCTGCTTGTCCCCAAGGGAGGGGGAACAGCGGTATCAGGGCCACTACACCCAGTATCCTAGTGCTCACCACTTCCTTCTCTCCCTGCAGATGGTTTCCAAGCTGCCCTTGATGAAGACCATTTGCAACCTGCACTCGGACAAGCTGGAATTTTTCCGTCTCCTCCACCCGGAGACTGCCATGAACTTCCCCCCCCTCTATAAGGAGGTTTTCAACTCGGAGCTTCAGTACAGCGACCCCCGGGAGAGCTAAGGCCAGGAGCCAGCGGCCCCCTTCGAGTTCCCCAAAACTTGGAGATGAACTGCACTTCAGGAGGTTTGGGGCAATTTATTTAAATCAAATAATCAAACTCAAGAGAACCCCCGGGGAGGGGGCTGCGGTGCCTCCCTGGCCCCGTCTCCTCGCTGTGGATTGCAATAGCTCTTGAATGTAAAGCACCTTGAAGGAAAAAGCAAACGGACTTTGCCATACCAGTGAAATGAATGTGAAATCTCTGCTTGGGAGAGGAGATGCTCCCAGCAGTGGTGAGGGACTGGCTGCTCCCGGTGACACGGGAGGAGGGAGTGCCCTTCCCCCTGTCCCGGCTGCACTCTCCACCTCCGATTTTTATTTCTTTATTTTTTAATTATTATTTTTATTTTATTGGGTTTTTTTAAACCCAAACACCAGGCATGGGATAAAGAAGGGGCAATGCTGACTCGGCTGGGTCGGGTTGGGCTGGAGCTGAGGAGAGGGAAAGGATAGAACTTTTGCTTTAGTTCATCTCCCACGGGTGCAGCGGGCCCTGGGAGCTTGGCCAAGAAAGGTCTGGCTGTGGCTGGTGGGGGATTCAGCACAGGATTTTCCTGTGGAGGAGGCTGTTTTGAGGGAAAAGATGTCCAGTGCAGCAGGGGAAATGTTTTGTAGGGTCTCCATGCCCTCCATCACAGCATTTTCCCAAATTCCCAGCCAGCTCCTCGTTGCAGCTGGGCAGCCACTCGAGCTTACAGAGCCAATTCAGCAGGTTCACCTGCCTCGTGCCACCTTTGTGCATCCCAAAAGATTTTCCAGGCCTGTGGGACTTCAGGCAGAGCCCAAATCCTGGCCATCCCACCCTTCAGGCACCTGTGGCCCCTGGAGGGGCTCCAGGGCTGTCCCTGTCCCTGTGGTGGCCTCAGCAGCAGTGGCTCTCTGCATGCTGCTGTTGTGTGTAGTTCTCTTATCAATCCCATTAAAACTGCCCCATGGTTCAGCACCCAGAGGAGGGTTTGTGACCCTTCCTCCACCCAGCCCACAGCTGGTTCCATTCCCAGGTTCCCCCTTCCCACACCACACACAGGAGCCCAGGCATGGCTGCCTGCTACTGCAGGTTGAGTTGGACCCAGGCTTTCCCCTCAATGAGCTCCCTAGAACTGTTATTTTGGGGGTCGTTCTTGACTTAGCAGGATTTAGGAGCTTTTTAGGGGGAGAAACTGCCTGTTGGAGTCAAGGGGAAGTGAAAGGTCCTTATTCTTTCCCTTCAAGGAATAAGGATGGTTGGAAGGAATGTGGTGTTTGGGACCTGCTGCTCCTTTTGGGAGGCTCAAAAGGGGGTGAAGGGAAGAATTTGTGGGGTGATGCTGTTCTAGGCCACAGCAGCGGAAGATGCTTGAGAGACTCCGTGGCTCTGCAGATGGATTTTTCTGTCCCTGTTCCTGCTCCCGCTGCAGCAAATGCCAAAAAACTACAAGGGAAAAATCTGCTCCGAGGCAGCCCCAGTTTCTGCTGACAAAGGGCTAAAATCCCAAGCCCTTTCCTGCTTCGTGCTGATTCCTCGTGCACCCAGTCCCATCCTCCGGCAGCTCGGATCATCCCTGAGTGAGAGCCAAAACCTTTGGATCCATAACTGCACCCTTTAAACTAAACGAGCAGCTTTCTTGGTGACGTGAGGGATATTCCTGCTTTTATTAAAAGACCTCCTAGGGAAGACCATGGACCAACCTTGACGAGGGAAGCCTCCCCAGGAAGCTGATGGGATTTCTGCTCCGCTCGAAGGCAGAGGGAAATGTGGGACCACATTCCTCCCTGGCAGCTGCCACGTGCAGCCCTGAGCTCCCTGGGTTTGCTGAGCACATCCAAACTGCTTCTGGGAGTAGATTGGAGCCCGCCAGCCTTGGCTCCCTCTCCTCTGGAGCCAGGTCTCTGGGAAAAGGCTGCCAGCCCCACGCGACGTCCAGTGCCAATGCGTCGCTGTCCAGTGCAGCGTCCACAGGGTGGGGATGTGCCCGGCTCCTCTCCTGCCCTCTCCAAAGCTTGGACAGAAGCAAGAAGTCAGTACTGCCTTTTACGTCCAGAGGGTTGTGCCTTTTTTTTTTTTGGAAGCATCATTTCTGACAGCACCGTTCACTTCCCGGGAAAAGCACCCCCAGAACACGACTGTGCTTCTTCTTCGCAGGGAACAGCCCGTGGGTGTTTGGAAAACGTTTGGGGAAAAACAGAAAAAAAAAAAAAAAAAAAAGCACACACCCTTCTTTTCGCCCTCAGTATTCGTCAGCCAACACACACCAATGGTCAACGCCACCGACTTCATTTCATCTGGCAAAGAACCCAGGAAAGCACCTTAACTCGGGAACAGGCGGGGCCCTTGGCGCCGGCCGCGCTCCTCTGGCTCACGGCACAGCGTCCATCCCGTGGGGAGAGATTCTGGATCATTCTGAGCAATAAGAGCCCCCCGTGGGAACCTAGGGAAGACTGGAAGTATTAAACACGTGTAACTCGACCTGCCAAACTGCGGGAACCTGCACTTTTCAGTTGTCTTTAAAGGAACCGACTTGATTTGATGATTTTTTTTTTTGGGAGGGGATCAAGTGATTCGGTGTCGATTCGGTGATTCCTGGCCTGGGACGGGTGCCACGCGTGGAAAGGGATGGCAAGGGATGGTAGCCCCTGCTTTGGGCTCTCCAGGGCTGTGCCAAGGTCCCTCACCCCCGCTGGGCCACCCAGAGCTCCGAGCTCACAGGGAAAGGGAGAATGACAAAGCCTGGGCAGAAATGCCCAAGAAAGGGAGATTTCTGCTCTCCCCTGTGGCCAGTGGGGAGGGTCCCCTGGAGCCCTGAGCCCCCCCACCGGCTCTGGTGCTCCGTGCTCGGTGTCTTGCAGACACCCATCCCAGCATGGGATGTTCCTTTCCAACAGCCCTGGGCAGGCTCGGCCGCCAGCGATGGCTCTTTTCCAGACCAAGATTAATTTAGTGTTTGTTTGTCTGCTCTGGCAGTTTAGCTGAGTGTCCATTTCCACCCACAGAACCCTCACACTGTGTATAAAGATGGATCAAAAATATATATAATATATATTCTTGTGAATGTTGGTGCAAAAGAGAAAAAAATATATAAAGTTTCAGTCGGTTTCATGTTATTTTTTATCTCTATGAATGAAAGGAAGAAATGGAAAACCTTTTATTTCCATTTACCACCCCTCCACACACACCTACCTGTAGATACCAACAGGTTTTATGGAAATGTTTTACTTTTTAGATTTAGGAAAATGCTTCTGTTCTCATTGAATGTTCTGTCTTGTAAGATTGTAATTTCTATTTTTTTAAAGAAAAGAAAATAACTAAATAAAATTTCCTCTTTCAGACCAGTCATCTTAGGAAGGGAGGGCAGGGGAGGGAGAAATGTTTATTTAAGGACAAAAACTGTTGTTGGAATTTTTCATAACATTAAATAAAAAGTAATATAATGTATGGATGACAACCTTTTTACTGAGGTGTGTTCTATAGGTACATAGATGTATATTGCACTAAATTTACAGGAAGAAAAATAAAGTCTGTTTCACAAGGTAAAAAAAAATTATAATGTTGGAAATAGTGATTTTAAATGTTAGCAAAGAGTGAGAGTGGAAGTGAATCCCTCAAAATGATGGAAAAACCTTAATTTCTTCCATGGGCTCAGGTCTGAGCTGGACTAGAATCCCAGACTGGTTTGGGTTGGGAGGGACCTCAAAGACCATCCAGTGCCACCCCTGCCATGGGCAACTTCCTCTGTCCCAGGCTGCCCCAAGCCCTGTCCAGCCTGGCCTTGGGCACTGCCAGGGATCCAGGGGCAGCCACAGCTGCTCTGGGCACCCTGTGCCAGGGCCTGCCCACCCTCACAGCCAACAATTCCTTTCCTACGTCCCATCCATCCTGTGCAGGGTTTGGACATAAGGGTAGATTTCAGACACTGGGAGGTGTTCTTGCTTCACTTAATGCCAAGAGCACAAGGAAGTGAGCCAGGAGGAGGCTGTATCAGTGCCCTGTGGGTGTGTGTTTGGTTTGGAGCCTTTGGAAGCACTTCCCAATCCCTCTGCGTCCTCCAGCCTGGGCAAGGAAGAGGAGAGGTCTGGGAAGGTTCTTCATCTGGGAATTCTGTTTAAGCACCCCTTGAGCTGAGGGACAAGGACTGCATCTGGCAGTACCAGGGACAAATTTTGGGGCAGGAGATTGGAGACAGGTCTGGGGGGATGGTGCATCTGTGGGAAGGAATCAGGGACAGCCAAGGAGCATTTGGGAGTCATTTTCAAACAGTTCCCAGTCCTAGGAAGGAAAGAACACCCCAGATATACCAGGACATTATACATGGGTATTCATGAATGTCCTGGATTTAACAAGGATGCAAGGACTTGGATGCCAGGCAGGAATCTGCTCTGGGATAGGGACAGGAGCCCAGAATGGCTGGAGCTGTGTCAGGGCTTGGGATGGAGCTCAGGGAAAGGTTCTTCCCCCCGAGGGTGCTGGGGCACTGCCCAGGCTCCCCAGGGAATGGTCCCAGCACCAAGGCTGCCAGAGCTGCAGGAGCTCTCAGGGATGCTCAGGGTGGGATTGTTGGGGTCTCCTGGTTAACACCAGGAGTTGGACTGGATGATCCTTGCAGGTTTCTTCCAACTCAGGATATTCCAAGATTCTGTGATACTCAAAACATGCCTCAAAGTAGATTCCCACAGGTATTCCTTCACAAAATTTTCCCTAATCTGAGGTGGTGCAGTGTTTCACACATTCAAGGGAATCATGTTGTTGTCTGCCCAGAAAAACAGCACTGCTTATGTTTGTGTCTTGGTTTGAGAGGGAAGTGGTGTCCTGGAACTGACACAGGGCATTTTGTCTGCAAGATCCTGGTGAAGAAAGGCTCTGACTGTCTCCAGTGGACTCCTGAGTCATGTGCATTGGACTGTGAACTTGGGAGTTATTCACTGACCACAGATGAGCACAGTGGAAAAAGGAAGTTCACTTCACACCGGAGTTTTCTTAGCATGTGTGGGATTTTCCTCCCTCCACATGCAGTGGGTTATAGATGAAGAAAATCTCTGCAGTGGGTGCAGGGTATTGTGTTTCACCTATTTCAAATAAAACTGAAAATATCCAGGTGAATAGAGATCTGATTTACATATTGGAGAGGGAAGGTTTATAAGAGGGTGTAGTGACAAGGGGCAAGGGCTTCAAAGTGACAGAAGGCAGGGTTAGATTGGATATTGGGGAGAAGTTCTTGGGAAGAAGCCCCCTGTCCTTTACCAGGAGCTGGGAAGGTTAGCACATCTCAGGAAATGATTACTCAGTGTAAAACATGGTCATGTGTGCTTATCCTTGCTGAAAGACATGTTCTTAATGCTGCCTTGTGGGTCCAAACCACATCTTTCTGTGGAAGGGGGTGCATCACCAGAATGCTGCATTGTCTGGGGGTTTTATTTATTCATTTGAGTTAAAACCTCTGTACAGCACCACAGATCTCCTTAAAAGGAGGGCACAGGAAAACCATTGTTTGGCCATTGCAGGAAACCCATTATCTGGCTCTGTCAAGCCAGAAATATCCCCCTCACTCCTTCCTTCTGATCCCTTTTCCAGTGGACAGACACCTCTGTGTGGCTGTAGGACACCAACACTGAAGTGCAGTAGCTAAAATAGTCCTCTTCTGAAGAAGGACCTTCTTTACAGGCTCATTCTTCTGTAAATTCCTCTCTCTTAGTGCTTCAGTGTAGCTGGTGTTCGTGGGCCATTTGTTCTCCCCCCGGAATTCACAGATCTCAACAGGGAGCAGCTGCAGAAGGGTGGGGTGAAGTTTTAATGGTGCCCTTAACTGTCTTCATCCTTTGTTTTCTATTCACACATTTGAAAAATGCAAAGCAAAAGGCTCCCATTTCCAAACCATCAGATACAAAACAGTGTTGGACAGTGTTGGTGTTGAGGGACAGCCCTGAGGCCTCAGCTGTGGCAGGGATGGATCCCTGAGCAGCTCCCAGGGGACAGAGCCTCCTGTCCACACTCCAGGGCATCCTAGATACTGGTCCAGGAAAAGAACATGTTCTCCTCTGTGCAGACATATTTAATCTTGTACATCTCTGCAGAGGAAGAACAGGCTGCTGGTACAGTCCTTGGTGCTGTTGTCTCCCTGGGCTGGGTTTGAGCAGCTCAAATGAAAAGAAAAGCAAAAGCAACCCAACAAAACAGCTGTGCCAGTGCAAAACTCTGCAAAACCTGGGGCACAGGAGAGGACAACACCGAGGTGCAGCAAAGGGGAACCAGCTGCTGTAAATCCTGAGGGATTTGGATATAGGGTGGCTGTTTTGACCCTGCTGCTGCAGCTGCTGTCTGTGTTTTTAGGGGTAGATTTTAGTCTAGACTGCCTTTATTTTTTGTCAGACTCCACAGTGCTGGTTTGCAGGGTTGGTCTGTGTGTTCTGTGTTTCCATTCTGGGATTTGCAGGTAGGGACACATGGTGTTTTTGTCCTTAAGGAAGAAGGGGTGGAATTAAAACTCAGCAAAGACCTCTCTGTGTATTTCATCTGTGGGATCAGCTCTGCCAAAATCAGCAACAAGGCTGATGCTGGGTAAACTTCCCAGGATTTGCTTCTGCCAGAGTTACAGCCATGCTCAGTGGTGGTAACAGCAAGAATGAATCTGCATTTGTGCAGAATTTCTAAAATAACGAGGGGTGTTGGGTTTGGTTCCAGCTGATTATTTTTTTGTTAAGCAGGAGTTTAGTGCCCAGCTAACAGGGATTATCTGTTTGTTCCAGGAGCTGGGAAGCACCACAGAGAGCCAGGAGCCAGCAAATCTTCTCAACACCTAAATGAGGCATTAAGTCTGGTGAGCTCTACACATTTCTCTTCCAATGTATGAGCTCTGCTGGGTCCCACCCTGACCTTAGTAGCTGCCCCTGGGAGCTGCAGGTGTTCTGGCAGGGGCTCCCTGAGCATCATCAGCCTTTGCCAGGGAGTGCCAGGGGCACATTTGTTTGCTGCTGGATAATACAAACCTTCCAAGTGGCAGAATGAGGTGCTGCCAGAGCTTCCTCTGCACAAGGAGAAATCAGGATCCTTTCTGGGAGCTTTCCTCCTTTGGGTGATTGACATGAGCAGTTTGTAGTGGGAGCCCTGGGCTCCTGTTTGTCACACACTGGGAACATTCCCAGTTCCAGGAGGTTCTCTGGGTGCTGGTTAGTGACATGTGCTGACCTGATTTTCTTTCTCCAGCAGATCTGTTGCTCTGTCTGAAACCTCACCAGGGAACACAAGCCTTAGAAATGGCAGGTAAGAGCACCTCAGATGCAGCAAGGAGGGAGAGTGGTTTCAGAGAGTTGTTCATGATGCTGTGGTGGCTGTAACGTGTCAGGAATGTGACCTGTGTCCCTTCCTGAGACCTTGGTGATCCCTAAAGCTCTTCAGCTACTTCTCTTGCCTTGCTCGCATTCACTTTCCTGCTGTGTCCTGATCTGTCACCTGAGCTTTCTGCTCAGATGATAAAGGTTTGGGTGTGACTTGCTTGAAAGTTTTATGAGGGTGGAATTTATTCAGAAAAAAAGTACATGAGAATAATTCCTTCTTCCCAGAGGCTTTCCACAGTGTCCCTAGCTGTGCTATTGGCATTAATCCATCCAGATTTTACTTGCAGTAAAACTAGTAACAAAACTCCAATTTTTTTTTAAATAAGAGGAAGTCTGGAATTTGCCTCCAGCTGCAGCTCATGGGTGATGCAGTTTGGTTTTTGAAAGCATGGGGTGCATTTGCTGATCTGATGTGTTGATCCCAGCCTTGATGGGAGAACTGTAGCACTCCAAGCTCTGCAGTCAGACATGAAAGGGGATATTTTAATGTAATTTATTTTGTCTAATCTCAGAAGTAACCCAGAGCAGCAGGGTCTCTGGGAGGGAGGAGGTGGGTAACAGCTGGGGAAGAGGTGTAATCCCCAGCTTTGTGTACCTGGCAAACAATCATGGGGGTGTTTGGACCATTCTAAGAGCTTGAAAAATGACAAACTGCAGTGGCTGCTTGGTTTTGTCCCCACCACGTGGGAGCTCTGCACTGGGAGCTGGCAGCAGCTCTGCTGTCCATGACAGAAAATGGGAGAGAGCAGAACCAAAGGAACAATCTGCAGCTTCAGCTGTTGAAGAGGGACAGAACAAAAGTTTCCTCATCCCTCAGAAAAAAAAAATTAGAGAATCTGCTTTTACTGCATTTGATTAATCTTGGTCTTACTGGCTTCCCTAGAGACCTGTCCTTTCAGCTTTAAAAGCTGTGTCCCCTCCCTTTCCCTTGATCCAGCATTGTTAAATCCCTCTCTAGGCTGCAGGGACACACTGTGCAGGAGAAATCCCATTAGGTGTTTACAGCAAACAAGAAATTAATGCAAAGGAGTCCAAATTCCTGTGGACTTTGAAAGCATCTGTGGGCCATCAGCTCTCCATGGGATGGAGTCAGCAGTGGTGTTAACCAGTAACTCAAACCAGCTTGGAGGGCATCTGAATTAATGTAAAATGGATTTAAGGGAGGTGGGTGAGGAGGGGCAGAAGACTTGATGTTTGTTTTTATCAGGACAAGTCAAATTGGGCTGGTGACTTCAGACATTATTCCATAGCTGCTTCTGCTGTATCCCCAGTGGGCGTTCTCACCATATTTTCTGTGTGAAAATATGCATGAGGGAAAGCCTTTTTCCTTCCTAAAGCCTGGCTGCAGCTCTAGGCTCTTCCCTGCCAACCTTCAAAAGGAGCTGAGGAGCTGCTCCTGCAAAATGTCTCTTCAGCCAGAGATAATGGGAAGAGAAGGGGAACTCTTGTGCTGACAGCTCTTGTTCAGACATTTCCTCTTGTCTCCTGCACCATTTGGAGGTTTTCCCAGGACATTCTTCATCTCTTCCTCTGGTTGTTTTTAATTCTGTTTACTGGGGCTGAAGGAGGCTAGAGACAATTAGTCACAATGCCCTGGAATCAAACTTTAATCAGCTCTGGAAGGCAAGAGCAAACATTCCCAAACATGTAGGAACACAGATCCAGGCACACACAGACAGATCTGGGAGCTGACAGCAGCAGAGGATTTAGGCATTTAATTACTTGATTTTAAAACAGAAATTCTTCCCAAGGTAGGGTTTTTTTCACCATATAGCTTTTGGCAGCATTTGCTGATTTATTGTCTCTGAATGCAAAGCTTTTTCTTTTCTTCTTTGGTTATTTTTTTTCTTTCTCTTAGGGCTTAACATTGCAGGAAAAACTTAAATGTACCCTTTTTCCGTTAAAAATCTCAGGTGTTTTCAAAATAAAATCATCCCTGACACAGAATCTTGGAATCACAAAATGGTTTGGGTTGGAAGGGACCTTAAAGCTCATCCAGTTCCAAACCCTTGCCATGGCCAGGGACTCCTTCCACTGTCCCAGGCTACTCCAAACCCCCTCCAACCTGGCCTTGGGCACTGCCAGGGATCCAGGGGCAGCCACAGCTGCTCTGGGCACCCTGTGCCACCCCTCCCCACCCTCACAGGAAAGAATTCCTTCCCAACATCTGACTTATTTCCCTGAACTGGATGATACCTGGGTACAGAATTCCAGTTTGGGGATACTTTCAGGCACACTTCCTGATTGTCCCAGGCTACAACAGGTCCTAAGGCCTGACCCATGGCCAGGACATGCTCCTGCCTACCCAGAGCTGGTGCCTGAAGGTAAATCTGATTATCAGGACACTCCCCAGCCTTTCTTCCCTCTAGCTGTGGATTTCTGAAGGGTTGTAACTGAACACCTCTGTGCAGCTGTTTCCCCTAGATGTTGATGACAACTCCCCCTTCCCTGAGCAAGCTCATCCTGGAGCTTATTTTAAGGTTTTTTTGCTTGCAGCACCTTTCACACAGCTTCCCACTGATGTGTAAAGGTGTTAAATCCATGTGATGTTTGTTAGCTTGTTCCTAGTCCCCTCTCAGCCTCGTGTGTAGTAGAATAAATGTCCTGTCCACTGCTGAGGAAGAAAACCAATATATTTGTGGTCCAGGGAGAGGATGAACAAGCAGCACTGTTGGGAAGGTGTGGAGGATGTGACACATTTCTGCTCCCAGCTGAAATCTGTGTTCTGTGTTCCAGAAAAGGTGAATAACTTCCCGCCGCTGCCCAAGTTCATCCCTCTCAAACCATGTTTCTACCAGAACTTTGCTGATGAAATTCCCATCGATTACCAGTTCCTGGTGAAGAGAATCTATCATGTGTGGATCTGTAAGTTGAATAAAAAAAACTGTGCTGGAAAAAGGTATTTATGTAGTAAAACCCCATAGATCTCAATGACTTTTAAAGTTTTAATGCTTTAAAGTTTGGATGAGGAGTGATGATGCCCCTTAGAATACTCTGATATAACTTTATGCCTGAATTTTAAGCTGCTGTGTCTTGAATCTTTGAAGGATCTTGAAGGAAGGAGGGTATCAGTGCTGGAAAAGTCTATTAGTAAATCTGAAGAGGGAGAAAGCAGACCACCTTTGATACCTTTATTAATGTCAAATGATCACAGCATCCCAGACTGGTTTGGGTGGGAAGGGACCTTAAAGCTCATTCCATTCCCACCCCCTGCCATGTGCAGGGACACCTTCCGCTGTCCCAGGGTGCTCCAACCCCATCCAGCCTGGCCTTGGACACTTCCAGGGATCCAGGGGCAGCCACAGCTGCTCTGGGCACCCTGTGCCAGGGCCTGCCCACCCTCACAGCCAACAATTCCATCCCTATATCCCATCTAGCCCTGCCCTCTGGCAGTGGAAGCCATTCCCTGTGTCCTGTCCCTCCACCCCTTGTCCCCAGTCCCTCTCCAGCCTTTTTGTAAGCCCTATTTAACTCCCAAAAATAGCTACCTTAAGGAAATTCCCAGTTCCCCTAAAGTAAGAGGAATAGGAGAATTTTAGACAAAATAATTGTGGCCCATTTGCTCCCCACCTGGCTCTAGGAAGGCTAAAACTCCTTCTTATCCTCACATTTCTCTTCCCAATGGAAGCAGTGTCTTCTAGCTGCATGCTGGCTCTTCCTTAGCTATCCAGAGCCCCCCAAACATTCCCCATCCTGCTGGAGGTGGGAGCTGATCCTGTCACAGCTGGTGATGTGCTGATACTTTGTGTGAACAGAGCTCCTGGCCCTGGGCTCCTGTTGTTTGCCTCAGCCCTTCAGAAACCAGGAAAATGAAAATTGACCATTCTTCTCCAAGGAATAAAATCGGTGTGGCAGGCCTAGGGAACCACAGGGAAGGCTTTGGAAGATTAGGAATCTTTTTTTGCCTTGCTTATCTTTTTTTCCCCAAATGCTTGTCATCCTCTTTTCCCCTTCTCACTGAAGGAAAGCTTGTTTTCTGCCAGCTCTGCATTTGGTGCTGTGGCTTTTATTCCAGATGCACGGGATGTGTGTAGGAGAGAGATTTGTGTGCATAAATAATGGCATAATCCATGGCTCCATTGTTCTTTGGTTATGTGGAGCTGCTGCAATGAGCTCTGTAATTTTCTTGCCTGAAGAAGCTGCCTGTCCCTCCAGACTCACTGGTGCGATGTCGGAGCTGTAAAGCCGCCTTTGTCCTCCTCTCTCCCAAAACAAAGAGTCCCTCAGTCGAGTTAATGGCAGGCTGGAGGAGAGCCAGGGGTTTGGACATGGCCAGGAGAGCTGCCATCTGTACCAGGAGTTTCACATTTCCCTCTCCTGCACTCAGGAGTTTCACATTTCCATCTGCAGTGCATTTCCTTGAGGGGTCTCCCTGATTTTTTGGCGTGGGTTGGAGAGAGACGTGGGAAGGGAAGAAGGTAAACAAGAAAAGGCCAGTTTTGAAAAGGAGAAACGCACAAGTTGTTGCTGGAAGGGTGATTGCTCATTACTTTAATTGGATGTGAGTTCTGGATTAAGGTGGAGGGAGGTTTGGGGAAGGCTGTACCAGAGCTCCCACTGCTGGAGAACAAACTCTGACCTGAGGCACAGGGAGAGCCAAAAGTTCCTTAAAACTTTGTAGATGATCTTGTCTTGGTGTTGTTTTGTTGGATATTTTAAAATAAGTAACTTTTGGAGAATAAATAGCCTCTGGAAATGAATATTTGGAGAAGTGCAGCCAATTGGTGTGTAAATGACATATCACAGATTCATGGAATCCCAGAATGGTTTGGGTTGGAAAGGAACTTAAATCCCATCTCATTCCACCCCTGCCATGGGCAGGGACACCTTCCACTATCCCAGGGTGCTCCAAGCCCTGTCCAGCCTGGCCTGGGACACTTCCAGGGATGGGGAATCTACAAACTGTTAGTTTAAATACATAGAATTAATTAATGTGAATGATAATATTCTTTCCCCCAACATTAAGACATATCCAAACCATTGTGTACAAAGCTTCATTGGCTGCTGAGAGGACATTTTCTTGTCAGTAAAACAATGTTTTATTTTACTCTCAGGCCGTGTGTAAGTCAGAAGTAGCAGCTGGGTAAAGGTTTCATTCCCCTGACTGTGTTGCCAGTATTATTTTGTGACCATATAACCTTGCAGTTGTTCAGGACCCCCAGGCTGTGTGGAGGCAGGCAGGTCAGTGCCCAGGAGGAGAGGGGAGAGTCAGAAGGACCAAGGCAGTGATGTGCAGATGAGCTGCAGAGCCATGGCAGGGAGTGAAGTGGGGAAAGGGCAGGACATGTTCCCTTGGCACAGGTGAAGAGAAATTCAGGGATTTAATTTTTTCTGAATAGCTGAGGCCAAGGTCGAGAATGTTACCATGAGCTCATCACCAGACTGTGCTGGAGAGTCTTTGGTGTTTGGACCTTCCACCTTCTCCTTTCTCTGTGCTTGTTGATACAGGTTACCACAAAGGCTTTTAAGAGTCACCACCAGTTTTCCAAAATAGGAGCTTGTAAATTGGCCTCTTTGAGCCTCTGAGAGCCTGGGGGATGCAGGAACAGCTGCAGGGAGCCCCTGGCTTGGGGCTGAGCCCCCTTTCCAGGGATGTGAGCTCCAGGAAAATGGGGGAGCAGCATCCCTTCATATAGTACTACTTAGTGCAGCACTGCTGTACTCTGGGGGCCTTTGTCAACTGTTCCTTTTTATCCAAGTGACAGGAACAGGGATGTGGAAAGGCCTCTAAGCCACCCCTGTGGTCCCATATTCTCAGCTTGATTGGAGTTTGTTTATCCCCTTGCTCAAGGCAGCACTGTCAAGCCCCCAAGCTGATACTCAGGCTTCCTCAGAGGCCCAGGGAAGCAGAGAGAGAGCCTGCAAGGCACTGAGCTGGCTCAGAGTCAGCTCCTGAGGCAGCCCCAGCAAGCACAGAGTCATTCAGAGGCAGAGGGAGGGCCAGGGTTACCCCCCCTCTCCTCTCACAAAGGGTTTTGCTATAAATGGAAATTAGAACTTGCTCATAATTCATAATAACACTGGCCTGAGTTGTGTATTGGGCACATCAGTTGCTACCTAAGCTCTCCATGCTTTGACAGGTCATAAAAGAGTTCCCTCATCCCTGTGCTGCAGGATCCCTCTGGAGCTGGATGTTCCTGTGCTCCAGGTCACACAGGAGCCTGTGACTTGCTCAGAGCAGCTGCACTGGGGCCCTTCCCACTTCAGAGAGTCTTGGGATATCCTGAGTTAGCAGGGATCCACAGGGATCATCCAGTCCAGCTCCTGCCATTAACCAGGAGACCCCAACAATCCACCCTGAGCATCCCTGAGAGCCTTGTCCAAGTGCTCCTGCAGCTCTGGCAGCCTTGGGGCTGGGACCATTCCCTGGGGAGCCTGGGCAGTGCCCCAGCAGCCTCGGGGGGAAGAGCCTTTCCCTGAGCTCCATCCTTGACACAGCCCCAGCCGTTTTCTTTTGTTTCCTTTTCTCACCAAGTCCTGAAAGTTCCCCAGCCCATGTTCTCTCCTCTGCCCTCTCCCCAGTTTACTGCATCACTCTGGCTGTGAACCTCATCTCCTGCCTGGCCTGGTGGATCGGGGGAGGCAGTGGGGTCAACTTTGGCCTGGCCATCCTGTGGCTGATCCTCTTCAGCCCCTGTGGCTACGTCTGCTGGTTCCGACCTGCCTACAAAGCCTTTCGGTGAGTACCAGCCCAGGAGCTGCTTCCCTCCCTCTGCAAGTTTCCCTGGTTGGTACTGGGCACTGCTGCTGGGGGAGATCTCTCTGGCTGGGATGAAGGTTCAACAGCTGATGTCTGAATGTCTTGTTTATTTTCAAAATGAAGAAGAATGGGGCTACTTTTAAATACTAGATGCAGGACTGAGGGTCACATAAGATTGGAGGTGAGCAGTTTGCCATTTCTAAGAGGGTTAAACTCATATTTTACTTAAATATCTCAAACTTAGCAGCACCCTCTTCTCAGTGCAGCATTAAAATAGGTAATTTGGTAAAGCTTCATTTAGGCTTATTTTGATGGAAGACTATTAAGTTATTAGTTTTTGAGAACTCTTCTGATTTCTGTCTCCAGCTACTTGAGAGCTTGTCTGCTTAGCTTTTTAGATAAAAGCAGTTCCCTGGAGTCAGTCCTTCTGAAACTCCACAAATATTTAAAGCCATCCTACATTTTTGCTTTAATTAATAATCATTTGCATTTGCTGTGGACCACGAGGCATCACTCAAACATTAATGTGTAAAGCCTGGCAGAGCTAGGAGGGTTCTGAGCAGTTCCCAGCCTGACACAGGGAAAGGAGGGGCCAGTGCCACCTTCACACCCCACACACTACTCAGGGGTTTGCCCTCTGAAGGTGAAGTTCATCCTGGTAGGATACTCTGGATTTTGATTATTCACCAGGCTCTGTGATGGTTTGGATAACAGCAAAAGTAGCTGATGGATATGGGAGGTGGCAGGTGGGTCCTGTCTAGCACATGATAAATTAATTGTATAAATGAGCTTCTAAATTTGATGCTTTGTGTGCCCACAGCACTGGGCAGGTTAAATCACCAGTGGCATCGTGGAGTACAGGGGAGGATCATTTTTACTGGTGGGTCATTTCTGCTGGAAAGAGGAGGGTTGGATTTGTCTCAAAGTTCCAAATGACATAAAAGTCCCAGCTCTGAACTCTTGCACTCTGGGGCTGGAGTTTGTCCCCATCCCGAGCTCAGAAGCCCCAGGGCCTCCAAGTGCTGGAGCTCTGTTCAAAGAGGAATTTCCATTCTAAAGTCTGGGAAAAATTATTCCTCCCTGCTGACCTCCCCCAGGCTCCACAAGGGCCATTTCTCATTATTCCTTGAACGTTGTTTGGATGTGTTTATGCAAGTGAATGCTGAGAGGTCCCCGAGGTGACTGTGCAGAGATTTGCAGTTTAAAAAAGACTCAACCCCAGGGACAGAGTGGGGAGCCCAGGATCATCCCCTGGGACAGCAGTTGGGAAGAGGCATGGAAATCACTGCAGAGGGGCAGCACTGTTGGAATCACAGCAAGAGGTGATTCCAGAGGCAAAATCAGCCCTGCTTGTCCTGGAGGAGGCCACCCTTCAGTGCTGGCACCCTGTCCTGTGAGGATGCTTCTGTAAAACCTTCATCATCCCACTGCATCCCAAATTAAATTAGCTGCAGAGCTTTGGTGCTAGGGCAAAGCTGTAGCAAATCTGCACCAGAAAGCTGGATGAGAAATCACCTTTTCTCTGTATCCCCACTAATTCCTGCAGATCCTTTCAAATGAAGACTCCTCCAGCCCCTTCAGGTCGGAGTTGCAAGAGTCTGTTTGAAGGCTGAGCCTCGAGCCTAATCCTTGTTAATTGGATTCTGACAGGCACCACTGTCAGCAGGCCCTGCCTAAAGTATTTCTTTCACATTGCTGTACTCTGAGGTGGTATTTGAAGGATGGGATTGTGAGGATACTCAAGGATGACAAATCTTCCAGAGCCACCATCTGTGGCAGACACTTAGACCAACACAGGCAGCTGTGAGGAGCGTGAGTCTGACTGGAGGCTTCTCCATGTGCCTCACCTCCCTCATCTCCTCCCAAGGCATCAGGGGCTAGAATTATAAAACTAACAACTATTAGCATAATAAAAATAATTATAACAATAAGCATTTAAATACTTTCAGGGTTTAAGCAGGAGCTGGCAGTGATTGGAGCTTTCTTAACTCCCCTTTGCACTAAACTGCCTCACAAGCACCTGAAGTGCTTTTTGTAGATCTGTAGATAAATTATTAGGCCTTTGAGTTGCTTAGAGTATGGGAATCATTTGTATCATTAAAAATGATAGTTTGAGGAACTTCAGATGTGCCTGATGTGGCTGGTCTGATGGGATGGTGATGTGTTGTGGCAGAGCCCAGACTTGGGCAGGGCAGTGCTGGGCCCCCAGTGCACCCATGACAGAGATTGTGGATGTCCCCTGTCAGCATCTTGCTTGGGGTCATTTTCATGCTAATTGTTGTACCTGCATAAACTCAAGGACCTCACCTGTACATCCTGAGGATGGGGAGCCTGCAGAGATGGGAAGTGTGCCTCTGCTTTCAGGGTACCACCCACCTCTCTCATGGCTGTTTTCCCTCCTGTGATGTCCCAGTGCTGGCTTATTTACCATGGGCGTGGGAACATGATGACAGGCAGACACTGAGACGTTCCCAGCTGGAATTCTCGTGCTCAGTGATCATTTTTAGTGTATGGAGAAGCTCTGCCTGCCAGCATCAGGCCCCTGTGTGCCTCCTTGCCAGGGGCGGAGCTGGGCAGGTGTCAGGCTGGGCTGATGTTTGGTCAGAGAATGATTCAGACTCTGTGTAGGAGACTTGTGTCCCTCAGCTTCTCCTTGTGTGTCATCATATGTGCAATTCCTTGCAAGAGACAGGTTATTGGGACAATCTGTGCTGCTGAGTCATGGAGCTGTGTGCTCTCACTGCCAGGGAAGGGGGAGAAGCCTCCCAGCACACAGCCTTGGAGGGAACCCTCTGCAGTCACCACTGTGGAGAGTTTGAGTGTGCTGGTGGGGTCAGACATGGGTGTGGAGCAGCACAAGGTGCCAGTGCCCCTGTGATCTCCTCTCTTTCTCAACAGGTCGGACAGTTCCTTTAACTTCATGGCCTTTTTCTTCATCTTTGGGGCTCAGTTCCTCCTCACGGTCCTGCAGACGATCGGCTTCTCCGGATGGGGAGCGTGGTAAGTGGGAATGTTCCAGCAGGCCCAGGAGCTCTGGGCTGTGTCTGCTTCCATGGACTTGAAGAGGCTGATAGGAGTCTGTACAGGGTGGAGAGGAAGGAGCTTTCTGATTTCCCCAGTGGCAGAGCTGTACCTGCCCTTGGGGTGCACCATTCGGGTTTCAGTGCTGTGTTGGCAGAAATCAAGACCAAGTTGGATGGGACTTGGAGCTACCTGGTCTAGTGGAAAGTGTCTCTGGCTGGGCTTTAAGGTCCCTTCCAACCCAAACCATTCTGTGATCTTCACCTGGTTGCTCTTTGTAGCCTCTTCCCTCAGTGTCCATTTGTTGTACCATTTCAGCAGCCCGTGTCAGGCTCAGCGTTGCCCTCAGTGTTGGCAGCACACGGTGAGCTGATGTGGTGACTCATTGTTGGCCTATGACAAGTACTGTGAGAGTTCTCCTAAAATAAATGGGAGCTTGTTAATGTCTGTCCCTGGTTGTGTTATAATTGTTTGGCATTTTAACTTCCTGTTTGTAGGGACTTGAGAGCAATTCCTGCTGAAACTACAAGTGATGGAAAGTCTTAGCGCTCCATTTAACACACTGGTTTCAGAATTGCTGATGCCTCACCTGGCTTTGCCAGCAAAGGAATGGAGATGGAGTGTAAAATACAGGACCATGGTGTTCCCTGATCCCAGTTCTGATCTCTAGATGCACAACCAAAAGCACCTTGGGAATATGTCATCTCTTCCCAAACTCCATGCAGCTGGCTGTCCCTTAAAGCTCTCAGACTGGATTAGTGAGAGATGCTGGCAAGTGAGAGTTGAGATCTTGGGGAAATACCTGCACTGAATTTTGTCAATTATCTTCATTGTTCATTTCATTTTCAAGAGCTTAAAAGCTGCCTTGTAATTTCTGGGTTATGAATCACAGAAACAGAGAATGGTTTGGGTTAAAAGGGGCCTTAAAGCTCATCCCATTCCATCCCCTGACATGGCAGGGACACCTTCCACTGTCCCAGGTTGCTCCAAGCCCCCTCCAACCTGGCCTTGGACACTTCCAGGGATCCAGGGGTAGCCACAGCTGCTCTGGGCATCCTCTGACAGGACCTTATAGGCGAGTAAACAGTTTTTCTGATAACAAGGTGTAGTGGTTTTGGACTGGACACTTTGAAAAGCAGATTATAATGATATTGTGTCTCTTTTTTTCTGTTTCTTCCAGTGGATGGTTGGCAGCCATCACCTTCTTCAGCACCAGTGTGGCAGCTGCTGTGTTCATGCTGTTCCCTGCCATCATGTTCACCATGTCAGCAGTGGCCATGCTCATCTGCATTATAAGGGTAGGTTCTTCTAGTGGAAGGTGTCCCTGCCCATGGCAGGGGAGCAGAATGAGATGAGTTATAAGGTCCCTTCGTGCCCAAACCATTCTGGGATTCTGAGATTCTTCAGATCTCTCTCTGCCTTGGAGAATCCCTGCTGTGCATCACAATAATGTGAAGAGGCAGCTCAGCAGCCACCACAAGCCATCAGTGCTTTGAAAGGTTGCACAGTGCAGTCAGTTGATGTCTCTCAGAGTTTCTGGAGGACAAATCTAGACAGCACAAGACAGCTCAGGCTGGAAATTGTCACGGTGTCATGTGGTGATGTTGCTTTATGTCATGCAAAGCAAGCTTCATGTGGAGCAACCTGAGGCTGGGTGAAGTGGGGAGGTTTGGATTGGATATTAGGAAACAATTATTTTCACAGAAGGAATTGTAAAGCATTGGAACAGGCTGCCCAGGGTAGTGGTGGAGTCATTATCCCTGGGAGTGTTCAAAAAATGTGTGGATGTAGCCCCTGGGGACATGGGTTAGTGGTGAACATGATGGTGGAGCTGGGCTGATGGTTGGACTTGGTGGTCTTGGAGGTCTTTTCCAGCCTCAGCAATCCTGTGATTCCAGGATTTGTTGCTCTTTGGGATGGTCAATGGTGAAGCATCTGCAGTGGGGACCAGGTGGCAGGGTGGGAGTTGGGTCTCTGCAGAAACAGGCATTTGCAGTAGGACTTTTTGGAAAGCTTTGGCAGACAGGGAAAGCAGAAGCTCTGTGGAAGCAGTGGTGTTGGACTCTGTGTTGGAGAGGTTTCAACCCCCTGGCATGGGCTGGCTTGGGTTAAAAGGGGCCTTAAAGCTCATCCCATTCCATCCCCTGCCATGGCAGGGACACCTTCCACTGTCCCAGGTTGCTCCAAGCCCCCTCCAACCTGGCCCTGGACACTTCCAGGGATCCAGGGGCAGCCACAGCTGCTCTGGGTAACCTCTGATGGATCCTGTGGGATCCCCCACCTGAATTCTGGGCATGCAGCTGAAATGTGTTCAAGTATTGGGTTGACATTCTCTATCTGCACCTCTGTTCACTGTATTACTGCATTTTCTGTGCTTTGTTCCTTGGGAATCCAGCACTTCACGGAGAGAGGAACAAATCCACGATCCTGTTCCCAAGTGGCTCTGCAGGGGAAAAGCTCTGGGCTCCTGGTGCTGATTCTCCTCTTGTCCTCCCTTTTATCCCTTAGGTACATAAAATCTACCGAGGGGGTGGTGGAAGCTTCCAGAAGGCTCAAGATGAGTGGAACAGTGGTGCATGGAGGAACCCTCCCAGCAGGGAGGCCCAGTACAGCAATTTTTCTGGGAACAGCCTGCCAGAGTATCCCACAGTGCCCAACTACCCCTCTGGAAACCAATGGCCTTAAGCAGCAACAGCTGCAAACTGCCTGGATTCTCTCCTTTTTTGGTCTTTTTATTCTTGTTCTTGGAAAAGATCATTTGCATTCCCCCCAAGCACCCCACTCATCTTGGGGACCTTTCTGGTTCTTGTCTCCTGATCCCTGCAGAGTATCCGTGCTCTGAGCCCTTCCCACCTCCACTGCACTGCACGGCCATGGCAGAAAGCTTTTTGTTTGCCTTCAGTCACCAGTATTTGCCTCGTTGCAGACTGAGAACAAGCCCTTCACTGCCCTTGCTTGAGGGGAATCCTCTCCTGACCATCCCTGGAAAAGGCTCATCCCTGCAATGGCAACACTACCACAGCTGCTCCTGCCCCTGCTCCTGCTCAGCTTCCATGGAATGCCCAGCACAGCACCACGCCGTCTGCAGCAAAAGCAAATCAGAGCATTAGCAGCAACTGGTGTTTACTCTCCTGGATGAATAATCTGGAATTTTTCACTCTTAAGGGAAATGCAGCACTTAAATTATTTGGTGCTGGTGATGCTGAAGTGATTTGGGAAAGCTCCACCCTCCATGGGAGGATCCCTGCAGGTAACAGAGTGTGCCCTGGGTGAGTCCTCGGGTGGGAAGTTCCCACAAGTCCTCATTTGCCTGGCTCAGGCTGTTGTCATCGTACAGGTCTTGCTTTCCCTGCTGCCAAAACCTCTTGCCAGATCTGTGTGTTCCAAAGGTGCAGATTCATCTCCTTAGGTTCATGATTGCTCGCTAAAGCCTGAATCAAAGCCCAGTGGGAACCAGTGCAGAGCTGACACTTGGCCTTGGTGATGTTCACCCTGGTACAGAAATCTCCCCACCGTGTAACTTGCAGCCAGGTTTTGTGCTGGCCCAAGGAATGCCTCACTGGACACACCTTGTCCTGTTGGGGCACCTTTTTCCTGGGTTCCCAGCCAGGAGCTGGATGCAAGAAAATTTATAATAATAATAATAATAATATAATAAGATTGATCTCAGTGCTGGAGCCCCAGTGTGGTTTGGAAATGCTTCTGTTACAATGAATAGTTTAATTCTTCCTTCTGCTGGTGTAGCTGAACTCCAAACATTACAGTTGTAAGGGAAGGTTGTTAGTCCTCATGGCTGCTGTTGGCTCTGTGGCTGGCAGGACTTCCATGAGAGAGAGATTCCTGCCTTTCTCCAAGGATCAGCTGAAGGGAGGATGAAGCTGTTGAGAGGGATTGTTTTCCCTGAGATTATCCTCCACCTTGTCATTCATCTCCATTCTGTGCCTGAGCCATCCAATTCCCTGTGTCCTACAGCAATCCAGGCAGCAAAGGCTGCAGTTCCCTCTTCCCCCTCAGGCTGCTGTGAATTTTTTCAATCCTGTCCAAACTGGGAGGTCAGTTCCCAACTTTTTAATAGGGAGTGAGTGTTCCAAGTCTTTGGCTGTCAAAGTTTTGGCCAATGATCCAGAGTGCTCCATTTGGGAGACCCAGAGGGGTTGGGCACCCTGGGGATCAGACCCAGAGTCTGCTGCCTTGGCAGGCTGTTGATGGGGTTATTCCAAATTCCCAAATTCACACTGAGCAACTGGAAAACAAAACTAGCTCCTGAAAAGGGACAGGGACATGGTCCTAGCTAGGTGGAATTGATTTGCAAGTGGTCTTTTGAAAATTTTTCTCTACATGTGCCTTATCTAATGAAAGCATGGTTCACAGAGGAGAGCTCCCTCTTCCCCCTCACCCCTGCAGAATTCTCTGTTTCCCTATTAACTCATCCTTGTGTCACACTGTAAATAATGAGGGAAGCACAGTCTGGAGTCTGCACGACCCCTGTGTTACCAGGGCCAAAGCTAAAGCCACCCTGGATGGGAGGGCAGAGCCTGCCTGAATTTCCGTTTACAGCCACACTGACCCCCTGCTGCAGGAGCAGCCCTCCTCTGGCTCTGGGACATGGAATGTGCCCCCAACACCAGGGGTTTTCCCTGGAGAGTGTGCAATGAGCTTGGGAGGACGAGCTCTTGGAGCCTTCTGAACAGAACAAGACCTGATGGCATTGTGAAGCTTTTTAGGTGCCTTTGTCTAGTGTCAAGTGTAATTTTAAGTGTTCTTTGTCGCTTGCCATCGGAGTGATGAAAGAACTGCTTGGTGTTGACTCCCTGGAAATACCATGGATGCACCACGGGGTGAGGGTCAACGGGGCTCAGGGTGGGATTGGCCACACTTGGGAGCCAGGACATGGTGCACCCGTGTCCCTCAGTCCTGCCCCTGGCCACCCTCAGCCTCTTGCCAAAATTCTTCAAAACCGTTTGATGCCTGCCCCATTTCAGTGTGTCCAGCTGGAGGTTTCAAAGGAACCAAGAGGAGAAGCATTGCTGGGGGTTCCACATCCTGCTTTTCTTTGGGATTTCCCCCTTGGAGAATGTGGGGGCTGTGTGGAAGCACCCACCCTCAGTCACACTGGAAATGCCTGATGCAAGGAGAGGGGGTGCCTGGGAGCCTGCCCACTGGAATGGCTGGACTGGACACCAAAATCACCCCCTGTTAGCCTGCACTGCCTGACATCCCTGTGGAGATCAATGCACCTCCAGGTGGGAACTGCCATCTCATCCCCCTCCCTCCTCTTCAGTGCCAGAAACCCTAATTCCAGAAAGTTGACCCAACACACTGCCTGAACAACCGTGGCTTAATATTTTTGTTTTGGTTTTTTTGGGTTGTTTTTTTTTTTTGACTCCTCTGTATGTTTTTAAATGTTTACATTAGATTTCTAAAAGTTCTTAACACCATTAACCTGGCCCTGGCTCCTGGTGTGGTCGGGTGTCACGTGGCGTGTCTGTGTGTGATGTTACATGTCACCTGTGGAGCTCTGGGTTTTGTTTGTGTTTTTCTCCTGATCACAAGACAATAAATGCTCATCCTGTGCTCGATGAGGAGAACTGGCCGCATCAGAGAAGTGTCTGTTCCTAGGTAACCAGAGTTATCTGGCAGAGGGAAATGGCAAAATCTCTATTTTGCTCCAAAGTCTCCCACTGCATGTTGTTTTCTCTCTGAAAGAACAGCATGTTGATGGATGAGACTCATCCTCTGTGCTGGGGACTGGTGTCAGTGGCTTGTTGTGGTTTGTACTCTTAGAGATGCTCCATCAGCTTTGACCAGAGGTGCTGCCATTGTTACCATCATCTAACAAGAGGATTGGAGAGCAGAGGTGTGGAGAAAGTCCCATCTCCCAGACACTGGGGTCATTTTTGTGGCCTTTCCATGGTGCAGAGTCCTGGCAGTGCTGGTGTCTGCTTTCCCCAGTAATTGTCTGGAAGGAGACTGTTACCCCTGGAGTAAATGGGCTTGGACAGTGAAGGTGAGTTGAATCCCTTTAGCATGTGGCTGAATTTATTGCCCAAAATGTTTTTCCAAAGCTGTCACAGAACCCCAGAATAGTTTGTATTGGAAGGGACCTTAAAGCCCATCCAGTCCCACACCTTCCACTATCCCAGGGTACTCCAAGTCCTGTCCAACCTGGCCTTGGGCACTGCCAGGGATCCAGGGGCAGCCACAGCTGCTCTGGGCACCCTGTGCCAGGGCCTGCCCACCCTCACAGCCAACAATTCCTGCCCAATATCCCATCCAGCCCTGCCCCCTGGCAGTGGAAGCCATTCCCTGTGTCCTGTCCCTCCATCCCTTGTCCCCAGTCCCTCTCCAGCTCTCCTGGAGCCCCTTTAGGCCCTGCCAGGGGCTCTGAGCTCTCCCTGGAGCTTCTCCTCTCCAGGTGAGCACCCCCAGCTCTCCCAGCCTGTCCCCAGAGCAGAGGGGCTGCAGCCCTTGGATTATCTTCATGACCTCCTCTGGACTCATTCCCACAGGTCCTTGTCTTTCTTGTGTGGGGGCTGTAGAGCTGGACACAACACTCCAGGTGGGAATATGGAAATCACCTTTTTGTGGTGTTATACCCCAGTTCCACTCCATGGCAGATTTGTAATCCTAGAAAAGGCCCACATTTCCCTCACAGCTGTTGATGTGACATCTGCTGCTCTCAGTGTCTTCCCTGTCTCCAGAGTCCTGTGCCAGGTTCCCCCTGCCTGGCCCTCACCATCCTTCTCTCTCTGACAGTGCTTCCCTACAGCTGCTGCTGTGCCCTGATGTGTTGAGCATGAGGATGAATTGGATTTTCCTCAAATTCTTGCTCCTCAAAATCTGAGCACGAGGCACATTTTAAGCTCCTGCTCCAGCTGCTGTTCGAGGAGGACTTTGGCACTTGGAATGAGAAGGGATTTGTTGCCTCTGCTGCAGGAGGGCTGGGCAGAGTTTGTCAGGAATGGGGGTGGTTGTGCAGCCAAGCTCAGCCCCCCACCCTGAGGAGCTCCCAAGAAGCTCTGGATTGCTGGCATCAGGGTGTGAGGGACACTGTGAGGGCCTGGCTTTTCCTTTTCTCTGGTTCCTGCTGTTTCTGTCACTCTGCAGTTTCCCAGCCCGGGATGTTCCAGCTGGGAAGGTGTTGCCCACCCACCCCAGAGCAGCTCATTCTCCCATTCTCTTGTGCAGTCACAGTGGTCCCTTTGTGTTGTCTCCTTGTGAATGAGCCCAAACTGTCTCGTGCCCACAGGAGAGGGACAGGGTTCCTGGCTGGATGTTTTCCCCACAGAAGTTCCCTGGCTTTCCTTGCTCCCCATGCTGGTTCTGTGGCATGAGCTGCTCGTGTCTCTGCAGGCCTTTGGCACACCGTGTGCTCACTGCTGGAAATTTGCCTTGAAATAAAATCAAAACTCCTTTCTTCCCCACCCTCCTGCTGCAGAGGGTGGTTCAATTCTCCAGCCAAATGTCTGAACAAATTGTGGGTTCTTCAAGTGTGTGAAATCACCACAAAATCGCAGAGTGAGGGGTGGGATGGGGCAAATAGGAAAGGGAGGGTTTACAGGGTGATTTTATCCTCTCCAGGAGTGATTGTATCTTCCTCAGGGGTAATATTATCTTCTCCAGGAGTGATTTTATCCTCTCCAGGGGCAGGACGTGTCACAGCACCTCACCCCCTTCCTGAGCCAGGTCACAGCACAGGAACAGGATGGGAGCAGCTGGAATTCACACATTCAGGATTTTCCTGATGCTCTAAAATCAGCATTTTTTGTAGGAGCAAACACCAATAGAGAAAAGTCCTCCAGCCAAACGTTGTGGGGATTGTTTTTCCCTGGAACATTTCTGCAACAGGAGAGAGAACCAACTCAAGCAGCTGGAAATGCTGAAATGGGGTGATGCTGATGGCTGGAGACCTGATTGTCCCCCAAACCCACACAAACTCATATCAATACTTTTGGAGAGCATATGCTCAGTGCCGTGGTGAAGATGTGACCAGCAGGGTTGTGCAGGGCTGTCCCCTCCCTCCAGCCTTACCCTGAAGGCCTCAAATGTGGGGGGTTGAGAAAAAAGGGGTGAGAAAGAAATTATCCTCTGGCTGTGCCCTCCTTTGCTGAGGGAGTACGGGGATAGAGTATTTGTGCCCAGGTGATCAATCAGAAGAAGACAAAAGGCTTTAGGAGGTGGCAGTGGGGTCTGTGTCCCTGCTCAGTTCCTGTCCCAGTAGATCCCACAATCCTGGAGCTCTGTTCCCTGCAAGGCAGTGGGATGGCAGGGGCTCTGTTTCCCTCAGAGTGGCTTTGCTCAGGGCTGATGTCCCCAGAAATGTGACAATGCCTGTAAAATCCCACCCTGACATCCCTCTGTTCCCATATTGGATGGGGTGCTGTGGGACCCCCAGCCCCCGGCCCGAGGTTGCCCCAGAGGGCCTGGAGTGCAGGTGGATGTGGGGATGAGGGAACTGTGCCCCAAAACGGGGCTGTACCCCAGAGCAGAGGCTGCACCCCAGAACAGGGGCTGTATCCAAACACAGGGGCTGTGCCCCAAAACAGGGGCTGTATCCAAACACAGGGGCTGTACCCCAGAATGGGGCTATACTCCAGAACAGGGTGTGTATCCAAACACAGGGGCTGTACCCCAGAATGGGGCTATACCCCAAAACAGGGGCTGTATCCAAACACGGGATCTGTATCCAAACACAGGGGTTGTACCCCAAAAAGGGGCAGTACCCCAGAACAGGGGCTGTACCCCCACACGGGGCTGTACCCCAGAACAGAGGCTGTATCCAAACCAGAGGTTGTACCCCAAAACAGGGGCTGTATCCAAACACCGGGGCTGTACCCCAGAACAGGGATGTGCTCCGGCGCGGGGCTCACTCACATATTAGGCCCTGCCCCTATAACTGCGCCGATACCCCCCATGCTGTCCTCTGCAACAGGCCCGTGCCCCACCCGGAGGACGGCGACATCCAAGTCGCGACAGCGGCGCGACAACCCACACCGGAGCCACATCCATCAGTGGCGTCGGACCCTACAGCGCACCCTACAGCGCGGCCCGCTCCCTATGTGAGAGCTGCGCCCTCCAGCCCTGCAGGGCGCTTCAGCAGGGGCGGGGCCTATCGCGACAGCGGCGCTTATCCCGACAGCGGCGCCGGGCAGCGCGGGGTTAACCGGAGCTGCCGTAAAGCGGCGCGGCGCTGCCGCAAAGCCGCGCCGCCCGCCCGC
>JANPWX010000611.1:191735-262322 GCA_024734555.1 Trochalopteron elliotii | reverse complement strand
CCGTGTCCCCACCCTGCCCGGCCTGCCTGAGCCTCGCAGGATGTTGGCTCCTTTGTATGTGGCTTTCCTCTCTCCAGAGGGCTTGGGAAGTGTTTATTTGGGGAAAGGACTGTGCTGAACCTGGTATTTAAAACGGCTTTTTTTTCTTCAGCGAAGCGGGTGAGGATGAATGTGAGAAAAGGGAAAAGTGCCCTCCCCCTCCTGCCCCCAGCAGACAGGAGCCGACTTGAGCTCTTCTGAGGTTTGCAACTGAGGAGCAGCTCTGCCGGGGAGGCCCGTGGCTCCTGTCGCTGGCTGGCAGGAGGGAGCTGGGTCTGGATCTCGGGGAGCAGACGACAGGAAGTCGTGGGGATGGTCAGGAAGGTGCCTTTTCCTTTGTGCACTGGGCAACGTGAAGACTTGCCGTGTTTGGTGTGTTTTGGAAGTTAAAAAGCAAAGTTTCACAAACCCCTTCTGAGTTGCCATGATATCAGTCCGTTCCAAACAATCTGAGTTAGCTTGGACCCGGGTTGAAAGGTGTGTAAAACCTTGGGAAGTTGCCTCCTTAACTCATGTATTTGTTTTCCTTCCGCACAACAAGTGGTTGGAGGTGTGGAATTGCATTCTGAGGAGTGTGTGAGTTCACCTGCCAGCCAGGCTGCCCTGTCAGGCTGCCACACACAGTGTTCCCCCACCTCCCCACGACCAGCACACAGGTTTAAAAATTGGGCCTTATGTAACAGATTGGAGCAAACGTTTGGTGTTTGCCAGTGGTCTGACAAAGAATTTCTGCAAATTAGGGCAGGAGGCCTCCATGGGGAGCCTTGGCCGTGGCGGGATGGGCTTGGCTGCTGTGAGGAACTTGCCAAAGATTTGTTGGTTTTGTTTTAATTTGGTACGTTGGGGATAGGGACGTTGTTTGGTTAGTGTTTTATCACTCCTGAGCAGCTTTGGGCTGCTGGGAGGGTTGTGGTGCTGACTGGTCCAACAGCAGCATGCTCAGGTCTGTGGGAACATGAGATCTGGGGAGCCCCCAGCCCTCTAGGGGCTGCCCCTCAGCCTGGAGAGGTGGCTGCCCCCTTGTGCTTTAGGGTTTGATCTCCTCCTCGTTAGCCAACAGCTCTGTGAGGCCTTACAAATCACTTAAAAATCACTTGTGTGGTTCCTTTGCCAAAGCAGCAGCTGCCCTGCTTTGCCCCTGCATCCACGGGGTGCAGCTGGTGGTGGTTTGCAGGGCAGACCTTGTGTCCAGCAGCTTCCCCAGGCACACTGGATGGAGCTGTGTGCTCTGCCCTTGCAGCGTGGTGTGAGCTGGCTGCTCTTGGTGCAGCTCCTGAGAGGAGGAAGCAAGCCCTGGCAGCTCAGCAGGTTCCTGGGTGCTGCTCTCTGGAGCAGCTTCACAGTGGCCCTTGTTTTGTATTCTGTGTCAGAGCTCCTGTGCAGCCTGGGTGTTGTCAAAACTGTTAATACGGGAGTGACTCAGCGGATCAATGGGAATGACAGAGGGTTGTGCTCATGGACAATCAGTATTTCTCTCCCCCCTCCAGCTCCAGCCCCATTGGGCTGGAAGACACAATGTCTGAGAGCAGCTGCCAATAAACATCTTGGCTGGACTTGGGGCTGGCTGTGCTCTGGAGCTGTCTCCCCCTGCCCACCTCCCTCCCCGTGGTTTTCCTGGCTAGGAGGAGCTGTGCTGGAGCAGCACTCCTGTGCTTTGGCTGCTCCCTCCAGGTGTGTGCCTGGCCCTTGGTCCGGGGCACTGCTGCAGGCCCAGGCCCTGTGTGAGCCAGGGTGGGTAGGAAGCTGTTTATCTCTGCCTTCAGACAGGAGCTGCAGCTCCACAGGCACTAAAGGCTTGGTGGGAGGGATGAGGGAAGCCTCGGGTGAGCAGCAATGTGCTGTTGTGGGTGTGCAGGAGAGCTGCAGCCCCTGGGCTGGGGAGGAGACCCTTGGCAGGGCCAGGCACTGTGGGGTTTGGTAGCAGAGGGCCTGGTTTGCCCCGTGCTACTCCTGTGGCTTCCCACTGCAGTTTGAGGAGTCAAACCCTCTTCCCTTGGAGTGCTGCTGAGCTGGGACAGACTTGGGTGCCAACACAGGAGCTTCCCTTGTGTGTTTGCCAGGGCTTTTTGCTGAGAGCCTGTGGGAACAGCTCTGCCCACAGCCCTGTAATTGGGCTCTGACTGGGCAGACGTGGCTCGTTGTGGGTGCAGTGAGAAGCTGTGAACCTGAGCCTCCTTCCTTGGCCCAGACATCGTGTGACCTGGAGTCTGCTTTGGTCTGGCTGTACCCTGTGAGCTGGGAGGGCAGGGAGGGAGAGCAGGTCCCAGCAGCTCTGGGGTTCTGTTGGAGAACAATTCATCTTCCTGTTAGAAAAGCTGTGTGAATAGTTTTGGAGTTTCATGAGAGGCTGTTTCTACTTCCTGCTGGCACTTGCTGTCTCTGGTAGATTCGTGGCTGTAGAGAAGCAGCAGCTTTGGTTGTGAGGGAGGTGAAAAGGTGATTTTCTGCTGGGGCAGCTGAGTGTGGAGCATCAGGGTCCTCTGTCAGGCTCCCCTATTCACGCCAGCTGCCCTCCTCCTCCTCCTGAAGAATTCTAAATTCCTGCCCAGGCTGTAGTCCTGCAGCCCTTCCTGTGGACAGCCCCTCCCTTGCATGTTACATTTGATGCATTTTTTCTAATAACTGGCTTTGAAAAAGCAGCCTGTGCATCAGGAACTGGAGGGACAAGACAAGGAGGAATGGCTTCCCCCTGACAGAGGGCAGGGTTAGATGGATATTGGGAAGAAATTCCTGCTTGTGACAGTGGTGAGGCCGTGGCACAGGTTACCCAGAGCAGCTGTGGCTGCCCTGTCCCTGGAAGCTCCAAGATCAGGTTGGATCAAAGGAGCACCCTGGACTAGTGCAAAGCATCCCTGCCCATGGCAGGGGGTGGAATTGGATGAGCTCTAAGGTTCCTTCCAACCCAAACCATTCTGTGATTCCATTCTGAGCTCCAGCACACCCCTGCCCTGTCTGTCCTACCCTGTCGGGTTCCTGGGTGACACCCAGGGTGTCCTACCCTGTCAGGTTCCTAGGTGACACCCGTGGTGCTCAGAGCTGTGATCCCCCACTCACAGACCCCCCAGCCCGGTGGGGGCAGGAGGGAGGGTGGTGCAGTGTCTGTAAAACCACAGGACAATCTCTGCCTTCTGCCCTCTGCATTCAGAGTGGGACAGCAGCAGATCAGCACCCACGATGAGCCCTGTGTGGGATAGGAAATGGCTCTTGAGGTAAGCTGAAACTTCTAGGTAAGGCTTTGCAGGGTGTTTCAAAATGCTGCATGGGGCAAGAAGTCCCTGGTTTCATCCACTGTCCACAGTGAGGAGAGTTTGCTCCTGCAGTAGAGGAATTCAATTAGTTCTATAAAGACTTTAGATTGGCTTCTTTGGCTCCAGTGAGATGGTGGAGAGAAGTTCACTGTCTCCAGGAAGATCTCCCAGTGCCTGTGGAGTCTGTGCTCTGCTGGGAGGTTGGTGGCAGGGGCCTTTTCAAGCACTGCCCTGCTGTCACCTGCCTTCCCTGCTGCATCAGGCCCCCAGCACCTGAAATGTCCCAGCAGAAACATCCTCACTCCTAGGGAACACAGCTCCTGAGGCCTTGTGGTGACAGTGAAGCCAAGTGCTCTCACAGTCTCCTCTGTGAAAGGCTTGCACTGAGATGGTGACATGGGGGAAGCCCAAAGTCCTGTCCAGTGAGGTCCAGCTGAGCTGACCCGGGCTGGGGAAGGGTCCCTGTGCCCCAGCTCCCCCCAGTGTGAGTCCTGAGGCAGCAGAAACACATCCACTGGTGTCTGGGTGCTCTGAAAGAGAGCTGGGCAGTGCTGTGTGTTGTTTAGTGCCTGCAGGGCAGGGGTGGCAGTAAGCTGGATGTGAGAGCAGGATTTGGGATGAGCCAGGACACTGTTGCCTTGGAAATAAGGTGCTCGTTGGCCTCCCAGGGTGCTGGAGGCACTGGGAGTCTGGAGGAAAGGAGCATCAGTTTTTGAGTCATTCATTTTTTACATGTCCACCAAGCAAAGAATGTCCTGTAGCCCTTTGTTACTTAATGTTATGTAATGCTTTTTAATGAGGCAGGCCTGGCCTTTGCTTTCCCAGTGGTGAATGAGACAGTTGGCAGGTGATGCACGGGCTTTGTCACCCTGAGAGGGATGTTCTTAAGTTAATAAACAGGGGTTAAGGTTGAGCTTGAACTTGGATTTTGTGCAGCTTTCCTTTGGAAGAGCTTTGCAGCCCTGCAGCTGAGCAGTTCTGTGCAGCAGGAGCAGTGCTGGGAGGGGTGTGGGGGTTCCCTGGGAGCACAGCCAAGTCTTTGGGGCTTTATTCATCTTCCCAGGCTGGGGGCTGCAGAGTCTTGCTAAGAGGGGCTGCTTGGGTGTGGGTGGCTGAATGATGGGCTCAAAAAGGTCAGTGGAAATCTAATTTAAACCTGAACAGAGCTCTGTTTGTGCTGCAAAAGCTCCATTCTCACAGACTCTGTCCTTGCCCAATGTTTTCAGGTAAAAAAATCAAGCTGCTTTTGAGGTAGCGCCGAGGTACAAACAACAAAGCAAAAACCCCTTTCTCTTATCCTTTTTTTAGCAGGGACTGTTGGCAGTGGTGAAGTTTATACTGTGCTTGGTTTCCCTGGTTTGATGTGGGGAGAGGATGGTGCTTTCCAGCAACTTCTGTGCTGTGTGTGGGCGAGGGGCTGAGTGAGGCTCTCCTGGAATCCCCTCGCCCCCAGCTCTGCTGGTTTCTCTCATCCCAAGGCAATGCTGGTTTGACTCAAAGTCTGGCTTTGGTGTTGCCAAGGAATATTAAGGAAGAACTCAATGCTGGGAGCAGAGGTGGGGTCCCTGTGCTGGGAGGGGCTGCTTGGAGCTGAAGAGCAGCAGTCAGCTCTGGGAGTGCGGGGTCAGTGTGCCTGGGATGAGGAGGTGTTGGTGCTGACAGGTACAGGCTGATCTCTGCCTTGAGCCTTGGGAATTCCTGCTCAAACTTGCTGGAGCTCCTCCCTCCATGGGCTTCGGTGGCTGGGGAGGGAATAGGAAGTGCTGGGAGCTTTAACATTTCCTCCAGGGTGACTCGCAGCTGGTTTTAAACCCACGCTGTCCTCAGAGTGGTGTCTGCGTCATCAGGGGATCTCACTGAGAGGTTGTCAGAGCCCCCAGCAGATTCCCCAGCTTGGAGTGCCACCATAAGTGTCTTGGGAAGGAATTAGAGAGGAATTCCAGCATAGCAGACCGTCAGAGCTCTCCATCTCACACAACAATGGGGGATGTTGCCAGGGAGCAGCTCTCCACTGCTCAGTCCCCCTCCTGCCTCCCAGGCCTGCTCAGGGCAGGCAGAGCTGAGCAAGGTGCTCCTGGGCCTACAGGGTCCACAGGAGGGTGAAAGGGAAGCTCATTTAACACACCCCAGGCTGAATTCAGCAGGATATAGAACAAACCCTGTGAGTGTGAGTTGGTGTGTAGCACATTGGTGCTGTGTAACCTTTCTCAGGGTAACTGTTGAGGTGTTTTCTGGAGAAGCAGTGGGCAGACCCCTGGTGTTGGAGCAGACTCTGGTTTGGGGTGGTTTTGACAGGGGCTCTTTGGGACCTTCCTGCAGTGGGGCTGATGGAGCAGCCTCTCCACTCGAGCTTGGATCAGCAGCATCTGGACATCACAGAGCTGCTCTGAGGTGCAGCAAACCCAGCTCTGCAGGGCTCTGGCTGCAGTCACAACAGCAGCTCTGCTCCCCTGATCCATGTGGAAAATGCCCATGGCATCCCAGGACCTGAGTGCTGCCAGGCTTCAGGTGTACTGACCTCAGTGCAGGTTTCTTTTTCCTCCTCACCCTTCCCTGTCCCTTTTATTGTGCTGCCATCTCTCTGACTGCTCTCCTGCCTTGCTGGGATGTTTCCTTACAAGAGCCAGCAGGTCTGTTGGGAGCTGGGCTGCCTGCAGAGCAGGAACAGCCTGGAGCATCTTCTGCACTCAGGAGCTGGGCATGGCTGGGTGGAGAGGTGGGCACCTTTGGGAATGCTGGTGGTGCAGCCAGAGGCAGGGAGGACAAGATGTGTAAATGCCCTGGATGGCACCCACAGTTCCCAGCAGGTCTTCTCCAGTGTCTCTATGAGGATATATAATCACAGACCTGGAAATGAGACTCAGACTGATCCTGTGCCCAGTGCAGAGGATGCACTGCAGCAGCCTTGGCTGGCTGACAGCAGACACCCAAGGTGTGAGAAGGCACGAGCAGGGACAGTTCCCACTGCTGGTTGTGGTGCTGGCAGGGGACTTGCAGAGCCTGAAATCTGACTTCTCCCAGGAGAAGAGTGTAACACTCAGTGCTTTGCTCCTATTTTTGCTCAGAGCCAGAAATCAAAGTCCAGAGCTGTGCTTCTCCAGCCAGAATCATTGAAAGGCACTTGCTGTTGTTTTAGGGCCAATATTTAACTTGTGCCTTCCATGAGGAATGCCTGTTAGACTCCAAATATTTGCCTGAAGGAAGAAGTTTGGGGGAAGAATGTCCAGTGCTGGCGGGGAAGCAGGAGGGATTCAGGAAATGAGTTTAAGGCTGTGCATGTCCAGGTGTGTGTGGCACAGCCTGAGTTCCCTCTGCACAGCCCTGGCAGGTACGAGGCAGCTCTGGCTGAGCCGTGGTGTGGAATGGCTGGGAGGAAATGTTTGTGTGCTCAGCGCTGGAGCACAGGGCGTGTCTGCTCCCTCGGCCCCAGTCCTGTGCTGCCAAGGGGATTTAAAGGCACAGGCTGGAGCTGCTCTGCAGCTGGGGCTGCTGTGGGCAGCCGTGCTGAACTTCCTGATGAAAGCAGCTTATCTGAAAAGAAATGCCCTGCTGCTTTTGCTTTCTCTGTGGTCTGTCATGGCAAGGGTTCATTAGCTGTGAAATCCTCTGCAGTGGATCCTGCTAATGGCAGGATTTCCCATTCCCTGGGCTGCCTTGATGAGGTGCTCATGGCTTCTCCTCACCTTTCTTTCAGTGAGATCCTTCACCTTTCTGTGTGGTCCTTCTCACGGGGCACCCCAAACAAACAGGTAAAGCCTGCTGCTAGTTCAGTGCTGGGCTTGTCCCACGTTTCTGGGAGAGCAGCTGAAGGGGGCTGTGTGCTGGTGTGTGTCAGAATTCAGATCAGGGTATGGTGACATCTCAGGCTGCATGGGCAGGTTGTGATGTGTGAGGATTGAGAGGAGCCTGATCCTCTTCCCAGCCCCTCTCTGCAGACAGGGCAGGTCAGGAATTCTGGGTCTGGCTGGGAGCTCTGGGCTTCCTTAGCTCCTTGGTAACCCTCTGCCCTGACTTGTCATGCTCTGTGCTGTTGATTGGATGGTTTTGGCCAGGCTTGACTGTTTTATGCTTGGATACAGAGAAAAACATGTTTCCTCTTGAAGCAAAACCAAAGGCACAGGGCTCTTTGCAAGGGGAAGGCTTTGCCTGGGCCCCTGTGGGCAGAGCTCAGCACAGCTCTGAAAGGTTGAGAACTTCTTCATGCTTGTGAGCAGCCCTTGGGCCCAGCCTAAAGCTGAGCCAAGCCCAGGCAGAGCATGGCTCTGGCTCTTAGTCACAGCTTTGGTGCTAGGGAGGCAAAGAGGTGTGAGAGCCCCATCCAGCTTGGAGGATAGTGGGATGCTGGGCAGCTGTGGGAAGTCTTGGTCCCTTTCCATAATGAGAGTTGATGGGTTTAGGCCCACAAATTGGCTGCCTAATGAATGAGGGAGCCAGGGGAGCTGTATCCTGTCTGCAGGGGTTGAAAGAGGTGATGTGAACTAGAAACATGAGTAATTAACTCAAAAAAAGAGGAAAGCTTGGGGTTTTGGATGGAAGTGTGTACTAGAGGAGGGTGAACGTGTGTTGGCTGGGATTTCTGGGACAAACCAGAGAAGTGAGAGCCCAGAAATGAGGGAGAGAGGACAGTCTGTTCGTGCAAATAGTGTTCCAGGTATTAATAGCAGCAAGATGAAATGGGTCCTCCTGGGGGTGTATCCTACATGTTCCTTCATTGGGACCATCCCTCTGATTTTATAAATTAAGCCCTTTGTGTAGGGTTGAAAGAAGCAGGTAAAGGGAAGGGAGGAACCACCAAAGTTGCACTGGATGTGCCTGTTTGAGAGAGTCTTTGGGATGAACCCCTTGAAAGATTCCTTTCCCAGTGCACAGCACCACCTCTTCAGCTGAAGCCAGTCCTGTGCTCTTCCTGTTTCAGTCCTGGCCTTCTCATCCCCTGCAAAATACACACAGGTGGGGGGTGAGGGAAGATGAGAAAAAAGCCTTTGGAATGTGCCTTTCTGATGTGGAGGTTGGTGCAAACCAGACAAAATCCTTAATCCACAAAGCAGTCCCAGTGCTTAATAAAGGGTTGTGAGGCTGATCCTCTGTGTGAGGGATGGAGGAGTGAAAAGATCCTGCCCAGCTTGTGGTGTGACTGGGAATGGGATGTAGGTCTCTGGTCCCTCTGGTTTGGAACTTACCCCTCCCTGCAATCCAGCAGACTGGGGTGCTTGCTGGGCCTTAGGAATTTGTCCCAGTTCTCTCCTGTTAGTTGGGAATTGCTGTTCTCAATCCTCTTTTTTCTCTGAGATCACAGATGCTTCCATGCCCATCTGTGAAATAAGCAGGTCGCTTCCATACCTTTGAGAGGTTGCAAGGAAAGCTGTAATGGATTGGGCTGCTGATGGTCCTGTAATAGAGGGAGTGGGAAGGTGAACACCTCGTGGATCACTTCCCTGAAGATGCTGCTGACTCTTGCACGGGAGCTGATGGATGTTGTCATGCCACAGAGCATCCCTCTGCCCCAGTTATTCTGCAGGAAAGATTCATTGCATGGTGCTACTCTTTCCTCCTCATGGTCTGGGCTGTGGGTCCTTTGTGGCCCTGGAATGCTGTCCCTGCTGGGTGACTGTCCCTGCTGGGTGACTGTCCCTGCTGGGTGACTGTCCCTGCTGGGTGACTGTCCCTGCTGGGGAGGAGAGCTGGGAGCCAGGGCAACAGCTCCTCTGAGGCTCTGCAGCAAGGGAGTGGTTTTGGCATCTCAGCACACAGAATCTGACAGTTATTTGGGGAGAGGTTTCCCAGTTAGCCCCACTGGATGTTTACCTTTCCCTCCCCCTCTTGTCCCCCCCAAATCTGTATGGCTGGCAGTCATTTGAGGGGAAATGTGTGGGGCTCAGAGCAGCCTCAGGAAGAAAGCAGAGGGGAAAATGTGGGACAGCTCAGCTTGGCAGAGCTGCAGCTCTGACACCCAGAAATGGAAACAGCCCTTGTCACCAGTGGGAATGACATCCCTTCCACCCACCCTTCTCCAGGACAAAGGACCTGCTCTGGAGCAAAGGGACTGGGCTGGGACAGAGCTGAGCTGGTGCTGCTCCCCTTTTCCACCTTAGGAGAGGTGGGGAAGTTGTGATTAACTGTGGTTTGATGATTGCAGAGATAACAGGATCCAGGCACCCCTTTTTTCCCCTGCCTTGCCTCACAAAAGGCCACCCCAGATCTGCCAGTGCAGCTGCTTCCTAACCTGGTTCTGTCAAGAGGATATGGGTTAAGGGAAAAAAAAAATCCTACAATTAAAAGTGTTTCTGCCAACCCAGATCCTGCTGACAGAAAAGGGGTTGGGAGTGCTACACATGACAGGAGGCCAAGCAGATCTGTGCAGAGTGACAGTCCCCAGATGGCTGAGGAGCAGGGAACCCTGCTGGCACACACAGCTCAGGCCTTTGGCAGCCAGGCTGGAATTGTTCCCAATCTGCTGAGTTGGAGTCTTTGTGGGTCTGTTTCCCCCTTTAAACTGTAACTGATGAGTGCTTGGCTCACTAAAAACCCCTTCCAGAGTGCTCAACTTGCCCCATTCCCTGTGGGATGAGTAGCTACCCCTTATCTTGGAGGTGGGAGATGAAACTCTGGTTTTAATTCCTCCAGAGCTGCGTGATGTCTCTGCCTCTTCCTCCCCTGGTCCCAGGCAGGGCTGGGAAGGAGCCCTGTTGCTTGAGTTACTGGGCAAATCTGTGTCACAGCTCGTGCCCATGGGAAGTGATCACAGAATCCCAGAATCATTTAGGCTGGAAAAGACCCCCAGGATCAAGTCCAACCTGTGACTGATCCCCATGTTGTCACTCAGCCCAGAGCACTGAGTGACCTGTCCAGTCTTGCCTTAAACACCTTCAGGGGTGGCGACTTCACCATCTTCCTGACAGCCCCTTGCAGTGTTTAACAACCCTTGTTAAGAAGAAATTCCTCCTGATATCCAGCCTGTGTTGATGAAGGTGACAGGTTCTCTGGTTTCTCAAAGCCACGCAGGTGAGTTTTGGCTCTCCTGTCAGGAGCTGGTTGTTTTTCCACACAGAATTCCCAGACCCTCACTGAGGCTGCTTGGAGGTGCTGGACTGATGGATGGCACCTTCTTCTGGCTTTTGGATACACTGTGAGTGCCCCCAGTGCCTCCCTGGCTCTGCACTTGGTTCTCTGGGTGATACACAACAGCTCACCCTCCCAAGCTGTTGGATTGGGCATCCCTCCTTTCCCACACCTCTACTGGTGACAGCCCTGCAGTGGCAGAGCTGGGCAGTGTCTGTCCCCTGGCAGGAGGGCAGCAGCTCTTTAGAGGTGATGGTTCTCTGGGGTGGCACAGGTCAGGAGGAGCAGGAGGAGAGAGGGAATTGCTGGCTGTAGGCATCTGCTCCATCCACCTCCTGGAAATGTGAACCAGGAAACAAATCTGAAACCAATCTGACAATCTCCAGGTCAGGCCTCTGACCCACTCCTGGGGCTGTGCCTGGTTCTGCCCTGTGCCAGGTTACTGCTGTTACTGACCTGTGGTCAGGGCCACCATCCCTACAGGTCACCTTAGAGGGCACAGCAGCCTTTGGGGACTGGGTTTTTTCTGCCTCTTCTGCCACTGCTTTCTGTGTGACATGTGGCAGTGTTGTGCCTCAGCTCTCTCTTCTGTAATGGCACTTCCTTGGTGACCTACTCTGAAGCAGCTGCTGCAAGGAGCAGTGTAAGAGCTGGGGGGGCATTGGTCTGGAAAGCCCCTGGAGCCTGTGACGAGGGACACTGGGAAGATAAGATGGCTAATGCTGCTGCTTGGATTGTTTCCCAGCCTGCTGGGAGAGAAGGAGGTGTGTGTCCAGCCCTGAGAGCCATATGGTGTGGATGCCAACACAGGATGGGGTCTCCTCTGGAGTGTCCCACCTGGTGTGTCATGTAAAGAATTTGCAATGGCGGTGTCCACACCTGATGTCATCTGTTCTCCCTGGTGGCCTGGACTCTCCTGGAACAGAGGGGGTTTTCTCATGCATGGCTGCTTGGAAAGCTGTGCTTCAGATAAGACAAGGCAGTCTGCTGTGGCTGTGCAGCAGCTTGGGCAGTGGGGATGTCCTGCCCTCCAGGGATGGTGGTTTCCAGAAGAGTGAACGTCACCTGTGTCCCTGGCACAGAAATTGTCAGGCTGGTGCAGTGTGCTGATGGTATCCCTCAGATTCCTTGTCTGGCCTCCTGTGTTGGGATTCCCTTGCCTTGCACATGAGGAGGCCGTGCAGACAGAGTGGAGGGAGTGGTTTTGCTCATTCTGTGCTCATTAGAAGCTGCAGGGAAGGGAAATGGAACCACTTCTAGTTCTCTGCTAAATTTTGGTGTCCTGCTCCCTGGAAGCTAGCTGGGATACCCTGGGTTGTTCAGTGATGTTCAGTCACTGGTGCTGTGGAGAGACCTGTGGTGTGAGTGGAGGCAGCAGTCTGTTCCCAGTCTCCTGCTCCTGAGGTTGTTTAGGAGCTGGTGCAAAGGCTTTGGGGAGGACAAAGTCCTGAGTGTGTCACTGTGGTGTCCCACTCCTTGAGGAGGAGAGTGCTGGGCTTGCCTGTGCTGCTTGTCAGTCAAGTTCCTCTGTGGGAAGGAAATCTCTCCCAGGTGGATGAAAGGTTTTCAAACTCAACTTGGGCTTGGAGGAGGAAGGGAAGGGAGACGCATCCAGAAATTGACTTTTGTTATGGCAGAGGTATTGGGAAACCTCTCTTATCCTTGGGAGAGCAAATGTCGATCCCCTCACCCTGCCTTCCACTGATCCTTTGCAATGCCAGAAGAGGCACATACGAATTTGTGGGATCTCTGAGGACATCCTTGAATGGGTTGTGTTCTTCCTCTACTCTTGCATGTCTCCCACCAGTTGACAGCACTCCCTGTGAGACAGCACTTGGATGGCCCCATCACCCCTCCCTGCTGCTGCTCCTGGCCCGGGGGATGCCAGCAGGGTTCAGGCTCTGGAAGCAGAGCTGTCCCACGAGGAGCTCCCCACGGTGTGTGGGGGGACATCCCACCCCACCATGTGCTCAGCCCCTCTGACTCATGAGCACCAAAACGCCTCTGGAGGCTCCTGTGGAGCCTCATCCTGCTGTGACAAGGTTGGATCATCCCCTGGGCAGTGTCCCTCTCCAGAGAAGCCCACGACACCAGCGGGGTGGCTCCCAGAGGGGAGGGGGGGGTGGGAGGTAGGGCTGGAAGGGGAGAGCAGTGCTTCTCCAGGGGGTCTCAGGGGACAGAGAAGGCCATAAATGAGGGTGTTGGGGGCTGCAGGGGGTCTCCTTCCTCACTGAGACCTGCTCTCAGCTTTCCCATGCCTGGGAATTGATAAAGGAGTTGGTAAAGCTGTGTCAGCAGGGAGCTGTTGTGTCATGCACTGGCTGCACTGATGGCTGAGTCCAGGGCTGCCTGCCACAGGTGGTGACTCACTCTGTAGCTTGTGGCAAGGGGTGACAATGGCACTGCAGCCCCTCCTGGGGCATTCTCTCCTGTGAGAATGGCTGCAGTCATGTCCTGCCTCAGTTTCTGTCCTCAGGGGCCTGTGGTTGCATAAAGGAGGAAGCTTTTGCTGCAGGGCCTTCTCAGTGGGTTGTAGTGGAGGGTGTGGACCCTGCTCTGCTTTCAGTGCATGGAGAGAAGCAATGGAACACACACACCACTGTGTGTGTGATGAGGCTTTGTGATGGACTGGCCTTGTGGTGATGTTTGGGCTGTCAGGGAGAGCAGAACACCTTCCCATCTCCCTGCTTTGGTGGGAAGAACTAATTTCATGGACTGGGATTTGGAGATCTCTGGTAGTTTGCTGTTTCAACCATGTCACTTGGCACTAATGTTTAAATACATGTGTGTGCTCTTGTGAATTAGTGAAAATTCAGCAGAGGGAGGGAAGACCCTGAAGTTTAACAACAAGCAGTGCAGGGTGGCCTGGATACCAAGCTGGGAAATAAGCCCATCCCAGTGTGTTGGGAAGTGGATGGCCACTTGCCAAGACAGCTGCCCCTCCTGCCTTGGTGAGGTGTGTCAGCAGTGCCAGCTCTGTGCTCTTCTCTGTGAGTCCCTGTGCCCACTGGCTCCAGGAGATGCTGAGCAGGTAGGCTCAGCTTGGATGGGCACATTGTGGCCTCACAGCTGCTGCAGCATTCCCCTCTCTGCTTTGCTGGGCCATTGTGAGCCAGAGGCATGTTCCTCTGATGTTTCCTCCTGCTGCTGCCTGCATTTGTACCTGCTGTTCCTCTGGGCATGCTGTCAAATCCTCTTGCAGCAGGTTGTCCCTGAGCCTTGTCCTTCAGCTGGACACGTCCTGCAGCCCTTGCCTGGAGCTCTCTGGAGCCAGGACAGCTCTCAACAGCATAGCCATGGCTGCAAAGGAGAGGAGCAGCACATCTCTGGCTGCAGTGGAGGTGGGGAGAGAGCCTTCCCCTGTTCTCCCTGGGAAACTGATGGCAGCTCTTCTTCCCCATCCATTCCCAGGCGTGCTGCTGGAAGTGCATTAAGATCCCTTGTCGAGGGAGAGGCGAGCAGCACTTCATCTTGTTTTTGTCAAAGTGTTGGCTTTTGAGGGCGTGGGAGTATTCAGGGACAGGGCTGGGGAAGTAGCATGCTGGTAGAGATGGTCTTAACCTTATTTCAGGCTACAGCAGCGCAGGAGGAGGTGTTCCAGCCTCAGATGGAAATGGAAGCTGTTGTTCCCAGCTGCTGGGTGAAAATTATCTATTTGTCTAGAAGCCTGTTTTTTCCCCACTGCCTGGTGACTGTGAAGCAGGCTGTGAGCTCTGGGTAGGGGAGGAGGTGGAAGGGGAACTTGCCTGCTCAGAAACCTGACATCTGAAGAGGTTTTTTTGCTTGGCTCTTGTGGCCCAGCACAGTGACTGTCATGGCCAGACTGGTGATGTGGGTTATGGTGGTGATGAATTTGTGTGTTTGTGACACATGTGGAATCATACCTTTCTCAGAAAGGCTTTGCAGGGGAGTCTTAGAGCTGCCACCTGAATCCAAAGGTAAATCTGCTCTAGAAAATTCCATGGAGCTGGGCATGGAGAGGACTCAGCAATGCCTGTTCTAGCTGTGCTCATGCAGCTCCCATTCCTCATCAGCCAGCTGCCCTTGGGCTGGATCCCCATGGTCCTGCAGGACAGGCAAGCACTTGGGTCTGTTCTTGTTCAACCTCCCAGGGAAGTAAAAGGGTATCTGAGCTGTCAAGACTGGGTATTTTTCCCACAGCATCCAGTGGCAGAGGTTGATGTATGGGATAGGGCTGCCTGCCCTCAGGGTGCTGTGGGCCCTGTACTCTGTGCTCAGCAGCTCTCCTTGGGCTTCCCTGGTTCCCAGGATGAACACACACAGACATGACTCAGTGATTTGGGATACAGACAGTGCTTTGGACACCTTGCAGGCAAAGCCTGTTTTGCAGAGAGTTACCAGGTGTGAAAGCAAAGCTCAGGTCTTGCAGGAGGTGAGCACTGGGCTCCTGCCCTTTCCCAGGGTGTCAGTCAGATCTGCCTGGGTTGTTCTGCTCTGAAACTTCTCAGATTTGGTGTCGGTAGAGTGGTCTTGGGCTTTATGCTCTGGGTGTGAGTGGATGGAAAGCAATGTTGGGTTTTGACTAGAAAGGAAACCCTTGCAGGCTCCTTCCCAAGATGAGCACGCTTGTGATAATGAATCTGTGCAAGAACTGGGCAGGATGGGACTGGTTGGAAAATGTAAACATAAATGTATGGATGGAGGAGCAGGAGAAGCAGAAGCCATGGGACTGGTAAACACCGTTTTGCTGGCCAACTGCTGTGGACTTTTGGAAGGCAGCTGGTTTCTCTCTGCAGCTCGGTTTTCCAGCAGCAGCATGGATTTAATCAGTATCCTGTGTCTCCCTGGAGCTGGCTGCCTTAGGGGTGTATTGTCTCATTTAAATGGAAAACCCCGTGGCAGAGCTGCCAGACCTGGTGCCTGTGAGGAGCTGAGGGCTGAGACCACTGGGCTGAGTCAGTGGCTGTGTGAGAAATCCCTGAGAGGATCCAGCTCCTGCCGTGGGGGCTCGGGACGAACGTCACATCTTGGCCAGGGTGACTGTGTGCATCCCACGGAAAGGCCAGAGCAGATGGGAAGGGATGGAGCCCTGGGAGCTGGACTCTGCTGTCCTTTTAAGGTCTCCCAGCCAGAGAGGGACTGAGCTTTGTCCGTAGTGAACTTCCTTTCTTCCGGTGCTACAAACTCTGCCTCAGTAAAACCGAAACCAGTTTGACATCCTAACTGGCTTTTTCTGCCTTGAACTGGTGAGAGAGATTCTGCAGAATTGCTGTGCGGGCAGAAAGCAAACCTGTGCCTTTGTTGTTCACAAGGAGGTTTCCTGTTCTGGTTACCTGCCTGCTACCTGTGCCCTTCCTCTTACGGTAAGAGCAAAGCAAGTTGCAGTTTCCCAGACAGAAATTGTCCCGTGTCAGCAGGGACACCATGGCAATGCTGGCACAAGCAGTGGGGCAGTGGGCTGGAGCTGGGTCATTTGCTCATCTTGGCATCTTCCAGCTCCATGCCAGAACTTTTCCTGGGCCAGCACCCTGAGGATGGCTGTTGCTGGTCATGGGGAAGGGATGGCAGCAAAAGGTGATGGTAACATCCCAGAGGCGTCATGGCAGGGCTGGATGGGGAAGTGGGAATCAGGTTCCAGTTCCTCCATGGGCATGGCAGGGTAGGTGGGAATCAGGTTCCAGTTGCTCCCTGACTCCCTCCTTCAACCTGGGGTTTTGCACTCCCACCACCCACAGAGCTTTGGTGTTCCTCCTGTTTGCATGCAATGGGTCCTGCATGGGGACCATGGGAATGGGTCCCAAGATGGCCATGGCCAGGAGCTGGGAAAGGGCTGCCCTTGGGCTTCCTTGGGCACAGTCATGTCAGAAAAGGTGCAAATCAAAATGCAGACTCTTCTGTGGGGTCTGAAAAGTCAACCAAAAGCTGCTTCCTTTCAAGTACTTTCTCATAGGGCTTCAGTGTGTTTTCTGCAGCTGGAAGTTTAAATTTGTGCCTAATGAACCCAAAAAGGTGAATAAAAACTCTCTTGGGCACTTGGTTCATCAGTGGGTTTGTCCGACTTGGGCTGGGTTTGTTATTTCCAGACTTAGATATGGTCTTATTTTAGCATGTGTGTATTTACTGTTATTATTTTTCCTAGAGAAATATTTTCATCTTTTTGCTTGGTTTCTGTGCTGCTACTGAAATTTCCATCGTGGTATTTCCGACTCCTTGGTGGAGCACAGTTTAATATTTTCCATCCAGGTGTAACTGCTTTGGATGAAGATCCAAGGAAAAGAGTGAAATTGTGCATTGGGCTGGGAGTGAATTGGAAACTCATAGGAATGGAGATGTTTCATGAGGGCTTATTTTTTGTGGCTGTTAAGAGATTTAGAAGTGTCCTTTCTCTGCAGGCTGATTTCAAAAACATGAAGATCTGTGTTGTTCTGGATTTGGACTGTCCAAAGCACATTGATTTCTTTCTGCTCATATGTGCAGGGAGCAAATGTTCATCAAACAGTCCCACTCCTGTTGGTTGAAGAGGGGCCTGGTTCCTTCTCAGATATTTTTGGGTGCAAAATGACTCCTGCTGACCTGCTGTGCTGGAAAGCTGACACTGCACACACATACTGCTGCCAGGCAGGGATTCTCCCCTCCAGCCTGAGCTGTGGTGTGAGCAGTGAGAGTTTGGGCTGAAGTTCTCCAGCTGCTGCTCCAGGGGTGTTCTGTGCAGCCCTTCTGTGCTCATCTCGAGAGGAGGAAATTTTTTGGGTTAGAATTCCACCAGCACAGGGAATTCACACCAGCTCAAGTGGTACCTTGTGGTTCTGTTGGAAACTGAAAACTCTGCTGCTGGTGGTTTGCCCCCATCTTTTACTTCTTTTTAAAATTCTGTTGTGTTTGGAGAACAGTTTCAGTTTTACTTCCACTCTCTTTAGGAGCCCTTGCACATGGGGATGCTGCGCTCACTCTGGGTCCCTGGGCACACCCAGCTCAGGGGCTGCAGGAGCCTGGGAAAGTTGGGCTGGAATTTGAGGAGCAGCTGAGATTTTGCTTTCAAGGCAGCCTGATGGGTTTGCATGTCACCTGGTGTCCTTTAGAGATCTCTGTGAAACCACACACAAGTTATTACTGGGTGTGTTGTGAGTATCTGTTTGTGGGTGAGACTCTGAGGTGGGGAGCACGACCCCCCTTCAGCAGAAGCATTTCCCTGCTGCCTTGTTGAAACTCTGCTCTCCTGGTTGATACACAGGGAATGGTGTGGCAACAAGCATTAAAAAAAAATACTGAAAATTCATAGCAATCCATTAAAAAGTCATATTTGGGTTCAGAGGCTGGGAGAAAATAACTTTGAAACAATTTGGAGCTTGATTTGTTGTAGGTTAAGAGCTGACCAGAGTTCACAGTGTGACAAGTCTCCTGGGAAAGGGAATAGCCAATAACAAGAGAACATTTCTAATTTAGAGAAAAGTTTAATAGACATAAGAGCTGGAATAGGAAACCAGAAAGAAAAATCCATCTTCTTTGTGGCACAGCTAAACTCTAGGGAAAAAACCAAATGCTTTATTATTTTTAATTTTTTTTTTTAATTCTTTGTTTTTTTCATCCTGATTTTTTGCCTTGGATGTTTTTATGGACGTGGCTAAGAGCCATGGGTGGATACCTGGGTGAAACCCTGAGGTGTTGGGGCTGTGCTGGGAGCAGGGCAGCATCTGCACGTGGTAACTTCTGTAGTGTCTGACAGGCTGGGCACATTCCTGCCCTGTTTGCTGAAGTCATTTTTGTTTGTCTGTTCTGTTCTGTTGTGTTTGTTACCGATGCTGCTGGAGGTGATGGTGTGTCTGTTTGCTCTGAGAGTGGATTTATGTTTTTAATTCTGTGCTGGGAGCCATGTGTCTGTCCCTGGGGCCGTGCAAGGGGAGAGGCAGATCCTGGCTGTAGGGCACTGGCCAGGCTGGAGGTGCCAGGAGTGCTTTGTGCCCACTGCTCTGGGGGCTGGGTGTGATCCCCTCTCCTCACAGACACGCTGTGTTCTCAGTAAAGAGCTGGGAAGCCAGGAAAGGAGGAGAAGTTTGGAACAAGGATGCTGGGATCATGTTGGATTAAAAGCTTTGCTGCCACAGTTCAGGGGTTTTGTGGGTTGGTTGTTTCTGTTGGGTTTTTTTTTTTTTCCTCTGAACACTAGAAGAAATTCTGATAGTAACATTAGCCTCGGCTTTATTCTTGTCTTCTTTTCAAGAAAGAATTGGGATGGAAAAAAGCATGTTTTGGACAAACTGCCCATGCAGATTTCTTAATTGTAAATATTGGGGCACCAGAGTGAAACCTCACTTTTCTTTTGATGAGAGGGAAATGAGCCAGCACTGTCAGTGCTTCAGGCACTCCTGGTGCAGTGACCATGGTGACAGAGCTGTGTCTGCCGTGTCATCCATGACTCAGCTTGGTGGCACCGAATGGATGAGCCAGGTCCGTGTCTGGGGGATGAGGGATGCAGCAGGGTCAGGGAGGTGGGCTGAGGGCTGCTCCATGGTTCCAGCTGGCTGTGGGGATCCCAGCAGTGCATTTGTGACCCTTGGCTATTCCCTGGCCTGTGTGCAGGCAGCAGCAGCACAGGTAGGGTGGGTGGGTTTCACAGGGTGCTGTTCCTGTCTGCTGGGGCAGTTCCTTCAGTTCTGGGTCCTTGTCTCTGCAGATGCCTTGGAGCAGGCAGGGAGGGCTTGCTGAGCTCTCAGCACTGTTCAAAAGCTGAAGAAGAGCCAGACATCTCTCCCGGGACCTCAAATGGAGGGGGTGGATGCAGGGAAGTTATCCCAGGCAGAACGTGGAGGGCCAGGGACTCAGTTCACTCCCACATCCCCGGGGAAGGGAGGGGCAGAGCCAAGACTCAAATCCCTGGAGCTGAGCTGCCAGGCTGCCCGGGCTCTGGGAACGCTCTGCACGTTCCGCCCGGGTTCCCCCGTGGCTCCACATCAGCAGTTAAGTAACAAAGTATTTAACAAGAGCTTCCTGTTGTGCTGACACCAACACCGACCTACAAAGGAGCAAGAGGAGTAAACAGAGCTGTGCTGGCTCCTGCCTCGCTGCAGGCTGGAAAAAGGGCTGGAGATGGGGAGGAGGCTGAGGTGCCATCGCCTCTGAACCCAACCTGCTGGGCCAGGGATGATGTTCTTGTGGCTGCACTTGGCAGAAACTGCTGGGAAAGTGGCTGCCTCCGGGACTGCTTGGTTTTTAAGGGAATTTCTGGGCTGGATAAAGGCCCCTTCACCTCTTGCCCTACTTCTCCAACTCCTCCACAGGTGCTGTCCCCAGAGTGGTGCAGCCCATCCTCCATCCTGACAGGGTGAGCACAGCTCTCACAGCTCTCAGAGCTCTGGATTTGAGATGCTCACATCCACAACTCCCATCTCCAGCAGGTTCCTGGAGTTCCTCAGTCAGCACTGAAACTCCTGATTTCTTGAGGGATCCAGAGGAAATGGGGTCAGAACAAGCCAGTCTTCCTTTGCCATAAGGAATGTTGTGCTGTTCTGGTAGGTTTGCTTGAATCTCCCATGATTGGAGCTGCTGTTGGTGGAAGTCCAAGGTGGAGTGAGCTCTGGGGGCTGCACAGCCCCTCTGCCTCTCCAGCCCATGGAGGAAACTTCCTTGTGGGGCCAAGATGACTTTTCTCCAAACATCACATCCCATGGACCTGAGTTCCAGCCTGTTCAGCTGCTATGCCCAGCACGGAGGAGAGGTGCATGTCCAAGGGTGGAAGAAGCTCAGGAGATTTCTCTGGAGCCTGTTGGATGGTCACTTGGTGGATAATTGGCTGGATGGTCACACTCTAAACGGAGGCCAGTGACAAGTGGTGTCCTCAGGGGTTGGTACTGCCACCAGTGCTGTTACATCTCTGCTGGTGACAGTGGGACTGAGGGTACCCTCAGCAGGTTTGGTGCTGACACAGAGCTGTGTGGAGCAGTCACACACTGGAGGGAAGGGATGAGGCATCCACAGGGGCCTGGAGAGGTGGAATTGTGCCAAACTCATGAAGTTCAGCAAGGCCAAGTGCAAGGTCCTGCCATGGGCTGGGACAATCCCAAGCACAGACTCAGGCTGGATAAAGAATGGGTGGAGATCAGCCCTGGAGAAAGGGATTTGAGAACTTTGATGGATGAGAAACTTGACGTGACCCAACCTTGTGAGCTGGCATCCAGCTTTGCTATACCCACTGCAGAGCTCTGTGGGAAGCCTGGTGAAGCTCTCCATGACTCCTGTTTTGGGAGAGCTCTGTGTGGTGGCACAGCTTTCCCTGCTCCACCATGAGCAGGGCTGGCTGCAGCTCTGCAGGCTGGAACATGTGTTTAACAACAAACCCTTGCAGACATCATTTGGGACCGTCTGTAGCTTGCTCTTAAAGACTTTGTTTTGTTTTAAGACTTTTGATCCTCCTGTAAGCTCAGCCTCTTCAACTTCCAGAATTTATTGGGATTTGGTTTCACTTGTGTAAGGCCACTGGTTGCTTTTTGGTCTGGATTTTTGTGCTGGGAGCCAGCTGATGGGTCATCCTTTGGGACATCAGGGTATTCGGGATTATTTTTAGCCTTTAATTGGCAGTGATCTGTACTTGGAGCTGCACAGTGTCAAGGGCTTTTCTCTTTGTGCTCTCAAGAAGCTTTCCCTTCTCTTTCATCTGGATGCAGCTGTGTTTCCCTTCTGCTCACAGAGCTCAGTACATGGGGAACCCAGCTCCAAGAACCATCCCAAAGGCTGGTAGGGCTCAGGAGGATGCTGGCTGCTCCAGGACACCTGGGCCCTGTTCCAAGCAGCACCATGGACCTGCTCCCTGACCTTCACCAGCCACTTCCCTGCTCCAGGCCTCTATTATTTCCTCTTCCTCCTCTCTTTTGTCTTGCCCCGTTTAGCTGTAACCTCTTTTGGGCAGGAACAGTGTGTGTGTGTTCATATAAAGGGCTGAGAACAATGTGCCCCAGATGGTTTGTACAAGTGCCTTCTCGGCAGCCACGGGGTTTCATTCTACAGGAAAGAAATTCTTAAAAATACAACTCCTCAGCATCTTATACTTGCAAATGTGGGCAGGAACTTCCCGAGCCTGGATATTTTGGTCCAAGTCACAGAGACAAGGGGTAGCACTAGAACTGCAGCTTTTCTTCTTTTAAGGAAAATAACAACTCCCCCCAACCCCAATTCCCCTTTTCTCACCCTTATGTCTGCAAGGAAAAGCTTGTAAATGTGACTGGAGCAGCTCTGACCTGCTTAAAACCAGGTGGCAAAGAAACAGGACCCAATATTTCAACAAAAGCACTATGAACCCCCCCTTGGGAATCAGAGGGTGTGTGGGCTTGCCCCCTTTTTATGGCACTTTCAGTGCTTCTGAGGTTCTGTTTTGGGGGTGCTGAGGCACTTGGCACTTGCCTGCAGTTTGTTTCCCTTCCAGGATCTCTGGTTCAGAGCAAACACCACAGGGCACTGCTTATTTGCTTTAAGACTGCAGCTTGCTTTGGAATTTCTTCTGCCAAACTTCAGGCCAATTCTTTTTTTTTTTCCTTATTTATCCCACTCCCTCACAAAGAGAGAAACAAGTTTTCTTAGTCTCATCTTGCATCAGATTTGATTCCAGGCCAAAAAATCCAGCCTAGAAGGTGCTTTCCTGAGGCTGCTTGCCTCAGTGTGACCTTTTGGGAGAGGATTCCTGTGCAAAATGGAACGATGTGACATCAGTTTTATCCAAGGAATCTTCCCCCATGGTGCTGCTGTCTGGGGAGGATGGGTCAGGTCTGGGTTCCTGTTACCCGTCCAAAGGCTGCTGTGTTTTAACAAACACAGGGGTTTTTTGCTTCAAAGCAGTGGGAGTCCTGGGATTTTACCAAAAGTTTCTGTTTCTAATTAGGTTGTTCTCAATTTTAAAGGCCAGTGATCCCTTTATGGCACAGGGTGGAAAACCTGAGGAGTCACTGACACTGCACAGAGGTGGCTCCTGCTTTTGTCCCAAGGTCCAGGGAGGAGCTGTGTCTCCTTAGCACTCCTGGGGTGAGAAAATAAATTTCTCCCAGCCCTTGGCTGATCCATGGGGGAGGCTGGTGGGCAGAGTGTGAGGGAGCATCCCTTGCCCTGGCCTGACTCACACGGATGCGGTTCGGGGACTTCCTGCTGCTCTGACTGCCCAGCTTGGGAAAGGGGGAATTGCAGCATGGCAGTCCCAGCATGGGGGGCTGGGCTGTGGCCTCACTGCATGTGAATCTGGCCCAGATGCCTGAAATTGGGGTTTGGAGCTGGGCCCCTCCAGGAAGGCTGCTCCTGAGGCTCTGCAGGCAGGACCAGAGTTGTGCTGTGCTGCTCCCTGCGTTTGTCTGGGCTGGGTGAAGGCAGCACAGTCTCTCTGTGCTGACAGGAAACAGGATTTAATTTTTCCCTTCTGTCTCAACTTCATTGTCTGAAATTCCCTTGCAGAGGCTGGCCCATAACTCTTCAAAGCAAATAATCCCAAGCGCCGGGGCTGGAGCTCCCTCAGCTCTGGCTGTCGGCCGCCTGACTCTGTGCAAACAGTCTGGGCCTGCAGTCCCCTGGGACTGAGCATAAAGGTCTGATTCAGAAGGAAAACAGGTTATGGAGCAGCAGGGCCTGTGCATCAGGGGCTGCTCCCCTTTCCCAGCGTGTGGCTGGAGCCGTGTCCAGGGAAAGCAGCTCCCAAAACACCAGGCAGAGCTGGGAGGCCGTGGGGGAATGGCTCCCGCTGTCCTGTGGAGGTGGGACGGGCAGGAGGAGGTCGGGAGGGCAGCACCATGTGCTGAACCCAGGGCGGAAATCATCGGGGGAGCCAAGAATGAGCACAGGATGTCACGTGTGGGCCGGGGCAGAACAAAGCCCAGGGAAGCCCTGCTCCTGTTTCTGCTCCTGCCACTCCCACCCCGCTTCCTGCTGGCACCCACATGCTGCTGGGGGAAGGGAGCATCGGGGCAGAGGCCAGCCCGTGGCTGCCCACCTTTGGGAGAGCTGGAAGGCTCTCTGTGCCTCAGTTTCCCTCGGCTGGCATGGATGGTTCCCAGTTATTGGTGTGCTGGGGGTGGCCTCAGAGGGCCAGGCTGCTGTGCTCTAGGGATGCTCCAGAGGTGTTGGAGGGAGGCAGGAGGGGGCTCCCACAATGCATGGAAGCCTTATTCTCCTGTGCTTGAGCAGGCAGGTCCCACAGGTGGGACCCCAGCACTCTGTGCCTTTGGAGCAGCTCTGGTCCCTCCTGGAGAGCAGTGGCAGTGTGCCAGGGTGCTGTGGAGAGTGAGGATTCAGTGTCAGGAGGGGGCTGGGAGCAGGACAAGCCTTAAGGGGCTCTCTCAGGGGCTGTCCTGCCCCTGGAACCTTATACAGCCAGTCCTTCTTCCTGCTGAATTATGGCTTTGGTGTCTTTTTCCCTGGGGTGCTCTTAGAGCTCCCACATTTCCCTCTGTGCACCCTTGAGCACGAGAAGCTTTTTTTTGTTTTGTTATTAATAGCTATTGAGAGCCAATAAAAAGTTTTACAGGGTTTGGCCAAGCATCAGAGCTCACAGTATGTTCATTTCCTGGAGCTGAGCACTGGAGGGGGGGTTTGCTTGGATAACCCACGGGGTCAGCAGGAGTCTGCAGCACTGAGGGCTCCTGGGAGGCTTTCAGTGGTGTCACAGGGGCTTGGAGGGGAGCAGAGAGAGGTGGGGTGGGGGAGAGTGGGGTTGTGGGGAGGGTAAAGGAGGGGTAGGAGGCTGGCAAGGGTCAGGCTGGAAGCAAAACCAGACTGGTGGGGAAATGGAGGTGTGGGTCTCTCATGTGCCCTCCCAGTGTGGTTGACCCTCTGTGTCCATGTTTAGCTTCCTGTCTGTCCTTCCTGCCTCCCACACTGGCACCCCTGAGAGGAGAGACCCATCCTGACCTTCCCCCAGTGCAGGGGAGTCCCACTCTGGTGGAATGCTGCAGGGAGGGAGAGCACAGTTCCCTCTTAGGCACCTGGTTGAGCACAGAGCAGGTCAATGGTTCTTTTCATCCCAGTCTTGTGTCCAGAAGGAAGCCAGGGGTTGGTTTGGCCTTGATGTTGGGCTGTTGTACCCATGTGAGGACAGGCAGCTGCACAGGGATGTGTGTGGAGCAAGAGTCATGGAATCATGGAGTAGTTTGGGTTGGAGGGACCTTTAAAGGTCACCTCATCCAGCCCCTGCCATGAGCAGGGCTGTGGCCCAGGAAGCAGCTCCCTGGTTCAGGGGGCTGAGCTGATTCCTGCCTGTTTGTGGGAGCAGAGGGGAACCCAGATAACCCCACCAGCAGCACAGGGCTTTTCAGCAGCCTCACTGGGAGCACATGGGGCAGGCAAGGTGCTGCACCCCTGAGCAAACAAGCTCCCACGAGCATCATTTGCTCTGGCAAGTGTCACAGCATTTGCCCAGGCTGCAGCCAAGGGGCCTCACTCCCAGCTTTGCAGTTAAAATCAAGGTTGGTTGATAAGAGCAGAGGAAGAGGCAGAGGGATGTTAATAAGTTCCTGTTTGCCAAGTGGGTGTTTTCCCCCAGCCCACGTGGGCTGTGGTGGGTGCCCCAAGTGTGGCTGTTCCCCAGGAACCATGTCCTGGGCAGGGCTGCTGGCACAAGATCCTGGCCCACCACAGTGGAGGCTGCTGCTGGAGTGGGAAGTGCTCCAATTCCACTGGCCCCTGCCCCTGGATCCACAGGGACTCTCCCAGCCAGGTGAAATCATTTTCACTCCATGGGCAGCCCCAAGCCTGGCATGGTGTGCCTGTAATGCTGGGTTCGTGTGTCTCCTGCTCTTGGGGGCTCACAGAGTCCCTGGCTGGTGCCTCTGAATGGTTCCAGAAGCTGCCAGCAGCCCTTCCCTGTGGGGACAGTTTTGTCCCCACATCACTCTTAGCTGGCTTCAACATGGAGACACTCATCAACCGTTTCACCTCCAGCTGACCAAGCTTTTTTAAAATTCTTTTGTTTGTTTGTTTAAACCAACATCTCAGGCCTGGGGCACTCTGGGACCTGATGTTTATCCCAGCTTCTCCCACCCTTCAACTGTGGCACTGCATTGCTGTAGGAATTATCTGTCTGCAGGGAAAGTGCTAGAGGGGCTCTGCAGAGCTGGGAGAGGGAACCCAGAGCCCACAACCCTTTTGTTGTCCTCTGCCTCCTCTTACTGATTTTCTCCCTCTCCTTTTCCACAGCTGGGAGACCGAGGAGCTGCTGTGCTGGGAGGAGCCTGTCTGCAGGATGTTCTCTCCACCAAAGAACTCCCTGTGAGCAGCGATGATGACAGTCCCGGCGGGACCTTGGGAAGCATTAACATTTCAGTAGCCCAGCACCCGTGGAAGGCCTCTTATCCCTCCTTCTCCAGCCCCTGCCCTCCCACGCTCACAGGGATGGTGTATTAACCAAGAGGAGCCCTGCTTCTTTCCTCCTCACCCTTCCATTTTCGGCAGCTCTGGGATTTGTATGGCAGCAGCGTAACCGTGGAGAGGCCGGGGTATCACAAACTTATGGATTTTGATAAGAGAGGAGGGAAAGGGGAGCTGGAGGAAGGTAAAAGGATGTCCAAGACAGGTGGAGGAAGGAGTGGTCATGGAGGCCGTGGTGCTGGAACCAACTCGGGAGTCTTAATGGTGGGTCCCAACTTCCGTGTCGGCAAGAAGATCGGCTGCGGCAATTTCGGGGAGCTCCGTCTAGGTGAGAAGGGGCATCTTTGTCCTGGCTGTACCCACCCATGCTGGGATTGCCTTGGCATCCTCCTCCTGCAGTGGGAGGGGCTGGCACAGGCTGTGGCCGTGGGCACTGACTGGCCACACAGCGTTGAACCGTGTCCCCTTGCAGGTAGCCCTTGTTCTGTCACAGAGGTTCCACTTCCTTAATCCTTTCACACTTGATCTACCAAGGCCCATCCCAGCCCAAAGGACTGATTGCAGAGGTGTTTCCCATCTCCTCCCCATGCCTGTCCCTCTCTGGGTCTGGCTGTTGTAAGTGGTGGTGGCCATGGAGAGCTGAGTGTCCCCCAAATCCAGGAACACTGCTTGAGGAATGATGCAGGACATGCCACTGTGTGCTCAGCAAATCTCACCCCACTTGTGCTCTGGGTGCTGCCCTCCTGCTGTCTTGGGACAGGGGATGGAGCACGGGTCCCTGAGGGATGTTCACTCTGCTGGGACAAACATCTAGGGAGGAGAATCTGTGTTTTATCCTGGGTAAATTCTTCAGTTGTTCTAACTGGTTGTTTGAGACTCAGACTCTCCTGAAATTCTGTGCAGGACAGAGAAAGGGAGGAATAAAACCCAAGCATCTTCCAGGGTCACTTTCTATTTTGAACCAAGTTTATCAGGAAACTCCTCAAGCAAACTCCTGTTTGGAGGGTGGGGAGGTTGCTCCTCTCTCAGGACTGGGAATGTCCCTGGAGACCTTCAGCAAGCTGTTAACCCTTTGTTCAGCATCAGGCAGCTGGGAGTGGTCTGGCAGGGCCCAGCAGCGCAGTCTGGATGTCTCCAGGGAGACACATTGGATGTGTGGGTGGAGTCCCTGCCAGCTGTAGCACTGTCCTTGGCTGTGAGTGCTTTGGGAAGGGGCTCTGGGCAGAGGAGCAGAGCCTGTGACAGCCACAGGCCACGTTGCTCCATGGTATTTTAAGCAGCACCTTCTCAAACCGAGCTCTGAGCTAAACCTGCCATGAGCTCTGAGCTAAACCTGCCCTGACCATGGGCTCAGGGAGGAGCTGCAGCAGCCCTGGCTGGGGTGGGGTCAGCTCCCACCTCCCTGTGTGAGGAGTTAATGCCAGCTCTGCCCACTGTGACAGACTGGCTGGTGCCAGGCTCACCCGTCCCATCCCCGCGCTTCCCGGCGGGATCACCGTGTAACTGCAAAGCTGGGGAAGTGCTCTGGTTAAAATCCAGCCAAGCAATTCTCATGTTCACCTGTCTCTCCTGGTGTCATGGAGAGCTCTGTGCCTTCTTCCAGACCCAGGGCTTGTGGAAAGAGAGGTACTGGGGGATTTTGCCACGCCAGCTGCTCCTTTCAGTTCCTCGGGTGGATCTGGACACTCCTGCTGCCAGTGCCTCCCTGACAGAGAGCCCTGAGCTGTGCAGGGTCCACCTGTGTCCTTGCACCTCCTTTTCCTTGCTTGCCACTCAGCACTGTGTAGTGGATCAGTGTTTCTGGGTGAGCTGGATCCCAGGATCCTGCTCTAGGCAGGAGCTGGGGCCGTGTTGCTTTGCTGTGCTCAGTGCTGAGGATCAGTGTGACCCCCCCACCTTGGCCTCCCCCTCATTTTCCAAGGGCAGCAGTGAGGGGACACGAGTCTCACATAGATCTGAGGAATGTCTGTCAAACTGACAGTGAGGTTGCTGCAGGGACCTGGCAGCAGTTGGGCTGGGTTTGCTCGTGGCTCCAGGGACCAGCAGTGAGCTCTTGCTCCAGGGCTCCACAGTGGTCGATTCTCACAGTGGGAGTTTGTCCTTGCCACCAGCAAGAGAAGCTTCCAGTCCCTTCACGTGGCTTTTTTTTGCTCTGTCACACCCTGCAGTGCCTGGCCATAACATGATGCAGGCCTGAGCATGAGATCTCATCATGGCAGTGGAAGCCACAGCTATGTGGCTTCTCTCCTAAAATCACATCTCTCTTCCTTAGGTGTGCCTTCAAACTGCATCAGGGCTCAGGAATGCTTTCAGGATTTAGGGATTCCTCCAACTGCAGATGAATGGCAAGGGACCACAGGGCTCCTGCTGTGAAGTGGTGGCATGAGCAGAATGCTCCCCAGCTCTTGCTGGGCACTCAGCTTTCCACTGGGAATAGAGAATTCAGTTCTCAAGGCTTTAGAGGCCTTGAGGACTGAGTTCTCTATTCAGCTCAGTATTTAAAACCTCCCAGATCTTTTTTGGCCTTTTTCCTTTCATAACAAAGGCCATGAGATCTTGAAAAAACGTACCTGGAGGTGTACCTGACTCCTCCAGCTCCCAGGGGTGGGGATGGAGGAAGGGGACATTGTCATCCTCAGAAAGGTACCACTTTGCCCTATTTTTCCACCACAGTGAGAGGCATGTGGTGATCTGTCCTTAGGGTGCTTCAGCTCAACTGCCCCAGGTAGAGACAAATGTCCCCCTATGTAGGAGGTGTCCAAAATCAAGTGATCTGTTTGAAATATAAAAAAAACAATTGGCATAAGGCATTTGTGGGAAGCCAGAAGGGGAATGACGTGGGCAGGAGTTGTGGCTGAGCCAGGGCTGTGCCTTTGGATCCTGCTTCTCCCTGTCCCTGCTGGCCTTGGCATCCTGGGCAATGCAGGGACATGGTGCCAGTCCCAGTCTGGCAGTGCTGCATGGCCAGTTCTGCACTGGACCAGTGTGACTGGAGAGCTGGGCTGGGAGCAGGAGCAGGGTGGCCACTCCAGCCCTGTGGCACAGAGGGGCAGGCTTATGTTGTGCAAGTGCTGGTCCTGTTACCTTCTTACATCCTGGAGCTTCACCCTGAGCTGGTGAGTGCTCCTCCCTTCCCCCTCCAGCCTCCTCCAGCTGTGGTCCAGCTCCTCCTGGGGCTTCCCAGCAGCATCCCAGGGCAGTGCCTGCTACCTGCAGCCCCCTGAGCTCCCCCTGCCCATGTGCTGCCCACAGCCAGCCCCACTCCATGCCAGGGTGGGACACTGCCCTCTGAAACACAAGGCAGCAGGACGCTGGTGGCAGTGGGTGACTGGAGTGTGGCTGGTGGCTCATGTGCCCTGGCACTGGCACAGCTGAGCTGCAGCCCTGCCAGCTCCCTGTGCCCCAGGAGCAGGGCCAGCACACTCACAGGGAGGGTTTGTTGGAGCAGGTTCCCCTTAGCAGCTGCTCAGGAGTGTTTGGGATGGTCTGGGGTAGAGGGAGAGGAGGAAAACCCAGACATTAAGCAGAAAGGTCAAAACTGAGCCCAAAGCACCTGCAAGTCCTTCCCTGGTGCAGGGCTGCCTCAGAGCCAGGAAAGCCAGGAATTGCCCTTAGTCCTGGCACGTTCCCTGAGGGCCCCTTCCTGAGCCTGGCCCAAGGCTGGTGCTCCTGCCAGGCTGTGCCATGGAGCTGCCCCGGGGCAGCCTCAGCCTGGAGCAGGGTGGAGGGAAGGATGGGGGACCTGGCAGCAGCTGCTGCTTCTGTTCTTCCAGCAGTAAACTCCTGCAAATGTGCTTTTTGCAGCTTCTCAGTGCCCAACCCCTCTCCCCCAGCCTGCTGCATGCATTGCTGCTGGCAGCTTGGAGCCACAGCAGCTGTTTTCCTTCAAAATTAAAAGCTGGAGATTAATTATCTTTTAAAGCAAATTCGGGATTTTGAAGGGAAGAACACAGAGGGTGAATCTGAGTGCATTGTGTGAGCCAGGAGCAGGTCACTGCTGCATCCAGGCCAGGGCCATGCCCCAGCAGAAGGGTCACATGTGGGTGCTGGGGACAGTCCCAAGCTCTCCTGAGCTGTGGCTCTCAGGCCTGTCCTGCAGCCTCCCAGGAACTCACAGGGAGTTACTTGGGGCCACAGAAGGTGCTTTCAGTGCACTGTTTGTGACACCCTTCTTGTCTTGGGCTCTGCAGAGACCTCCCTGTGAGCACCTGCAGTGTGGCCAAGGGCTCAGCCACCTCCCAGAGGCTGGAGCCACAGACCCACCACGTGCTGGAGGTGGCACATGGGTGTCTTTGGAGGCTTTGGGGAGAGAGGAGCCCACACAACTCCTGCTGCTCCTCCCTCCCTTGCTGAAGGCTCAGACTTGCTTTTTCTCCTGGTTATTCAGACCCTCCTCTAGAGAAGGTCAAGCTCTAAAATAACATTTTTCTTCTGATGGTGTTAAACCCCAGCACTCCACAGAGCTGTCACTGCTTGGCCTGGTGCAGCCACTGTCACTGGAACTGCAGGGCTGGCAGGGCTGGGCCTGGCTGCCTTTGGTTGGAGCTGCCTCATTCTGTGTTCCTGCACTGCATTCCCAGGTCTGGGAAGCCAAATTCCCGTCCCAGTGCCCAGGCACAGCTCTGTCCTGCTGCTGCTGCTGCACAAAGGTTCCCAGTGTGGGCACAGTGCTGTGCCACGGGCAAGGGGCAGCCTCAGTGTTTGCTTTTCCCCTCCCAGTGAGGGGCTGGAGAGTGTTCAGAGACAGGAGCAGAGCTGAGGAAGGGTCTGGAGCACCAGGAGAGGCTGAGGGAGCTGGGAAAGGGGCTCAGCCTGGAGAAAAGGAGGCTCAGGGGGGACCCTGGGGCTCTGCACAAGTCCCTGACAGGAGGGGACAGCCGGGGAGGTCGGGCTCTGCAACCAGGGAACAGGGACAGGAGGAGAGGGAACAGCCTCAGGCTGTGACAAGGAAGATTTAAATGAGATATTGGGAAAATTTCTTCACTGAAAGGGTTGTGAAGCGTTGGAGCAGACTGCCCAGGATAGGGGTGGCATCACCACTCCTGAAATCGTTCAAAAACGTGTGAATGTGGCACTTGAGGACATGGGCTAATGTGAACATGGTGGTGCTGCTGGTTGATGATTGGAGTGGTGATCTGAAAGGTCTTTTTCCACCCTAATGATTCTGTGATTCCATGATTGTAAGCTGCTTGGATGGGGATCCAGCTGGGAGCCCAGCACAGAGCCGGGCTCCTCCTGGGCTGCCGTGACGTGCAGGAGCAGGTGCCTGGTGCTGCTGCCAAGTCCCTGGGGAGGGGACAGCACAGGGGACAGCAGAGAAAGCCACGTCCAGCTTTAACACACCCCAGCCTGGCTGCCTGCTCCTGCCTTTGGCCCCTTCTGATCCCACACACTGCATCCTGCAGGTGCTGGCGGCTGCATTTGGAGGCACCTCCGGCACTGAGCTGGCCAAAGGCCCCTGCAAGGCAAATATTTGCTCTCTGCCATCCATCTCACCACTTTCCTCTTTTACTTCCTTTCAAAAGCACCTTCTGTGCTGCAAGTCCTGCCTGCTCCAGTCCTCCCAGGCACTCCCTGGGCTCTGGCATATTTTGGATGTCAAAGTTGCCCCCTTGTGAGCACTGGGGCAGAGCAGATGGCTCCAGGAGCTGGAGTGGGGAGTTCCCTGGCATGGAAGGAATCCTCCCTCCTTGCTCTTTTGTTTTTTCTTTTCTACTGGTTTATTAATCTCATGACAGGCCAGTTCTGCTATTTGCACCTTTTTTAATTCAGAGAGGGGAAGTGGAGGATGGTGATTTGACCTCTGCTCCCCATCTTGTCCACCAGCTGTGTCCAAGCTCCCCAAGGAAGGGCTGAACCAAGGAGTACCAAATGATTTGTACTCATTTTTGGGCTGGGAGAATGCTGACAGCTCCAGAGCCTTGTTGCTGGTATTTTTGTATGCCAGTGATCCACAGGGGTCCTGTGTGATGGAGACAGGACAGATGCCACTGCTTGGGATTCTCCTGACTCCATCCCTTCTCCCTCCCAGCCCTGCTGGGAATGTCCTGCCTCCATCCCTGCTCCCTCCCTGCTGGGCTGAGTCCCTTTTGCAGTGTCCCTCTGGCAGTTTTCCTGCCATGTTGTATTTTTCCCCCTTCAGATCCTGCCTGACCTCAGGGAGAATCCAGCTGTGAGTTTTCTGATCGCATGTTGCTGCCCTGAAGGCAACAGTAATTGTTTTGGAGTGAACTTAGGGCCCTGTGGAGCCATGCACAGGTGTGGGGGTGTCCCACATGCTCCCCAGGAAATGTCAGAGCTTGATGGGACAGACCCCCTGGATCTGGCACACGCTGTGTTCGCCAGACGTTCCTCCTTCCCTCCCTCCCTCCCACATCCCCTCCTCCCTAATCACTGTGAAGGGATTTGCTTTATGCAGAGGCAGTAGACAAAGTGGCTTGGCAGAGGTCCCTTGGGATGGGAGAGGGTCAGGGAGGCAGCAGGACTGAGCCCCTCCTTGGCTGCAGGGCCCATCCCTGGGAGGAGCTGCTCCATTAATATCTCCCATTCATCCCTCTTCCTGTAATCCTGCCGCTGACCGTGGCGTTCAGCAGCTGCCTCTGATGTCACCCGGCCAGGATTTATTGCTGCTTCAGGTGGAGAGCAGCAGGCTGAGCAGATGAAATCTTACGCCAGGAGGAACTTGTTCCCTAAGCAAATTGCTTGGAGAAAATCCGAGGAGACAGATGCAGCTCCATCAGATACCCACATGCCAGGCAGCAGGATCGCTGGGATCTGGAGTCTGCTGGCTCTGGAGGGAACCTGCTGCCCTTAACCCCCACCTGCCTGGGCTCCTGCAGGCTCTGGCATAGGGAACACTCAGAGCTGTTCCTGCAGACCTTTAATCTTTGCCTTTATGGGCCTGGGCAGAGGTTGTGCTGGTGCTTCCCATGTGTGTCCCCTTTTTCTCGGCCCCCTGAGCTCAACCTTCCTGTGGTTATGGTGTGAAAAGTCCCATGCAGGTGTGGAGCCCTCCAGGGAGTCCTATACAGGGTGCTGAGTGCCACAGCTCATTCATTCCCCTGGGCTCTCCCTGCAGCCTTCAGCTCCTTGTACAGTCTGGGCCACGCCATGGATCTGCCCCTAGCTTCCCCTGTGCCCTTGGGTGGGCAGGAGCATCCCCAGGGATGAGGTTGATTCACATGCAGTTATGCACAAGCCATTCCCAGGAGTGACCCCGGCCGTGGGGGAGAGATTTCCACCTGCCTGTGGTGTCCTCAGACCACTGTTGGCTGCCCCAGTGCTCCTGGGTGTCCTTCCTCCCTGCCACCCTTTGCAGGGTCTTACTGGCTATAACTCAGTGTCCCCCAACTCTGGCCATCCCTCTGTAGCCCCCTGTCCCTGTGGGGCTGGGAGAAGCACAGGGTCTCAGCCTTGTCCCTGCCTTGCCCAGTCACGTCCCTGCTGCTGCCCCCTCCCATCAGCCTTGGCTCCAGCCCCCAGGAGCCTCCCCATCCCAGAGGAATCCACATACCCCACCCGGGGATAATTAGCAGGCATGTTGCAACTCCCCACAGTGGGTTCTGCTCCTGCTCATGCCTTGAGGCTCCTTCAGGTGCTGTGGGAGCGGCAGAACCTGTTCAAGATGTTTTTGAGCTTAGGAGCCCTCAGGGATAGTGGCAGTGTGCAGTGGGGGTGATGCAGGGACTGCTTTCATCACCTTTTTGTGTCTCTCCGTGCAGGGAAGAATCTCTACACAAACGAATACGTAGCTATCAAATTGGTGAGTAGCTGTCAGACCGGGGAGCTCCTCCATGGTCGGGGTGGGGGATGTTACAGCCATTGGGAAGGAGGTTTCTCCCCCTCCCCTGGTGTTGGGGTGGGTGGAGCGGGTTGGGATGTGCTGGGTGGCTGTGGGGGAGCTCCATTCCTGTTTGGAATTGAGGGCAGTCTGGGCACACACGTCACTGCAGGTGGGGTGATCAGGGTCTGGGCAGGGAAGAGCTGAGTCTTGCTTCTCCCAGTCCTCACCGTGGCCTGTGCTGTGCTCAGTCAGTGCCAGCAGCAGAGAGGGTGGCCCCGCTGGTACCTGATGCCAGTAATGTTTTCCCCTCTCTGGATGAGATGATCTGGCTCCCATATGGGCTGATTTTCTCTCATCATCCCCTGAGGCTTCATCTCCATTATATACTAGCTGCTCCCAACCCCAAATGCTCTCAGTCCAGCTGCTGCCAGCATGTGAAGGAGCTGTCTGACACCCAGACCCCCTGAAGATCCTGCTTCCTACTTAACTGTTCTCCTTTCTCTCCTCCAAGGAACCCATAAAATCCCGGGCCCCCCAGCTGCACCTGGAGTATCGGTTCTACAAACAGCTGGGCAATGCAGGTACGGGGCTGGGCTGAGCTGCCCTGGGGAGCTGCCTGCCAGGGGCACTGCTGGGAGAGAGGCTTTCCCTAAAAGTGACTCTGCAACTTCACTCCCATCTGCTCCACAAGGAGAGGCTGGTTTTACACAGACGCCTCGTCTCATCTTTGATCTCTTTTGATTTAGTTCTTTCCCCCCACCGCCCCCGCAGCAGAGTCAGGGATGCAGATGGAGCTTCCTCCTTCCCTCTGCTGCCAAGAGCAGAGCCAGGCTGGCTCTGCAGGGAGGGCAGTGCAGGAACATCCCCCCTCTGCAGCCCCTGTCCCAGTCCAGCAGTGGCGTGGCTGTGACAGTGTGGCCCTGCTGCAGCCCTGCACAGCCCCTGCTCTTTGTCTTGCAGAAGGAATTCCTCAGGTTTACTACTTTGGCCCCTGTGGGAAGTATAATGCCATGGTGTTGGAGCTGCTGGGACCCAGCCTGGAAGATCTCTTTGATCTGTGTGATCGGACCTTCACGCTCAAGACTGTCCTGATGATCGCGATCCAGCTGGTGGGTGCAGCCCCTCGGCCTGCCCTGCAGCCCCTCAGCCCCCCTGCAGCCCCTCAGCCTCCCCTGCAGCCCCTCAGCCTCCTCTGCAGCCCCTCGGCCTCCCCTGCAGCCCCTCAGCCTCCCCTGCAGCCCCTCAGCCTCCCTTGCAGCCCCTTGGCCTCCCTTGCAGCCCCTTGGCCTCCCTTGCAGCCCCTCAGCCTCCCCTGCAGCCCTGCACAGCCCCCCCGACCCCCCTGGCTGCCCCAGGGAGCAGGGGATGTGTGGGCACCATGGGCAGGCAGCACGGGCATCCCACGGGGAATGGGGGGAAGATGGTGGCACATCCCAGCCTGGCTTACCCATAGCTCACCCTCTCCCTGCTGAGGGAGAGCTCTCCACACCTTCACATCCCTCTCTGAGCCTAAACAAGCTTCTCCCTGTGTGCCCAGAGCGTCTCCCTGTGTGCCCAGAGCATCTCCATGTGCCCAAAGCATCTCCCTGTGTGCCCAGAGCATCTCCCTATGTGCCCAAAGCATGTCACTGTGTGCCCAGAGCATGCCACTGTGTGCCCAGAGCATCTCCTTGTGTGCCCAGAGCATCTCCCTGTGTGCCCAAAGCATCTCCATGTGCCCAAAGCATGTCACTGTGTGCCCAGAGCATGCCACTGTGTGCCCAGAGCATCTCCTTGTGTGCCCAGGGCATCTCCCTGTGTGCCCAAAGCATCTCCATGTGCCCAAAGCATGTCACTGTGTGCCCAGAGCATGCCACTGTGTGCCCAGAGCATCTCCCTGTGTGCCCAGAGCATCTCCCTGTGTGCTCAAGGTGCAGCTGGCCTGGGGCAGTCTCCCATTGTGGGAAGGAGGTGATGTGCCCATCCTTGGGGCTGGGGCCGGGCTGAGGGGAGCAGGGGCGAGGTGGCTGCAGCAGGGCCCAGGGCAGGAGCGTGCACACAGGGTGGGGCTCTGCCCGGGCACTGACATCTCCTTCTGCCCCAGATCACACGGATGGAGTATGTCCACACCAAAAGCCTGATCTACAGAGATGTGAAGCCAGAGAACTTCCTGGTGGGGCGGCCGGGCAGCAAGCGGCAGCACACCATCCACATCATCGATTTTGGCCTGGCCAAAGAGTACATTGACCCCGAGACCAAAAAACACATCCCCTACCGAGAGCACAAGAGCCTGACAGGGACAGCGCGTTACATGAGCATCAACACCCACCTGGGGAAAGGTGTGTGGGCACAGGCACACAGCCCTGCCTCCTGCCTGAAGGGAGGGACTGCAGGGCTGGGGTGCCAGAGGTGGGGCTGGGGACAAGATGCCTCTCTTGCTCTTCAGGGTGCTGGAAGGACACGTGGGGTGCTGCAGGATCTGGGGGGGACAGGGGCAGTGGCTGTAGTGGGAACTGACCTATGTCTCTTTCTCCATGCAGAACAAAGCCGCAGGGACGACCTGGAAGCATTAGGGCACATGTTTATGTACTTCCTCCGTGGGAGCCTTCCTTGGCAAGGCCTCAAGGTAACTGCCAGCTCCTGCTGCCCCTGGGCATGGCTTCCTGTGGGTCTGGCTCTGCCCTGGCATGAGGAGGGGGAAAGTTTGGCCCCTGGGGTGTTGGAGGCTTGGCACCCCACCAGCTCTGAGCTCCATGTCAGGCCCTTGCGGTGCTGAGCAGGTCTCCCTGTGTCCCCCCAGCTGCTCTCACAGTGGCTGTCCTGCAAACCCTGGGGTTTGTCCTCCAGACCTGCCTGGGGAGGAAGTTTCCTGGGAAGGAGTTACCTGGAAAAGGGGGTCAAAGAAATCCATGGTGTGACAGCACCCAGTGCCTTCCCCTGCCCGGGGCGGTGCCTGGCCCCTGTGCTGACCCCCCTTGTCCCCGCCAGGCCGACACGCTGAAGGAGAGGTACCAGAAGATTGGTGACACCAAAAGAGCCACCCCGGTGGAGGTGCTCTGTGAGAATTTCCCAGGTGAGAGCACTGCCCAGCCCAGCCCCCAGCCCCGAGCCCTGTGTCCCCTGTCCCCCTGAGCCCCCGTGTCCCCGCAGAGGAGATGGCCACGTACCTGCGCTACGTGCGGCGCCTGGACTTCTTCGAGAAGCCCGACTACGACTACCTGAGGAAGCTCTTCACAGACTTGTTTGAGAGGAACGGTTACGTGTTCGACTACGAATACGACTGGGCAGGGAAACCTCTGGTGAGTGCAGAGGTGAAATATCTCCCCGCAGCCCCCCGGGGCTCTTTGGCTAGCTCAGTTCCTTGAGAGGCTTTGGAGGAATATCTCAGGGGCAAGACAAAAGATTCCAAAAGAGGGTCTTCCCTCGGGATTAGTCCAAGGCGTTTGTTCTCGAAGGTTTCCAGGGGGGAAAGAGAATGAACAAGGAAGAAACAGGGACTTATCTAGTCTCCTGCTCAGGGAAAGATAGCTGGACCTCAGCTAATTAGGTCAGAAAGGAAGGAAGGGTCAAACCACATGGTTACAGGCTTCAGGGGTCCTGGGGAAAAACCATTCCCCAGAGAAATACAGCACGAGGAGCTGGGGGCAGAGGGTGAGGCACCCCAGGGAGCAGGGGCAGTGGGATCAGTGGCAGCAGCCAGGGAGGATGTGGCTCTCAGCCATCCCTGCCACACACACTGTGTCCAGGGGATCAGCTCCACCCTCCTCACCAGTCACTAGCTCCAGGGCTGTGACACAGGAATTTGAGGCTCCTGGAGCCAGGGGGATCCCAGCAGCCAAGCTGGCACCTTGCTTTCTGCCATGGGCACATTCCTTGGGCTTGCTGCAGCCACATACCAAACATGGCACTGCTGGAGTGGGGGTAAGGGCAGTGGTATCAGGCCCCGGTTCTGGGAGGTTTTGCATGTTTGACCAGAGGTTGGATCTGGCTGCAGAGTGTTAGGAGGGCTCTGTGCTGCACTGACGTTGTCCTTTGTGTCCCCAGCCCACCCCCATTGGCACGATGCACAGCGAGGTGCAGGTGCAGCCCCCGAACAGAGACAAAGCACAGCCACACACCAAACACCAGGTGAGCAACAGCACAGCCTGGCTTGGGCTGCAGTTCTAGGGACATGGAGTCCAGCAGGGATGGTGGCAGGGACTGGAGCATCATTTTCCCTCAGTGCTGTCTGTGGGAAGAGTTCCCTCCCACAGCTCTGGGTCTGTGGCTTGCTGGTGGCCCAGGGCCCTCCCAAGAGGGAGGAAGCACTGTGGGGGCTGTAGCATGACTGGGGAGTGCCAGGCCTGGACATCAGCTGGTGAGGGGCAGGGTCCAGCCTGGGATGTGGGGAAGGGTTTGGTGCAGGCTGAGCCACCTCTGCTAAGGGTGACTCGCTGCTCTGCTTGTGATGCCCTTCCATCAATGGGACGGTGACACGGGACAAGGGAGGGCAGGATTGCTGGGGCAGCTTGGCAGCATTTTGCCCCATGCTGGGGCTGCCTTTGTTTTGGGAACGGGCAGAGCAGAGGGAGCCCAGCCTGGGGCAGGGATCAGGCAGAGCTGTGTGGGAAAGGGGCCAGACTGCTCAGAACTGCTCCAGTGCTGTGGCCTGTCCTGCCCTGGTGCAGGACGTGTCTCTGGCACTGCTGTCACCAAGAGCAAACCTTATTTGTTTCCCAGCAGTACTGTACAAACCCTTGTCCTCCCTGGGCACAGAGCACCTGCACAGGGGTTGGAGCCAGGAATGCAGTGCCCTGTCCTCCCTCAGCAGAGGGAGCCTGGCACAGCCCTGGCTCTCACTGGCAGTGCTTCCTTAGGGAGAGGGAAACATCTTCAAATCACCTCTGGCTCATTTCTGGGAACTCGCTCCCAGTAAAGTCTGCTCTCTGCCCCCAGCAGGAGGGAAATGCCATGTTGGATATCCCTTCTCCAGAGCAGGGGGAAAAGCAAAGCACAGAGCTCCCAGAGCATGGGAGCAGTGTTCAGCCTGGGGACACAAGGTGTCCCCAGAGCTGTGGGGCTGTGTAGTGCTCACCAGGGGAGGGTTTGGCTGTGGGGCAGCCAAGGCCTGGAGGAGCAGCCCAGCTCATGCCACACAGGCCCCACCAAGTGCTGCGTTGTCCTGGGGATACAGCATCACCTGGGCCTGGCTGTGGCTCCGGCTCTGCTGCCCCAGCCCTCCCAAACACGGGAGCCCTGCTGGAGCTGGCCCTGCTCCATGGGGTGGCCCTGCGTGGGGCTGGCCGTGGGGGTGTGTGTGTAGGTGGCAGGGGGACACAGACCCCCGTTGTCACCGCAGGGACCGCTCTGGGAGCCGCCGGGACGGTGCTGCACGGGTGCCCTCCGCAATCACCAACTCGAGCTGCTCCGGTCATGTTTTTGCTTTTGCATGTCTTATTTTCTGGACTCCCTTTGCCACTTTTCCCGCCCCTTTCCCTCCACTACTCCCTTCTCTTCCCCATTCTCCCTCTTTTGTTTCTTTTCATTCTGTTCCTCCTGCCTGTCGCGAGCAGCCGCCCGAGGGGACGGAGTTGTGGGATCCTCAGGCCGGTGGGCAGCCTGCCGAGGAGCCTTTGGGAGCTCACCTGGCAGCCGGCAGGCTCGGGGGGTCAGTCCAGGTACATGAAACCACGCGCCTGGGGCAGGGGCGGGCGCGGGAGGGAGCGGAGCCACCCTGGGCCTCGTGGCTGCCCGCGGAGCCGGGATCAGCCCCGCTCCCCCGCCCCGGGGCCACACCTCCCAGGGTCCTGCCCCGGCTGCAGCACACGCTGCCTGTCCCTGTGGTGTGACAGAATGCTCACGGCTCGCAGACAAGGCTGGTGCTGCTTCCTGGGGGCTGCTGGGCTCCCTTGGTGCTGCCAGGGGGAATTAGAGGGTGGTTGGAGATGGATGGATGGATGGATGGATGGATGGATGGATGGATGGATGGATGGATGGATGGATGGATGGATGGATGGATGGATGGATGGATGGAGGGATGGATGGATGGATGCCACACTGCAGCATGGCAGCTGGGTGGGCATCGCTCTGCCCCCAGTGCCACTCGTCTGAGCAGGGACTTCCCTGTGCCTCCTTGACTGGAGCCCTGGCTCCAAGCCCTGCTTCTCCTCCCTTCCCGGGCACTCCTTGGCCGTGTCCCCCTGCCGTGGTCCCGCCTTGGTCCTGTGCTGGCGCTGTCAGCGCCGCCCCCGCCGCCTCCCGCCCGCTGCTGCTCAGCCCTGCCTTGGCCTGGAGGTCTGGGGGTCCCACATGGATGGTGGGACATCCATGCTGGGTCCCTCTGGCTGGGTCTGCACTGCTTCCTCCGTCTCTGCCTCCCTCCCCGCCGCTCTTGCTCATTCCTGCTGCTCCACAGTGACTCTGCTGGTGCTCGGCCCCAGCCTTGAGCACAGCTCCCACTGTTGGCATCATGGGGCCGGGCATCCATGGTGCCAGGCAGGCCGTGGGGTCAGACACTCTGAGGGCCCAGCTCATGCTCTACCTCCCTCCTCCTGTCCCTCATCCCCTTCCTCCTCCCCACTCCTGCTCTGCAAACCCTCCTGCCATGCTCCGCCTGCGCCCGGCACTGTGGGGATGATGCTCAGGGGTCTCTGTGCTGGTGTCAGGGGCTAGAGCCTGACGTGGCCCTGCTGGCTGGGCACTGCCTGTCGGGTGGCAGCTCCTCCCAGGGGCTGGGAAAGGCCGAGGCTCCTTGCTGGGGCCGAGCAGCTTGGAGAGTGTTTGGCCTGTGCATCCCCAGGGAGCTCCTGGCTTTGCCTGTGGGCAGCAGGCACAGGATGGTGGTTCAGGCACCTCCCAGTTGCTTTGGTGGCTTGGATGTCCTCCTGGATGTCCTCCTCCTCCACTGTTGGCTGATGCTGCTGCCCTGGTGAGCGGGCAGAGCTCAGGGATACCTGAGCCCGCAGGGGGGGCACTGGGCTGTGTCTTGGTGCTGGGAAGCAGAAGTTGTGTCCAGATGCTCAGCTGTGGGAAGGGCTCCTTGCAGCTATCAGCTTTCCCAGGCTGGAGCAGGCTGCCAGCAAGCCCCTCTCCTGGTGCAGGGGCTCCCAGAAGCTGGGATCCTTCCAGGGCTGTTTTAAGGGGCTCAGACCTCTCTGTGTGATGGGGCTCTTGGGGAGAGCTCAGCACTGTGAGGCCAAACACCACGGTCTGGGCGAGGGCACCATCCTGCCACCAAGGGCACCTCGGTGCTCCTGGACAGAGCTGGGTGGTCTCCTGGGTGGCTTCTGTGCCCCATGGGGAGGGGAAGGACTGAAGACCCCCGGGCTGCCCCCGCTGACACTTGTCTCTCCCCAGGTGATGAGCTCCACCAACGGAGAGCTGAACACAGATGACCCGACGGCAGGACATTCGAACGCCCCCATCACAGCCCCCACCGAGGTGGAGGTGACAGACGATACAAAGTAAGGCCCAACCCCCGCTGCCCCCTGGCCAGGGCTGGGCTGGGCTGGGTCAGCAGCTGCCCCGGGCTGCCTTACCCAGTGCCCTCCGGGGAGCAACAGCCCAGCTGTCCCCTGGCACCCCGTGAGGGATGTCCCTGCAGGGCCACCACCACCCCAGCCTTCCCCACCTCACCCTGCCCAAGGCTCCTGCACAGAGGGGCGTGAATGGATCTGGGACTGCTCTTTCTCTGCAGTCCCTGCCTGGCCCTGCTTCTGGCCACGTGGCTGGCCTTGTGTGCCATGGTCAGTGTCACTTGGTGGAAAGTGTCACTTTTGGTGGCCGTTGTGGTGCTCCCAGTCCAGCCCCTGCCACGTCCCCGGGGCACTTGGTGGAGCAGCTCTGCCCATGTGGGCTCACCAAGGGCACCAAGGGGTTTCTGTCCTCCCTGACCCCGGGGCTGCTGTGCCGTGGCCCCGGCGCTGACGGCTCCCCTCTGTCCCCAGGTGCTGCTGTTTCTTCAAGAGAAGGAAGAGGAAAACCACCAAGCGTCGCAAGTGAGCTGCCGGGGCCGGGCGGAGCGGCGAGCGATGGCTCCTCTCCCTCTGGCCGTGGCTGGATCTTGACCCGCGGAGCCCTCGGCCCCTCGGGCTGGGCGGGGACGGGGGGGCCGGGCCGGACGGGCTCCCCCAGCGCCCCGCGCGCAGATGGGGAGCGGGGCCTCCCCAAACTGCTTGTCCTTTCCTCCGCCACTCGTGGCCGTTTACTCGAACCAAGCCCAACTTCGCTGAAGTTCCTGCGTCCGTCAAACAGAAAAAAAAGAAAAAGAGAAAAACCCACGGCGTCACTTGCTTTGAGTTATAAACCAGTCTGAAATGGGGATCAACTACAGACTCTGACCCGTCGCTGTCAGAAGAAGACGAAGACAATTTCGAGAGCAGTGGGCTAAGGAGGAATATTTTTTTTTCTGTTGCTTCTTTGTCTCTTAAGTTAATTTAAAGTGAGTCTCGGTGCAGAGTGCTGAGTCGTCAGTCTTTGACCGTCATCTTCAGTGTTACCGAATTCTGCTCTTCCTTCCGGCCCCGCCCCGCGTCCCCGCCGGGTCCCCCTCGGTCAGGCCGTTGGTGACGAGCGTCGGGCGGGGAGAGCCGGGGGCGCGCGGGGCGGGGAGAGGAAACGCGTTTACAGATCATTTACGATGCACTTTTGCGAGCAATACAGGCGCCGTCCGGTCCCGCCGAGAGCAGGTCCGAGACTCCCAGGGGCTGGGGGACACAGGGACAGGGACGGCCGAGACCAAAGGGACCCATGAATGGCGGTGGCAAAGCAGGGAGGGGAAGCAAAGCAGACTCGTCTCTGGTGCTGCCATTTCTTGGGGCTGGATGTTTCCACAACAGCTGTAGGTGTGGGCAGGGCTTGATCGGCCTCTCGGTTTTACAGCCTGAGCCCCCCGAAGCCCCGCGGCTGCTCCCGGGGGGCTGGGGGCCGGGCCGGGCCGGGCGGTGAAGGGCACCGGGGTGGAGTGGCTCTGCCAGCGTGGAATCCTCCACCATGGCATCCCCCTTCTGCGGGATCCTCCCGGCCTCTCCTGGGGCTGGGGAAATGGAGGTTTTGGAACTGACACACAGACACCCCCCGCACCCCCGTGTTCCTCGCCACCCCCAGGGCACTGCAGCTCCCCACCTGACTGACCCCGTGCGCTGTCGTGTGTATTGATCGTGACACATTGGGGGGGGACACACACTTATCTTTACCAAAACCCTGTTGTTCTGCCCCAAGAGAAGGGGCTGAGGCTGTGCGGGGGGGGGGGGCGGGGGAGGGATGGGACCATCTGTGGCTGCTTTGAAACATTTGTCAAAACTGACCATCTCGGTGGGGGCTGGAGACCTCGGATTGTGGAGGGGCTGGGGGGGCGCGGGGTCTCCCATGGGGCCGTGCCCTCCCCAGGACCCCTCTTCATCCTAAATTCGGGATTGACCCCGGCTTTGGCTTGTCCGGCCTGCGGCAGCCAGGGCAGCCCCAGCTGCTGCTGCGTCCCTGGCCACGGTGGGAAGGGGACGTGCAACGTTTGACCTCGTGTCCCCAGCGAGGCGAACAAACGAATTTTAAAAATCGCCTTAAAATTTTCACTGGAAGTGGTCCCTTGTCAGCGCGTCGGCTCAGAGCAGCCCCGGCAGAGGCCGAAGAGGAGACGCGGAGGGGAAGGGAAAGCGGCCACGAGGGTGTGCCCGGCTCTGTCCGCACACCCCCGGCCGCCGGGGACCCGAGCCGGGGACTCTCTGTCCTTCCAGCGAGGAGTCCAAATACTGCGATTGTACGTGAGAGCGTTTGTTCCATTGCGAGTTTAGTTACTGCTTTAAAACCAAGTGTACAGAAATGGCATTTCAATTTCTCTGATGCTTCCTGGAAGCCATAGAATTTAGGGGCTTTTTTTTTTTAATAAAAACAAAACAAAAAAAACAAAATAAAAATCTTTAAAACCCAACACACTCTTCTGTGCCTCATTGTGTAGCTCCCAAGGGTGACACTGTGAACCCATTTACCCCCTTTTTATTGGAGGGTCCCTCAGCAGTGGGTGGGAGCAACCCCAGCCCCTCGCAGGGGCTCCCTGCCCAGGAGCCTTCCCTGGAGCAGCAGGAGGAAAATCTCAGGTGGATTTTCAGGGGAACAGCAGCAAAGCCGATGGCTCTGGGCAGCCCTCCCCAGGCTCCCGGTGGATGCTCCTGTAAAGCCCGTGAGTGACGAGGTGGAGGAGGGCAATTCCCAGCTGAGCCCAGTGGGAGCAGGGACAGGGGCAGGGGGTGGAATGAGGGTCCAGCCTGGGACCACAACCAGGTACAGGAGCCGGGGGAGCCCTTGGCACCGTGGCTGAGGAGGAGGAGGAAGCCAGGACATTGTGCTGAGCCCAGCATGATCCTGCCGAGGCCCCAGGACCGTGTGCCTTGGTGAGCACAAGTGAGGGCAGGGCGAGAGCACATGGGCTGGGCTGGGCTGGGTTCCCCCTGCTCCTGGCACTGCAGGGCCCCGTGGCCGAGCTCCAGCACGGTCTGGAGCACGGGGAAGCTGCCCCTGGGCCCAGGGACTCACGTTCACCACGGCCCCACTGCTCCCTCCAGGCAGAGGGCAGGGCCCTGCTGGCCCCGCGGTGCTGAGTGACAGTGGGAGCTGTGCTGAGCACAAGGGCTGGTCTGGGCAGAGCCCAACCCTCATCCCTGCTCCAGCAGGCCCCAGAGCCTCTCCATACTGGGAATGACAGGCCAGAGGATCTGCCTTTCCCCCTCAGGCCTGGACTGGCCCCTGCAAAGGCTGAGGCAGTCTTTAATTGTCAAAAACCTCCAATTCACGTTCAAGATATTCAGTCATAAAATGGCAGCACCCAGACCAGAGTGTGCCCACCCTGTGCCCTCCTACCACCACCTCATACCCTGAGGGTCTGGACACCCCAGCATTGATTGCCAGGCTTCAGGATTCCCAAGGATTCAACTCATCCCACACCCCATGGACAAGGGAAGCTGAGGACCCCCCACCCTCAGCTGGGGGAGATGGGCCAGGAGCTGACTTGACCCAGACCTCCCCTCCACCAGTGGCCATCGTTCTCCTCCAATCACAAAGAAACTCTGTAAAGACAACCTCGATGTCTTTATTGTTTTCCTATTTACAAATCACAAAGCTGGCCAAAAAGCAGAGTGTGAACACGGGACGAGAGCATCGGATACATTCATCAAATAGCACAGGAGCCGGGCGGGGCCCGCTCTGCTGGGAAGGTGACGTGGTACAACAGGATGGCTCATACTTCTAGGAACAGGCATGTCCAACAAGGAATTACATTCATCTATCTACAAAAGCCAGAATTGCATCAAACTGCGGAAAAGCCGTAAGAACAGAAGTTGCTCAGGTGTAGTTCAGAGTTTGTCTCCTCTCCCTCCATGACAGGACAAGCTGCCAGACCTGCCTCACGCAGGGAGGGCAGGAAGGTGGGATTTGGGAAGAGAATTTGTGTAACAAAATAATAATGAGAACAGAACTTCCAGGGAACAGCCAGCAGGACGCTCCCACTGCAGCTGCACAGGGCCAGCCCCAGCCCTGCTCTTCCCAGAGCCAAGTGCACAGCTCTGCTTCTCTCAAATTCCAATTATTCCACTATTTCCACCTGTACCCGACACCCCAAGGTGCAGAACTCAGATCAGACCCCCCGGGGAAGGTGCAGGCCCCAGCACAGGCCCCGGCTGCCAGCAGTGACATTCCCACCACCTTTGGGAGAGGGGTGGTGACAGGAGCAGGCACAGCAGGGACAGCCCGATGGACACAGAGCCTGGGCTGTGAATCCACCTCACAACACTGTCTGCATTGCACAGAGTCGGCTTCAGCCACCAGCTCATGGACCCAGGGTTGGGGTTTTATTCTATTTTTTTAGTACTGGCCGTATTAGAACCATCCCCCCTGGAAGCAGGCTGACAATACACAGCTCACACCATCTCCCAGAGCACGGAACACACTCTGGCCATCTGTAACAGCTACTGGTGAGGAGGTGCAGGGCATTCCCAGGCTGCTGCTGCATGGCTGAGCAGGAGACTCCAGCCAGCACAGCCCCAGGATCCCGGCTGGGGCAGTGGGGAGAGGAGAAGCCATGCTCCAGCCAAGGACAGCCAGGTTTTGACTTCCAGCAGTGAAATCCAGTGGCAGCAGCTGCTCAGAGAGTGGCAATGGCTTCTGTGCTGGAGCAGGAGGTCAGAGAAGGGGCCCTGAGGCAGCACCACCCCAGCCAGTCCCACGCAGACTCCGGTGGCTCCCATCTTTCTGCCAGGTTGAGCTTAATTCCAGCTTCCTCTGCAGAGGAGAGAAGAGTCTCGTGGTCTTCACTCGTGGGCAGTGAGGGTGGGGCTGGTCAGGAGCCCAGGACCAGCCATCCTCTCTGTGACAGCCACACGGACAAGCAGCTGGCCCTGAACAGGTACAAGGGGTATCTTCCAGCTCACTGAGCTCCACAGCTCAACAGGTGATGTTTGTGATGTCCCTCCTGTGCCTGGCCAACAGGCAGTGTGCAAACACACACCAGCACAGAGAATATTTTCCTGAACCGTTTGGTAAATCCTTGTCCATCTGCTGTGTTATAGGTAACAGGCACATCCAGCCTCTCTTCCTGCTTCCATCAGGGCAGCAGGGCCAGGGCAGCAATGCACAGGAACAGAGGGAAACACATGGAAACGTGCATGGAAACTGCAGGAATGCCTGGGAACAGGTGAGGCAGGTGCCCTTCTGCTTCAACTGACAAACCCTGGCAACTCTGCAAAGGACAACAACCAGTAACAACAGAGCTGGGGCTGCTCAGGGCTGAGCTGAGCATCACCCAGCACTTGGGACGTGCCAGGGGTTTGGAAGCAGCACCATGGGATTCAGAACAGAGGAGGGACTGCCCGGCCAGGCTGCTGCCCCTTGCCACTCTGCAGGGAGGTCACCTCGCTGCCACCAACTGCCCGAGGTGAGGATTGTCACACATCACTGAGAAGAGCAGGAAAATGCCACAGTCCCTCCAGAGGAGCTCAGGTTTGAGGTCTCCAAGCCTGTGTAGTGCTGGAACAGCAAAGCCTCAGGGAAAAGGCCACTTTCTGTGACTTCTGAAGGCGGCTCTGTGTGCTGAGGCTGCTGGCAGGGAAGGTGCCAGACACGGGCTGGCCAAGCCCTGCAGTCTGGCCTGGACTGCTGAGCTGGAGCAGAGCAGGGCCCACCCAGCCCTGACCCAGTCTGTCTGCAGGACCATCTCCTCATGGCAAGTGAAACCACAACCAGAGCCACTCGCTGCCTCGCTTCTGACTGGTGGAAAAGCATCTACATTCATTACAGTCCAAAAAACGCACGTTGTTAGAGAGGGTTAATCAGGAGGTGAAAAACAACAAGCCACAGACAACCTACGAATGGTACTGGGACACCAGCTGGCCTGCACTGGGACACCAGCTCACCTGGCACCTGAGAGCAGCAGCAGCACTAGCACAAGGCAGAACATGAGCTTTGAAATGATTTCACTGAGACCTTTGGCTAGTGTGGCTCCAATTGGTGTGGTCAAACTCAGCCAGAGATTTAGTTTGGGAGGTGACGGGGAAGAGTCGAGTCCAGGGCGGGCTGGGCAGTGGCACTATGTGTAGAAGATGATCTCTGGGATTTGTCCATCCTCCACGGAGGTGCCGTTGTTGTTCCCAGCCGCGTAACAGAACGTAAAGCAGGTTTTGGCTCCCGTTGTTGGTGATTCATGGATCACTTTGCGCAGTCCTTTGGTTCCATAGTGGGAATCTGGACCCTGCAGGGGCCACGGAAGACAAGAACAGGTCAGGACCCTGCTGCTGCCCAGGCTCTGTGGTGAGTTTGGAGCTGTGGGGATCTCAGTTCCTCCCTCTTCCTCTCCTGGATTTGCACCTCAGGTACTCTGAGTTCAATCTCATCTCTATCAGAACTAAACACTAATTTAACCAAGTCTCAACAGCTGCATCTGAACTTTTTGAGGCCACTGCAGCAGGCTCTGGATTATACACCTGCAGGACTGACAGCTCAGCTGTACACACCAAAAAAACCACCCCATCCCTCCTCAGTGAAACATCTGTTCAGTGCTGTGAGACAAGCCAAAAACCAGCCCTGAATCCTGGTGGTGATCAGCTCATGGCAGCAGCAGGTCACACAGAGACCTCGGAGATTGTACCGCTGGCCTCAAAGGACACAGAGCAAGGCCCAGGTTGCACTGAAGACCTACAGCAGGTGCCCTCACCTGCCTGCACCTCACCCCAGCCCGTGTGGTACCTTTAGAGTAGCACAGGCTGTGTAGTTGACGTTGGGTAAAATCTCCACAGGCTCCTTGAACATGACCCGGAAGGTGTTGGACGAGCCGTCGCAGCTGAAGCCGGTGTCGTTCTGCCCCAGGACCGTGTTGCTGTCCGTGTGGATGATCTGCAACACAGGGTCAGCCTTTCCTCTGCAGGGCTGCACACTGCCAGGCCTGCCCACGTCAGTGTCCCTGAGCTGGGCTGAGCCCCAGGCACTCCCACATTGATCAGCAATGACTGCACTGTCCATTACTCATGGCCCTCATCAATGCCATGATCACAGAACACACAATCCCACATTTGGGTTGGAAGGGACCTTAAGGATCATCCATCTCCAACCCCCTGCCAGGGGCAGGGATGCCACCTGTCACTCTCAGTTTTCTTGATTTTGAGTGTTTAAAATCTTTCAGTGCAAATTCTCACGCAGCTTCAAGAAAACAATGTATATTTTTAGAATTTATCTATTGTGTTTACATATTTCTCCTCTGGGAGGAGAAATATGATTGATGGTGATGTTCACCATCCAGGTCAAAGAAGTAACAATCTGTGTAGCCAATCTCTTGCCTGTTGTACAAATGTATATAAGAATAGAGTCAAGTAATTAAAATAAAAAAACCTTCCCATAACCTGCTGTGCCTGCCTCGTCCTTTGTATGTCCAAAACTGTAACAGCCACCCGCTATCCCACGTTGCTCCAAGCCACATCCTGGACCTGAACTTTCAGGGCTGGGGCAGCCACAGCTGCTCTGGGCCCCTCTGAGCTCACCACAGAGCTGTGGGCTCAGGTCCCAGCCAGCCCAGGTCCCTCCTCACCCCCAGGCTGGCAGAGCACTGCAAGCCCACACTGTGCTTACACCCTTCTCCCCCAAGAGCTCAGGGCAGCAGGATGAGCCCTGACAATCAAGGAATAAATGCTGACAGCTTGTGCTCATCACACCTGCCCTGTGGGCTGGAGTAACTCTCCAGTTACTCCAGTTAAGGGACAGTCCTTCTCCAGTGACCCACACTGGGGTGTCACACGGGCACCCAGAACAGGCACACAGCACCCACGGGATCCAGCTGGTCTTTGGACAAAGTCGTGACGGACTTGAGACAACTGAGCCTCCCCCAGACTGCTCAGGGTGGGAAATCAGGCACAGCTGCTTCCCAAACTGCCTCCCAACTGCCCCAAAGCTGGGAGCAGACCCGGGGAGATGCTGCAGTGACGTGTGCAATAAAATCAAGAGCAATAATCCTTCTGATCCCCAGTGCCCCATCTGGCCCTTGCTACATCTGCCAGCCCCCCTGCCCAGGGACACACACAGTCCCTCTGAACTCAGGTTTTGTTAGAGATTCACTGAAATGTGTTTGTCAGCCCCTAAACCAGCCAGGGTTTTTAAGGCAGCAGAGAGAATTACCTGTATATTTACTTGGTAATCCGTTGGCCCGTGTATGGATCCGTATAATCCAAACCCAACTACAAATATCCTTTTGTTTACTGAGAACCTGCAGGAAAAGAGCAGGAAAGTCAGTCCAAGCTTGCCACTCCTGTCTTGCTCCAGCACATAGCTGATATCAGCACCAATATCTCCACTTGTACTGAGTTTACACCTATGATTTAATCAAACCTATACAGATTTAAGTGCAGCCCTTACTAAGAGGTGAAACCCTGCACAGAAACCATCAGCTGCACACTCACACCTCTGATTGTCCCAGTGGGCTGATGTGAACACAAAGCTGCACAATGCCATCACCAAACGTCAGGGTCCAGGCTCAGAAAGTGTTTCCAAGTTGTGGCAAAACATCAGCATCCCCAAACACCCACCAGGCCCAGGCAGGGCAGCCTGGAGTGTGGAACAATGCCCACCTCACTGTGCTCTGTCCAGCAAACACCACTGGATATTTCACTGCTGAGCCCTGGGGAATTGTTATGTGCTGCTGGGTATTTGCTGCATTCTAAATTTACCAAGAGCAGACATAAGGATTCAGTCACTCCTGAGTGCAGGAATCCCTGCTGCCCAAGGAAGAAGGGGAAGGGTATTTACCCCACTACAGCTCCACCTTCTCAGGCAGCAGAAGCCTCAGTGCCTGCCAAGCTGCCAACAGTGTTCCTTCATCTGTCCACCACCTCTTTTAGCCCTGTTCTGTTTCCAGAATAAACTGGTCTGCAGCCAGTATGGAATGCTCAGTGTTGGAACTGACCCTGATGCTGCAGAGGCTGAACCTGAAGTCAGACTCAAGCTCCAAAAGGTCTGTGAGCATTACAGGTGGGAGCAGGAGGTGTTTGGAGCTGGCAGCAGTTCCTACTGCCAAGGGTGAATGGACCAGAGGATCTCAGCAACAGCTCCAGGGCAACAGAACCATCTTAAAAATTGTGAAGAGTTCATTGCTGCAAGTCCCTTTCCATCCAAGATAAACACAAATCAGGAAAGAACCAAGGCTTCCTGATTCCCTCCTGTCCTGTTCTCATTCCCTGGCCACACAAGCCTTGGAAAGCACTAATTTCCAGCCACACCTGCCAGCCTCTGTCACTGTAACTGGGCTCTGCTGGTTCTCCACAAGCTCAGGTCTGAACAAACAGGGTGTAGCAGAATTTTACCCCAACCCCTCTTTCCAACAGGAGAGATTAAGGGGCTTCAACAAGCCACACTGACACTGGGAGCAGGGAACCAACCTGATGGAGCACTGGTTACCTGTCCCTCATGAAACATGGCAGGGGAACAACTGCTGACAACTTATTTATGTGCCCTTAAGCTGCAGGAAGCCTTTGGGTGCTTATTTCCCTTCCTTTCCAGGAGCCTGAGCTGGGAGCCACATTTCCTGCAAACCTTTGCCAACGGAGATGTAAAGTGGCAGCAACATGCAGGTCAGTGCATCGAGGGGATGGCTCTGCCCAGCAAAACAACTCCCCTTTGGGTTTTACACAGTGGGAACTCGGGGTCTAGCACAGAACCTTGTGTGTTTAGAGCTTAGAGCAGTGGGAAGCTCAGGAACAGGAGCCCGGGGGGGGAATGGGCGCGAGAGCTGACCTGATCCTGTCACTGGTCCCACTGTACCCCCAGCGGCTCTCCACCTGCTGGAAGCGGCTGATGCTGCACTCCTTGCCCCGCAGGCAGCACCGCGGCCGGTCGATGAACTCCACCCGCGGCTTCGGGTTCACCGTGAAGTGCAGGAACAGGCTCACCACCTCCCGGTCCGTCAGGATCCCCGACTGGGCAGGCCCTGCACAGGGGAGGGAAGGGGCAGTGCCATCAGCCTTAGGGAACCGCAGAGTCTTGGAATATCCTCTGGCAGGAGGGACACACAGGGATCATCAGTGCAGCCCCTGTCCCTGGGATTTAGGGGGAACAAGAACCAGGCTCTGGTTTCACAAGCTAAACACGAGGTTTACCAGGTCCCTTGAATTTTTGAAATTGAATCATAGAACCATGGAATATCCTGAGCTGGAAGGGACCCACAGGGATCATCAGTCCAACCCCTGTCCCTGCACAGACACCCCAACAATCCACCCTGAGCATCCCTGAGAGCTCCTGCAGCTCTGGCAGCCTTGGGGCTGGGACCATTCCCTGGGGAGCCTGGGCAGTGCCCCAGCAGCCTCGGGGGCAAGAACCTTTCCCTGAGCTCCATCCCAAGCCCTGACACAGCTCCAGCCCTTGCTGGGCTCCTGTCCCTGTCCCAGAGCAGAGCTCAGCCCCTGCCCCTCTGCCTCCCCTCAGGAGGAGCTGCAGCCCCCGAGGAGCCTCCCCTCAGTCTCCTCTGCTCCAGCTGAACCAGCCAAGTGCCCTCAGCCTCTCCTCAGAGCCTTCCCCAGCTCTGTGTCCCTCTTCTGATCTTCTGGGCCCCAGAACTGCATAAGCAGAAGGAATCCCTCTGGGGTTTTCATGGGGAAACAAGCCTCTCTGCAGCTGGGAGAAGGCTAAACCCCCATCACAGATGGGATCCCAGCACTGCATCAAGATATTACATCCCAGACAAAGGTGCTGCCCTTTATGCACAGGACAGTCACGGGCTGCAGAGCCTTCATGGAACATGGAACTGTGATTACATGCCCAGTTCTGTGGAGCCCAAATGCACTTGGGCTACCAAAAAAACCCAAAATGCAGCTGCTCCTTGCCCCACTCCTGGAAATTGTAACATTGGTAAGAGACAGGGATTTCCATACATCCACACTGGTGATTCAGACACAATGGAGGACCATGAGGAGGGAGAGGGACTGGCACACAGTCAACTCAACTCAGCTTACCATCAACTCAAAAAGCTGAAGAGTATTTTTACTCAAGACAAAGCTGGTTCAGCTCATTCCTTCAGGCATTTAATCCACACTTTGCATTTTAACACCTTTATTGTAGAACCTTGAGAAAAATGCTAATGAATTTAGCAGAAGCTCTAGCATGTTCTCATCTTTTCTCCAGTAACAAGACATTTTTTCCAGAGTGATCACAGAATCACAGAGCAGTATGGGTTGGAAGAGACCTTAAAGCTCATCTAGTGCCACCCCCTGCCATGAGCAAGGACACCTTCCACTATCCTCAAGGTGCTCCAAGCCCCCTCCAGCCTGGCCTTGGACACTGCCAGGGATCCAGGGGCAGCCACAGCTACTCTGGGCAACCAACTCAGTGATGCTAAACTCAGTGTTTGTAAACTACTTCAAATACTTTCAAAAGTGAAACTGGATAAAAATTAGTCTGTTGGCCTAACACTCCAAGGTCTCTCTACAGCTGTTTGCACAAGGCTTTAAACAGAAAAATGACCACTGAGTATTGGGGAAAGAACAGCAGTTAAATGCTCTTTAACATGATGAGCAAATGCCCAGCTACTTGTAGGTCCAAAACTACTTGTAGCTGGTTAAATTCAGTATGATCTTACCCAGACACAACCTGATCCAATGATGCAATGGGGAGAGACTCAAGAATTCAAGGAAGTCGACTCCTCAAAGGTAAATGAGCATTTGGATACTTTGTTCAGCAAAAAAAAAATCAGCCCCATTGATCGTGTCTGAACTTATCCCATGTTGCTGCAACTCACTTCTGCAATGTTTCAAATTACCTGCTCTAAGGGCAGGGAGGGACACATTTGCCAGTTAAAACATTTTCATGCAAAACCCCACGTTTGATACCAGATTATACAATAAACTGGTGAAACCACTGCTGTAAAATTCCATCTTTTTTTGGCTTTTGGGAGAGAGGGGTGTGGAGGGGAAAAGTTTCTCTCTCCTGTCTCTGCTGTGATCACCACAGAAATCAAAGTCACTCAGAAACTCAAAAAAGGACAAAGCTGAAGGAATTCCAAGTTAATTCCTTAATCCCTGTTTAAGGAACAGCTGATCATTGCACTCTCCCAGGCTTGGGGGTTTTGTTCATCTTTTAGGTTGAAGTGGATGGAGAAAACTTAAGAATTTCTCTTAAAGCACAAAGGCCCAAGTGGGACAGGCAGTTTGTGACAGACAACATGGGGAGGGGCACTGGCACTCCCAGCTCAAAGCCTTCAGCCCAAACATGCCAAAATTAACACTTTCCTTCCAGTGAGAGAATGATACAAGGTCACAAGGAAGGGTTGAAAGAATTGGGACCTGCAGAAAAATGCAAAGATCTCTGCTTCACTGAGCAAGTTCCTTGTGAAGAAATCCACATCACAGCTGTGACAGGCCAAGCAGGGAGTGGGGACCAAGTCTGAAGCACAGATTTTCTCCTGACTAACAGCCCCCCTCACGTGGGAACGGGGACAGGAAGGACTGACCAGCTGACGCCAGCACTGCCCTGAGAAGTGACCTGCAAAGGAAGGGGGTCAGTGCCCCTGTTTGCTTCTGTGTACACAGCACTGCAGCCTGAAACAAGCTGCAGTCTGGAAAATGGCTCCACTGTGTCTTTTTAGCATGAAAACTATTTCAGCTGATTGCCAGCTTCCAATCCCCTGGGAATCAGCAGAGGATGAAGAGAAAGACAACAAGCCATGAAAACAAACCAAGGCAATCTATAGTCCAAGCTGTGAAATGAGTTAGACATCTCTGTGGATCAAGATCTTAATGTAAACTTGAAAAATGCTTTGAGACACAGACTAAACAACACCAAGCCTGCAACTCGAAGAACATTTTCAAAGTTTTTCAGATATGGGGCTCTGCTCTGAACAGCATTGGCAAGACAGGGCCAACACCACCACAGGCAGAGGATGGGGAGAAACATCCCCGTTTCTCTTTGGGAATAGGCTATGATCAACACCAATTATTTGCAACTCCATTAGCTTTGTGTAGTTTAAACACTTGGGATGGCTGGAAAGGGGAGCAGGTGAACCCCAGTTTGGATCTTTGCTCTCAGCTGAATGGGACAGTAACCATCCAACCATGCTGTGAGAGCAAACAGCTGTGATCCCCCTGCTCCTCCCAGGGGAGCATCACAGGCTTCAAAATGAATGAATGGGCATGGATGAAAATGGCATTTAGACAGTAGATTTTAATTATAGAATCACAGAAGAGTGTTGTAAGTTACCTTAAAGCTCATCCAGTTCCACCCCTTGCCATAAGGCAGAGACACCTTCCACTATCCCAGAGTACTCCAAGTCCTGGCCAGCCTGGCTGTGGATACTTGCATGGTTGGGGCAGCCACAGCTGCTCTGGGCAACCTGTGCCAGGGCCTCACACCCTTATAGTACAGAATTTCCTTCTGATACCCAGTGTAACCCTGCCCTCCTTCAGGAGGCCATTCCCCCTTGTGCTGCCACTTCAGGCCCCTATGAAATGTCCCTTTCCAGCCATCTTGTAAACCCCTCTTAGGGGGAGAATGGGGGAGAATGAAGGAAAATGGGGAGGAACGTGGGGGAAGTCTCGTATTTAAATCACTACAGCATACACAGAGAAAACCCTCCTTCACGTGACTTGACTCTCCGTAGCTGAGGAAAAAGCAAAGCATTGCCAGAAACACCTTTGTTGAGTTACCTGCTGCAAACTCCTCAATAGTCATCAGTGGGAAGCGGATAAGGGAGAGAGCTTTGCCCAGAACCTTCCGTTTGTTCTCTGGGATCACCTGGAGCTGCTGCCGCTGACACTCGGCCTCCGACCAGCGCACCACGGCGTTGAACAGCCGAACCTCCCGGATCCCCAGCGTGTCCCTCTCCAGCACGGCCACCAGGGTGTCTGCAGGGCAGGACAACAGGCACAACTTCAGCCTCCAACCCTCTCCTGGGTTGTAGTATAGGATGCGTACAAAGTATTCTATCACCATCTTCATGAATTGTTGAATCCAATTGTTGGAGCAGTGTTCTCCCAGGCCCTCCTCTCTCTGAGGTGTCTTTTGTTAATGGCCCATCAAATGCCTGCTGCAGGACTCATAGATAATTCCCTCCGGGAGTTATCTCTCTTTAATGGGCCATCAAGGACTCATTTCATGACTATCTCTCTTTAATGGGCCATCAAGGACCCCCTGTATGACTCATCAGCCCATTGTGAGATGCTCCGCCCAGGGGGAGGAGCCAAGCATTCCCACCTGGATATAATCTGGGATTTGGGACAATACAGGCAGCCCTTACCCAGTGGATTCCCAGAGGACCAGAGCTACCAGACCTTTCTATGGGATCACTGCTTCAGGAAGACCCCCCTCATCTGGACTGCTTCCATCACCCTGCTCAGGTTGTTTTCTGACTCTGTCAGTGGTCTTTTGTATTGTTGCATTTATTTTATTTTACTTTTTTTTCTTTTCTTCTTATTAAATTGTATTTCTGACTTGGAGCCTCTCACTCGTTTTGCTTTCAAACCACCACAAACCCCAAACCAGCCCCTTTCACCTCGCCAGGAGTACCCCACACACAGCCAAGGTAAAAGGGGAAGCAGCTGAACCAACAGCATCTCCCAAAAGTGCTGCCTGCAGCTGCTGAGGAAGATTTATCTGCATATTCCATCAGCAAGGAGCTCACTGGAGCAGCGAACAGAGCCCATTTAACTGACATGTTAATGCAAGTGCAGGAGGATGAACTGCAACTTGCTTGACGTCAAATTTGGATGAAAGAAGCAGCATGAAAGCCAGAAGGTGACCCATGCCTCACCTCTACAGCCCATCTCATTAGAAGAAGGTTAAACCCTGGATTTTGATGTTCATTAACTGTGCCCAGCAAGTTTGGAAACTGCAGAGGGTAATTAAAATAGCCAGTCCTTGCTTCCAAAAACACAACACCTTTTTAACTCCAAAACCTGACAAAGACTTGGGGAATAAAGCCAACTCTACAAAAAAGGCAAGTTTACACCCACCCAAAACCTGCCAACATCAACACAGGAAGCAGGCTTTGTGTCATGCCCGGAAAACTCAAGTTGCACCAAAGTAAGCAGATTCCAGGGTATTTCTGCAGGCAAGGCAGCAAACTCTTTGGCAAATTCCCTGTCTCCAGCCACTTTGTGCCAGAGATTATTCAACTGATTGCTCCAGAACAGCCAAGCCACAAGTGCTGAGCATTATTAACCAGTTAGAACTTTGGAGACAAGCTGGTTATGAAAGCATGGAGAGAGAGAGGGAGGGATGGAAAAGAGCTTACCCAGGTCAATGTCTGTAAAGCCCTCTGCATTGATGGCATCTGAGGTGTTCTTGTCTATGTTCTCCAGGCACAGGCTGGCCAGCTGGGGCTCATCAAACAGCCGGGCCTGGGCAGGAAAGAGCATCATTAACAGAAAAGGTATTTTAAAGTTTACACTAGGAACCCCCCTTCCCCTGCCACAGCCCATCTTCATTAGCAATACCATGCCTGACTGCACCAGGAATCCACTGGGCCTTTCACAAGCAGTTAAGCATGACAAGGCAAACACTAGAAAATTCTGTGTTTGGCAGCAGCCCTGGTTCAGCTGTGCATGTCTTCAGGCACGTCTTTGTTTCAACACGGCCTGGGTGCAGGCACTGATGGTGCTTTCCAGCACCACACTGACCCTGTCAGCTGAGCACAGGCAGCTTTTACATCATTTTTCTATTTACAAGAAAGCTTTGCCCAGTGACTCCAGGCCTGCTTGCTCTACGAATAATGCAGAGGCAGCTTATTCTGTAAGAGCAGCCACGGTGATCTTGTGTATTAGCAAGAAAAAGCTGTAGCAGCAGTGCCTGTGTGTCCTGGGGAGCCCTACAGGGTACACAGCCTGCTTAGTGCATTTCCATGTTTTGCACAGAAACAGCTACTCTAATCCAGTTACCTTAAAGAATTTGTCCCAAAATAGGTTACTATTCCAAGCAAAGCCTGTAGACAGCCTGGAGAGGTGCTCAGAATTTCTCTGCCCAAATTAAGTGAAGTCTTGTAACAATTTTGCTGCCACTTCAGATCACTCTGGACTGTCACGTGTTACCTGCCTCATGCCCAGCATAAGAAGAAATGGGTGGAACACACAAAAAACCACTAAATGACCTCTTGATTCAGTGCTTTGGTTTTGTTGTTTAGGAAGGAACTGCCTTGACATGACACCTAACAAGAATACACCAGACTTGAACTCACTGCCACAGGTAAGATTTAAAACTCCTGTTTTGGGCTGGGAATTCCATCATTCAGGAGGCACCTTTGAGCATCTTCTGCTTCACCCCTGCTTGTGGCATGCAGAGCTCAGCAAGGCCAACCTTTGTGCTGAGACCTCAAGTGCAGGAAGCTGAAACAATTCCTCAGGGCCCAAGGAAACTTCAGCAGTTGTCACCTGCTCCAGGGACTGGAGGGCTGCCAGTGCCTTTATACTCCTGGCATCAAGAGCTGTGACTGACTCAGACTTCACTACTGTAGTGGCTCTTTGGACACGTGAGGACTTCAATTACACTCACAGAGCTCTTCCCCACAGCAGCTCCAGGCAAGCTTTATTTCCCTGCTGATCAAAGTGACACTTGGACATACATCTGGCATGAGAGAGGATCACGGTTCACTACGAGGCACAATCAATTAGAAAAGCTGTTTGCCTCTGATATTTCTGCCACTGATCAGTAGTTGCTTGGGACAGACAGTGACACAGCTGCTGGACCAGCAGACTGGGCAGACACACACAAAAGGAGGTTTGTGGCTCTGCCTGGGATCTCAGGTCCACGATCTTAAGACTACTGGGTCTTGTACAAGATTTATCTCAGGTCTGTAATTTACTGAAGAGGTTGCTGGTTTGATGCAGAGAAAGCAGAAAACAGGCAGGTTTTCACACTGGACCAGAAACAAGAGGGTTGTGAGAAGAGATCCTTTCAGTGAGGTGCAGCAGCCCTGTAGTCATTGAGATCAGGCACATTTCTCAAACAAGACCTGCCTCAAACATCTCAGACTTGATACAGAGCAACAGTGAACCTAAAACTAGATGGGAATCACCACTGATAATTAATCAGAATGGACAAGCCACAAACAAAAAGAATCAGGAAAGCCTTTCCCCATCTGGCATTTCACCTGCCTCAGTGCCACAGATAAGAGTGCCAGACAGTATTTTGCTTTTGGTACCTGCAACACAAGGATACCTTCCTCCTTTGCCAAAGAAGGACCTTTATGACCTGTAAGGAAGTCACCATAAACCTAAACATTACCTCACCAAAGCTACAAACTCAAGCACAGAGACACAGGGAGCCACAAAAAAATCTCTGCATAAGGAATACCACCAAAAGCCAACACCTCTGACCCATCATGAGGCAGTGGCCAGCTTAAAATGCCTCCCCAAAACTTCAGCCTGTGGAAATCATCTGTTCCCAGTTCCTGGATAACAACTTCTGATCTTTCAGATTGCAGTTGCTGAACCCAAAGAACAGGAGAGCTGCAGCCAAGGAGCTGCAATTGTCCCACCACACATCAGATGGGAACACAGATTTGGCTGCCATTGCCCAAACAAGAGCCTTCAAGTCCTGAATCTGCCAGTGGGAAGTGCAGTGTGGATCCCCTCCCCATGCCTCAGGGGCTGCCTCATCTGCTCATGGCATGTGGAAAAGGGCCAGTTTAAAGAGGATGTGTAAAGGCCATGGAGTGTTGCAGCAGTAGCTGAACCCAAGCAGTGACAAGTGTCTGCAACAGCAGTGTGACATGGAACTACTTTGAGAACTGACCCAAATATTTAAACTCAAAAAATAATCCCAGCCTAATCCTGAGCAAAGAGCTCAGCAGTGATTGCTTCAGGCCAGCACTGCTTCAGTATCTGCACAACTGCTGGTGTAGCCATTGCCACCCACATGGCACCTACAGCCAGAGCCTGAGAGACACCTGCACTCCTGAGGAGGGGGAAAATTCCAGCAGACAGGAGTGCTGGGCAAGACAGGCAATGCCTCAGAGCCAGACCACCTCAGTGTGCTGGTTTGCAATCCAGTGCAGCTGGGAACTCCTCTGCAAGGTCTATTTAACATCAGACATCACAGCAACTTTCCTGAGCTGGCTGATGAGAAATATCCCTCCAAAACCACTCCAGTCTGTCCATTCCCTAAAGGAAAGAAACTCACACACAATGCATGTGTGCTTCTTATTCCTACAGCTCCCAGAACAGGGTGTCCCTGGCAGTGCCAGATTCCACCACACAGGTGACAGCACTGTGGATGTCACCACTATGGCATCAGGTGTCCAAGAGAGAGTGGCAGGGACCAGAGAGAGGATAGGGCTGGGAAATGGGGACAACAGTGATGCTCATTTAATCAACCTGGATGCAAAGTCTGATCTTTTCCAAATGAAGCAGAAGTTGTAAACATTGTCTCCTACTTTGCTGCTTCAAGAGTCAAATGGAAGGTGGAGGAGCCCAACCCTCAGAGACTGGATCAGAACCAGGGCCAAGGAACAGGCTGAAGAAGAGAACATCTTGTTCCTCTCCCAGGAAAATAAACCAAAGCACTCATGAAAAGGTTTTCTTTCACCCCCACTACAGGGAATGTATTGCACAAAAGTCCTTCAAGGAATGGCTGAGCAGCCAGAGACAGCACTGAGAGGAAGCTTAGCATTACCAGTTCTGATTCTGTAACACACAGAAATCCTCTCATTCCACTCTTCTTCTTGCAGATGAAATCTTTCCACCCTGTTAACTCCATCTCCCCAGCTCACACTCTGGAAGGAACCACCTGCCACAGTGAAACAGAAAGATCTAAAACAGCAGCAACATTTGCTGTATTTTACTGCTCTTGGTAAGAACCTGCTCAGCAGTGCTGGACTCCTGTGAGGAAGTATTCAAAACGACCCAGAACTGCTCCACTTTGGATGATCAACTCTGTAACACCCAGGAAATTCCCATCTTCTGACTGCTGGACCTTCCTGAAGGCAGATGATCACAAACTCACCTGAGTTAACAGCATGAATGCATTGTCTGCTCGGAGGTTTTTTTTAAGAAACTCCACACAATGAGCTTCAAGGGCTGGAACTGCATATTTCTTAGCTGTGTATAGTGTTGTCATAACAGTCTCTGGTCCAATCTGAACTTCGTCTGAGTAAAGAAATCTGAAAACATGCAAACAAACACTGCTGTGGTGAATTAAGATAACAGGGTAAAACCCCTGCAATTCATAGAAAACATGTTTGTGCCTCTGCCTGTCATCCTGGTCCATTTCCTCTGCTGGAGAGATAGAAGGGTTTTCACATCCTTTCCACTGATTCTGGTTTACCAAGTTTTTTGTTGTTGTTGTTGTTTTTGTTGTTGTTGTGGGTTTTTTTGTAACAGACATTTTACAGTATAACTTTTCACAGCTGGGATTTCCACTGAAGCAGCTCAAACTGCCTTGCACCCCACCACCAGTGAGCTCTTAGCCTGCCACTTATACCAGGCTAAAACAGTCTCTGGCTAAGTACACCCCTTGAAATTCATATTTTTGGCTGTTCAATTAGAATAAACAAGGACAAAGATTCAACCTTGCCTGCCTCCCTCAGAAGAGAAACTACACTTTACACTACTAATTCAGATGTGCTGAGAAGCACTCAGACATATCCATCCACTGCACACAAGATGCTTTACACACACTCCCCTTTCTCATCTCTTCACTTTATAGATTGAACTGTTTCATTTCATGACACAGATGTTTAAGTACAGCTCACAATGTAACTTCAGCATAAAGCAAGAGTTAATTGCAGTGAAAAACAAGGACTGCCATGCTGCAGCAAAGCACCAGCCTCCACTGCTAGGCCAAAACAAGGAAGCACATTCCTGATCTGAAAAACAAAGGAAACCTGACTGAACCCCCTCATACCTGAACTCACTGACCAGAGACAGGGACACACTGGTGTTAGTCCTTATCACAGAATCCCAGAATGGTATGGTTTGGCTTGGAAGGAACCTTAAAGCCTGTCTTGTTCCCACCCCCTGCCATGGGCAGGGACACCTCCTATAGGTTGCTCCAAACCTGCCCAGCCTGGCCTTGGACACTTCAGGGATCCAGGGGCAGCCACAGCTGCTCTGGGCACCCTGTGCCAGGGCCTGCCCACCCTCCCAGTGAACAATTCCTTCCCAATATCCCATCCATTCCTGCCCTCTGGCAATGGGACACCATTTCCCCTTGTCCTGTCCTTCCATCCCTTGTCCCCAGTCCCTCTCCAGCTCTCCTGGAGCCCCTTTAGGCCCCACAAGGGGCTCTGAGATCTCCCTGGAACTTCTCCTCTCCAGGTGAGCACCCCATGCAGAGTTTTGTTTTTTTACTCAAATCTCCTTTAACCAGTGGAGCATTTGCCAGTCAGGATGTCAAAGGCACAAAGCACAGAGATTGTGTTAACTGTGCTTGGCATTCCTATTCTACAGGATATTTTGGTAACTCCAGCAATTTCTTGCTCTGCATTTCTCTGAAGGGGACACAGCAGCAGGTTGTGTGGCTGCTACTCCTGGAAGCTTCACCCAGCAGCAGGGCTCTTCCAGGGGGATGCCAGGCAGCATTCCCATCTGCAGCAGAGGAGCTCCTGCTCCTCCAGCTGGAGAAGACCAGGATGCCATTCAGGGAAGCATCAACAGTGTGATCCACAGGCAGGGAAGCACTCCCACTGCTGAAAACAGGCTTTTGTGCTGCTCCAGGGCATTTGTCAATAGCAGCCTCATGCCACAGGTTCATCAATGTATTTTGCACACATCCCTTCCCAGCCCCATTTGCACTGAGCAATCCTTTCTATTCCAAGATTAAAAAGAACACAGTGGCTCTAAAAGCAATAATTTGTTTACTTCAGTGACTGTGTCAGTATTTCTGTTTACCACAGTCCAGTGTGTGCTGAGAGAACAAGAGAGGCTCAAACTGTGAAAAAGCTCAGTATCAATTTAAAAGAATGTTTAGACTGTAACCCCAGACAATCAGACATGTTCCCATCTTTGGGTTAATATGAAAATAATAATAACGAAAAAGAATCTCTTACACAATTACAGCAGACCTAATTGAAGGTCACTATCCCACAAACTTCATCACAATCCAGCATCCAGATGGGACCTTCTGCAGAACATTCAGGATGGGCACTTTGTCCCTGGATAAGCTTCTGATCCTACAGCATTAGATCATGGCTTGGACCAAGTCCAGAAACATATGTAAGGATCAGCTGCCATTCCAGATCAGTGTTTGGAGGGGCTGGTTTTATTCCAGGAACTCACACCACACACTTGGTCAGCTTTCTCCTGGAAGCAGCACCCAAACTTCCTCTGGCACATTTAAGCTCTTGAGCATTTTAAAAGCAATTTAAAAATTCTAGATTTAAGCACCCAAGATGTCACTGGACCATGGGCACAGCAGCAGAACTGCAAGCTCAGAGGCACTGAGGTAATCCACCAATGACTTCTCCCACAAAAAAAAACCCCAAAAGAATTTCTGTTGAAATTCACCTAAAGTCATCACTTGTTTTTTGAGATAAGTCTCTTCTGAAATCCCTCTGTTTTATCAAGTGCTGAAATCTCAGCACTGGCAGGGAAACAACAGGATTTTTGCCCCTAATTCACTGGATATTTGGACCTCACTAAGATTTAAAGATAGTTACAAGCTCTGCACTCCAGAGAGATCCACAAGGCTGACAGGCACACACCAATTAGAGGGATTCCCCACGTGCTGGTGTCTGCTTTAAAGCAAGGGAAAGGGGAAGGGGCTTGGGGTTCCCAGTTATTCCTGGCCTTTAATTCTTGCCCAGATCAATTTTAAAATATTCTAAGATGGAAAAACCAAAGCACTTTCTGAAGGTAAAGGAAAAAATGTGCCAGAGCTATATATAGTGACTGCTCCCAGTAGGAAGCGAGTGGGGAACATGTCAAGAGCACAGGACTGGAAACCCCTGGAAGTAGGTTACAGAAATCCTATAGAAGCAGGACAATGACTTTCCAGCATCCATTCAGGATTGCTGCTGGATGCTCTACAGCACCAGCCAAGCTTGAAGGAATTGGTGAATAGGACATTACAGCCCCTTCCTCCTCCTCCAGCACACAGACTTGCAACACACACTGAAAATGTAAATTCAAACCCAGCTCTCCAAAAGAGGAATAAAACCCACACAAAGGGTGATACCCTCCATTCACATGGAATGGCTGACATTTGTTACACACCCCTGCTTACCTGTTACAACTTGCTCATGACCTAAACAAGCTCCAAGTATTTGTAACCTACAGAGCTTTCAAAAGATCACTTTTCCCCTCTTCTCTCAAAGAACATTTGGATGAAACCAAATCAATTAACAAATAAGAACCTGTAACACAGTGGCCCACATTTTATACATACTATATATATATATAATATATTTTATATATTATATGATATATAATGTATAATGTATTATATATTGTATATTATATATTATATAATGTATTATATATATTATATATTATATATTATATTTTTATATATTATATATATTTTTATATATACACACTTTTATGCAGCAGCTACAGCAGATTCTTACCCAAGAAAACAGGGATTTAACACCAGCACTTAAATACTGTTGAACAGATCAAAGAGGCATTTCATTTTGGAAGTTAACAATCTTCGCTCTACGAACACTTCCCTGCTTTCACTACAAACATTTTTTTTCTACACTAAATCCATGCATCCCAGTTATCCTGTGCTTTAGAAGCAGCTTACTTGAGCAGAGCTAGGAAGGCAGCAGGCTCCACGTCAGGCAGCTCAATCTCTGTGGAGGTTGTGGCCATCCCACCATTAAACATTGCATCGAAGACGGCGCTGCCCACGGCCAGCACAAACCTAACATGGAACAAACAAAACATGCAAATAAAACCTTATGTTAAAACATATTTATACTCCAAAAAAAAAAAAAAAATCCCAGGCTGGTTGCTAATCCCCAAAGCTACCCTCAGGGAAAGTAAATCGCTTGTGGAGTTAAAGGAAAAGTGTTTTGCAAGAGCAGGGAGGGTCAGGCTTTCTGCTCCTTAACTGCAAAGCACCAAAGCTGCAAGGAACTTCCTTCTGAGCCCTGTCCTGGCATACAGCACAGTAATGGTTTCCCAAAGGCCAGATTTTGGGAATTATGGAATAGAATACACAGGGCTGCTTCATGAAGTCCCTGGAGGAGCCTATGTATCACCCCGAGATTGAGAAGCAAAGAAACAGCAAAGTTAGGTAGGGAGTTCAAGTTCTTCCAGTAAACAGAGCCCAAGTCTTGCTGCTGTTCCCCACAGCCACCTACTGGAAACACTCATGGAAAACTTGTCACTGCACACTACCCATCCTCTTCCACAGGCCCAGGCACGTGGCTTTGGTGATGGCAGAGCAAGCTCCCAAAACACAAAACTGCACCAGCAGCAGCACTGGGAGCAGCAGCTCCCAAGCCCTGGCACAGGAGCTGCCCTCCCCAGGCATGATGCTGAGTCCTTCCATGGATAACCTGCCCTGGGCTCAGCCCAGAGGGAAGAACAAACCTCCCCCAGAGCAAACCAGCACAGTGAGGTGCACACAAACCCTTCAGCACTGCTGGGAGCTCACATGGTAATTACTGGCACAGAGAAGGACGTTATCAGCTCTAAAGAGACAGGAAAGAAGAACTTGCACAAAACAGATTTGAGACCAAAAATTATGTCCCAGCACTCCCATGCAAACAAGATGATTCTGCCCTGACAGACAACATCTCCTGTTTTAGGAGGAGGCCCAGGCCTGGGCTGCTGAAAGGCCTGTGTATATTTAAGCTGCTGTACCTGCCTCAGGACTTAGCAAGCCATTTTGAGAACTTTCTTGTTCAAAAATGCAGAGATGAGCTTTTGCCATGAAGGATTCCTGTATCTGCCACCATGCAGCTCCTTGAAGTTAAAATGAAGGTCACAGCTCAGCAGTGTGGAGAAGCAGAGCAGCCCAGGCTGCAGAAGATGACTACAACCAGTTCTCTACCAACTAAGAAAAGGAAAAAGCTGGGATATTCCAGGCTCTTGCTGCACTGGTTTGATGCACACTTCCAGGGAAGCAGCAAGAACTGCAGGCAGAAATCCACACAAGACAGCAGGCATGGGGCAGAAACGTTCAGCCCAAGGAAAGCCCAGCACTAAGGGGGAATTTCAGTCAGATTTAATCGGAAATGACCTTTTAAAAGTAGGAAATTTCCATTTAAACAATGTTTTCATTTTCTGGCTTTTCACTCCTCTCCCATCCAAAGGAGGCTTCCCAGGGATACAATGGAGTGAAGCTCCAGGGATGTGCCAGGCTCATTTGCTGTGACGAGTTTGGCTGACGAGCTGGTTTATTGTTCCTGATGGGCTCAGGGAGCGCGGGACAGACCACAGCGGTTACAAAAAAGTACACACATGCCTATTTCTGTCAAACCATTCTCAAGAAAAACGTCAAGAACGAATAAAAACCTTCCTCACAATACCAGAATTGCCAGATGAAACAAAAATCCTTGTTCCTCCAAAAGCAGCCATGGTGGCAAAACAATCGCTGGCTTTGTCTGATACTAAAAATTAACATATATTAATTGCACTCTCAAATTTTCATTCTCACAGCCAGCACAGTACACGTCCTCAATGAGCAAGAGCTTTCAGAAGCTATTTGAAAAGGGCATTCATTTAAAAAAACCTCTCAAATGTTTGCTTCCATTTCAGTCGGGGACAAATCAGTTGGATTTTGTAAACTGCTGAGCCCTAATAGGATCCCGGGAGGTGCCAGAGAAACACAGGACTCCACATTTGAAGTTCTCTTAAAACATTAAGAGAATACAATTAACATAAGAAAATCCCCTTCTCTCCAGTGTTTTCTTACTCTTCCTAAAATGAACATTTAAAGCTGCTCTAAAGACATTCCAGGAAAAGCAGGGATGCACACCATTCCTCCTCCACACGATCCACCAGCTTCCCCCAGCCATGCAGGTCTGCAGGAGGAGGAGATGGGGTTTGTTTCAGATAGGAAAATCCAACAGAGGGTTTTTCTTAAACACTTTTGTGGCCAAAACAGAGTGGACTACTGAAAGGAGGCAGAGAAATAAGCAGAAACAGAACTAAAGCATGAAGAAAGCAACACCTGATTTCTCCTCATTCCCTTTGCACCAGGAAGAGCCAAAGTAAACTGACTGTCAGTAATAAGAGTCACAGGAACTTCCTTGAGGTTAATTTGATTTGTCTTCCAAAGGATCCAAAGCTGACTCGACAGGCTCTTGAAGGCCTGCAAGAATTTTACTTTCCTTCTGCTATTTTGCTTCCTATCACAACTTTCACTGCTTCGTGTTCACCTTGGCACCTCCACTTGTCACCTGGTTTCATCTGCACACCCCTCAGTGCTGCTCCCTTTTCCAGGCACTACAGTAACACCAATAAAAGAAACCCCTCAAAACTCACAACTACCCCACTGCTGCTGCACAGCTCCCTCCTCCATCTGCACCACTGCAGAGAAACCTTAAAATATCTGCTCCAGAAGAGCTGGCACAGGAACAGAGCAACACGTGACGTGCTGGAGCTCAGTGACACCGTAGGTGATGAGAAACTGCTGCTGCTGATGATGGTGTGCTGGCTGCAGAGGATGCAGACCCCCAGTGAAAGGAGCAGGAGGCAGGAGCAGCCCTGCACAGGAGCAGGAGCCATAGGACAGCTCAGCACACCACGCTGCAGGAACTGTGAGTGAATACAGGCCCGAGAAAAGACAGGACGGGCTCAAAAGACACTCCTGGAAACAACAGCCAGAATCTTACTCAGGCTGTCCCCAAGCTGTAGATCTCCCAGGGTGGAGCACACACAAGGTTGCATCCTCACATGCTTGCCCTGCTCACTCTTGAGCCTTGTTTTCCAGCCAATTAACAAGTTTAATTATGACACCCACACAGCTCCTGGCTGATGAGGTTTAGACATTTCTAATTGCATTGATATTGTGCTCTATGAAGCAGACCTGGAAAAAGACAAAAAACCCTTCCCTCTTACTGCTGGGTCTAATCAATGTGTTGACCTTGGCCATGCTTGGCACCATGAAGCTTTGAGGCAGCTGCTCAGCCTGGCCTTAACATCAAAAAAAATTAAGGCCATCCCATCTTCTTCATGGCTTATTCAGCAGCAAAAGGGAATGAGCTGAAGGCTCAAAGACAGGGCCTGCTTCAGGGTAGGCAAGAACTTCCACAGGGTCTGGAGCCTCCTCCAGGTGGGAAAGACCTGATCTTCTCAGGGCTGTGGATACTTGGACAGGTGACCCTTCAGGCAAACCCATTTACACCTTTTACTTACAAAGTGGGCTCTCACACACAAAATTAATGTTTGCTCTTAGTTGCTCTGTGAGGTTTATCTTGTCTTGTCTCTGTGGCTTGATAGGAACTGCTGAGACACAGAACCCTGAAACGGTTTGGGTGGGAAGAGACTTCAAAGCTCATCTCATCCCATCCCATCCCCTGCCATGGCAGGGACACCTTCCACTGTCCCAGGCTGCTCCAAGCCCTGTCCAGCCTGGCCTTGGGCACTGCCAGGGATCCAGGGGCAGCCACAGCTGCTCTGGGCACCCTGTGCCAGGGCCTCCCCACCCTTATAGGAAAGAATTCCTTTCTGATATTTAATCTAAATCTCCCCTCCTTTCAGTTTAAGGCCATTAACTGAATTTGCCTGGGGCACTGAGAAACACACTGAACCTACAGCTCTGTCAGAAACCTCTTCCTGGCAGCAGCACCTATGGATGACATCACCTGTGCTCACTGGGCACACAGCACTTCATTACCTCAACCTACAAACCCTCCACATTCCCTTGGCTCCATCCAGGAGAAGACTGAGCAGGAATCACCTGCACCATCACTTCCAGCTCCCACAGGACTGCAGCTCTTGGATTATTTGTGCTTCCCAGTCTACTGCCAAAGCCATTCCCAGCACACCACGAAGTCATATCGAGGATGACAGGCAGGATGCTGCAGACCACTCCTCAAAGCACCACAAGGAGCTGTCCAAGAATCCTATTTAGGAGTTGCTCCTCCTGCAGCCACACTTGGTACCTGGCCTGGTCTGAAAATTTACACAATTAAACCAGACTGCAGAAATACTTACCTGGGAGCTGTGCACAATCATGCCAGGGGAGGTTTAGATTGGATATTAGGGAAAATTTCTTTACAGAAGAAGTTGTAAAGCATTGGAATGAGCCACCCAGAGTGGTGGGGGAGTTACCATCCCTGGAAGCATTCAAAAAACCTGTGGATGTGGCACTTGGGGACATGGTTTAGTGGTGAATGCAGTGGTGCTAGGCTGATGATTGGATTTGATGATCTTAAAGGTGTTTTCCAACCTTAATAACTCCATGAGTTTATGATTTCAGACATCTGACAAAGCACTAACACCTGCCCTGGCCGCTGAAGCAAAACAGCACCTCTCCAACTGAACCCATGGTTGCTTTGAAACTCAATTCCAATACAAAGTATCTTCTGCTGTTGAGAACTGAGCACAGAAGGGGTCTGGGTGGTTTTATTTTAGGCTCTCTTATTTCTGAAATAGCCACAGTACTTCATGAATCACCAGGATATCCCAACTGTAACATCACACAGACAAGTTTTACTAAAATCTCTAAATCCTTCGGTGGGATGTCACACCATGACACACTCCATTCTATCTTTACCACCCAGAGCACCAGATGAATTTCAGAGCAATTAAGCAGCATCTCATTTTGGGGACAACTTTTTTTTTTTTTTTTCAATGCTTCATTTATTTTCCATTTATTTTTGGACTGAACATCACCTGTCCCCACCCAGCAAGCCTAGTTCTCAGGACAGGAGCAAGCTTCCCCAAATACTAATTAAGCTTCAAATTCTAAGAGAGCAAAGCTGACAACCTAAACACTCGGAACAGCCTAGAACAAGTGTGGTTTGTTCTAAAAGTGAGAGAAAAAGGGGGAATCTGAAGGGGAAAATTCCAGGAATGTGAGCACTTAGGAGAAAAGCAATGGTTTGAAACTGTTTGGAGTGAGGCTGCCTTTGCCAAGCACCACTTCCAGGTACACCAAGGAACCTCCCTCACCCAATTAAAGCTGGTTCCATCTCTGAGCTCTTCCTTGGGAGGCCCTTCCCGGGGTCGGGGGAAGAGGGTGGCACACATGGATTCATTGGAGCTCCCCCAAGGAACAAGCTGAATGTCAATCAGCCACATCAGAGCTGCATCATCCAGGTGGAGGTGATTCCCAGCTCCTCTGAGCTGCAAATTCTTAAATGGCAGCTCAGCCTTAAGCATTAACCTCCAAGGCTTATTCAGGCCCAGGTGTCATCCTCAACACAGCTCTTCCAACTCATTATGGTAGTGGATTAACCCCCAAAACACAGAGCTTTGAAAAAGATTCAATAAAGGTCATTTTAAAATTAAAATGTTGTACCTGAAATCTGGGGTCTCAAATCACTGTTCTTTCATTTCCATCCCCACTGGAATCTCTCTCACTGATTTTGGTAATCCCTGTCAGCAGGGATCAGGCAGCCTGGGGAGACTATTCTTCCTCTCCTCTGCTTCCCACCAAACCAAGGGTTACTTCCAAATGAGATCCAGAGATTTGGGATTTTTCCATGCTGTGCCTGCCCCATTCATGCCATTCCTCTGGGAAAAACACTCTCACCCAAACCCTGGACCCATTCCGGGCTGGTGACTGAGAGGAGAGGCATGACACTGACCCAAGGGCTGGGAGAGATCTGGGGCAATGCTGACTGACCACACTGGGGGTCCTGTGCTCAGGACATGTCCCTGAGCAGGGGAGGAAATGTAGGGTGCAGTTATGTGACCCCCTTTTCTCTCTTCACAGGGGAGGTGCAGCAGCCCAAACCCTGCACCCCTGTACCCCACTCGATGGGACAGCATCACCCGAGGCTGCAGGAAAGCCCACTGCACTCCCAGGACCAAATCTGAGGGGCAGTTTTGGGGATGAAGGGCCATCCCTGATGGAAAGCAAAGGGATCATCCCTGAAGGCATGAGGGGCCATCCCTGAAGAACTGTTCTGAGAATAAGGAGACATTCCCTGAGGGGCGGTTTTGGGGTATAAGGGGACAATTCCCTAAGGAGAAACACGAGGGAGCAAAGGGAGCAATCACTGAAAAGCAGTTTTGGGGGATAAGGGAGTGATTCCCTGAGGAGCAACACGGAGGGGTGAGGAGAGCAATCCCTGATGGGAAGTGAGGGGGATAAAGAGGCAATTCCCCGAGGGAATATGCAAGCAATTCCCTCAGGGCACAACGTGGGGGGCAAGACAAGCAACCCTCGAAGGGCAATTTGAGGGATGAGGGGGTGATGATCCCTGACAGGAGGAGGAGCGATGCTTGAAGGGCAGTTTTGTCAAATAAACGGGCGACTCCCTTTATCAGTGTGGGGGGCGTGAAGGGACGCCCCCAGGGCCACCGGGCCGGCCCCCACGACCCTGCCGAGGCCCGGACCACCCCGAGCCCACGACCACCCCGCAGGGCCGTGGGGCTGGCTCCCCCCACACCCCACATCCCTCCCGCATTCCCGGCTCCCCACGTGTGGGATCCCCGCGCCCCCCGCCCCACCTGTGCGCCGGGATGCGCTGGGAGCCGCGGCCCTTCCCCACCAGGAAGTGCACGTCGCTGAGCACCTCGTTGTTGAAGAGGAACGCGAACCGCTCCTGCACCGTCGGCTTCGTCGCCTGCCAGTTGTACACCGGCTCCCGCTGCAGCGCCCCGCCGGGACCGCCTGCTCCGCCGCACGCCAGAACTCTAG
>JANPWX010000611.1:178611-191421 GCA_024734555.1 Trochalopteron elliotii | reverse complement strand
CTACCGTCAGATATCCCCTGTCTAGGGGGAGCGAGGGGATGATCCCTAAGGGGGTGATTCTTTAGGGGGAGATCCTTGAGGAGGATGAGGGTCCATCCCTGAAGGGCAGTTTTGGAGATGAGGGGGCGATCCCTGAGGAGGCAGAGGGGCGATCCCTGAGGGGCAGTTTTGGAGATGAGGGGGCGATCCCGGAAGAGGCAGAGGGGCGATCCCTGAGGGGCAGTTTTTTGGGGCAAGAGAGGATGCGACCCTGAGGAACCAATGTGGAGGAGTGAGGGGGCAATTTTGGTGGCGATCCCCGGGGACAGTTTGGGGGATGAGGGGGCGAGCCCTTAGCGATGATCCCTGAAGGGCCGATCCCTGAAAAGGATGGGAACTATCCCTCAGGGGCAGTTTGCGGGACAAAGGGGGCGACCCTTGAGGAGGTGAGATTCAGCCCCTGAGAGACAGTTTTGGGCACGAGGGGGTGATCCCTGCGGGGGAGTAAAGGGATGATCCATGATGATCCATGAGGGGGCGATCCCTGAGGATGACGAGAGGCCAAATCTGAGGGACAGTTTTGAGGATAAGGGACCATTTCCCTGAGGAGCAACGTTGAGGGGGTGGCAAGAGGAGCAATCCTTGAGGGGCAGTTTTGGAGATGAGGGGGCAATCCCTGAGGAGGATGAGAAGCAAGGAAAAGGGAGAGATTCCCTGAAGAGCAGTGAGGGGGAGTGACAGAAGCAATCCCTGAGAACCAGTCTGGGAGATAATGGCTATTCCCCGAGGAACAACGTGAAGGGGACAAAGAGCAGCAATCCCTGAGGTGCAATTTTGAGGCATAAGGGGAGCATCCTGTGAAAGGGGTTATTCTGAGGACGATGAGGGAGCCCAGAGAGCAGTTTGTGAAGAGATGAGAAATGGTGCAATTCACAAAGAAGAGCTTGGGAGTTAAGAGGCTGAAGGGAGTCAGTGAGGAGTCGGGGAGGTTTGGGCCGTGTGGAGGTGAAGGTGAAGTGGGGGTTCTCCCTTCATGATCTCACACACCAGCCATTCCTCTGCAGCAGACCCGGGCCTCCAGCATCCCCAGAGCCTTGCTTCATGCCCAGCAATTCCTCACAATAATCAGCTCGGAGTTACTGGCTGCTGCTGACACAGGCCTGGAGAACCACAGGACACCACATTACCAGGCCCACCACAGATGTTACCCTGCACAAACCCAGGAGCCACAGCACCCTGATCCCTCACCTGGCCATGCTCTGCTGCTCCTGCTGGACCTGCTTGGCCAGAAACCACTGGCCATTGTTGTCCCCACCGATGGCATCTCCTCGCCGGGCAGTGTGAGGTGGAGATGGCGCGGGGGCAGGAGCCGGCTGCAAAGCAGAAGATTAATTAAGAGGCTGTGCCACTGCCTCGCTGTGATCTCAGTAACTGAACCGTTAAAGTGATTTATTCTTCACAGGGTAATTACATTCCCCCTCTCTCTGTTATCCATCCCCTGATCTGTGCTGCACACACACACAGACAGGAGCAGGCGTGTGGTCTGTGAGTCGATGTGTCAGAGGGGAGGTGGCCTGGCTGCCCCTTCTGCTTCCTGTGCCTTGGTGTTACAGCTTCTGTAGCACACAGAGACTGTGCTGTTTGTGTGGACTGTGTGCTGTTTGTGTGGATTCAATGCTTCCAGACCCTCGCACAGCTCTGGGATCTCCCCATGAAGCACTATGGCCAGACACAGCAGTGCTGCTACACCACTGATTTTGATCCAGAGTTTCTAACCTGGCTTTGTATTGTGTTATCAATACCTATTTCTGCTGCGTTCTGTGCTCAGGCTTCTTGCTGCATTTTTAAAGCTGCATTTCACATGGACAGGTTTGGGAAACTCTTATGCAGAGCTCTCGTCCTAACAGTCCCAGTGCAGGCAGGAATGAGTAGGAGCCTTTAGAACCAGAGAACCATAGAATCATTAATATAGGAAAACATTTTTAAGATCAAGTCTAACTGTTATCCCAGCACCACCACCATATTCACCACTAAACCATGTCACCACATGTTTTTTGAACACTTCCAGGGCTGGAAACACAGCATTTTAGAGTATTTATTTAGAGTATTAGAAACAGTATTTTTCCTTTTTCCTGTGAAATCTTTCATTTATTAATAATAACTAGGCATTCAGTACAACCATACGCTGCATCCTTTACTCTTTAACACCGTTTGCTCAGCACGTCACTCCCCTTTTTCTGGCCCAGCTGCTTCCACACAGTTCCGCGTCACACTTTTCCCTGGGGGCCGTGCAGCCTGGCCGCCCGCCCGCTCCCTGCTCAGGCCTGTCCTGCTTGCGATGCTCCTTTCGGGCCAGAAACATTAGAGGGAGCTGGAGACTCGCTGTGCCCGGCTGGATGGTTGGACGTGGCTGATGGCTGGCAGGAATGGTCTGGAGGCGCGTCCCAAGCGCCGGGGAGCAGCACTGGCTGTGTGATCCCGCACTTCTCCAGCTCCAGGAGGGCTGCAGGAACACCACTGAGGAGCTCCTGCCCTGCCTGGGAGGTGCAGGATCATCCAGCCCAGCCCATGCTGCTGAAGCTTCTTCACCAGAGCATTCCCTGCTCCAAAATCCCAGCAAATTCATCCTCGACAAACTGTGGTGCCTCCGAGGGGTGGGTGTGCCTGCCACACAGGACGGGTGCTTCTCCATCGCATGGGGAAGGGATTCTCCACCCGTTCAATCCTGATCTTCCCACCACCACCAGCCTGCTCTGTGCCGTGCTCACCATGCCAGCCCTGACACCCTGCATCAGACAGATCCTGGTTATTCAGCCTGAGGTGAGCTAAATCAGGCTGATTTGTGTTGTGGCAGGAGCCAGAGGCTGAACTCGGAACCAGTGTAAGGAAACACAGCCATGGATATCAGGGATAATGGCCCAGAGATATGTGTGGGACACTCACCATGGTGCTGTGGGATGGGGTGAGGGGCTTGCTGCAGCAAAATAGCACCAACACCATGGTGATCAGTGGTGTGTTAGACCAGAGAAATAAAAAGATGAGTGTCGTACAGGAGAGTTTACCATCCCAAAAATAAACCTGGGAACAAACGCTCCTATAAAAGGCCTGGCGTCATTATTTCTGGGTCTGGTAGCCAACAGATTCCTTCAGAGATCAGGCACTGGGCAAAGGCAGAGCTGTTTTAGCTGGGCCATTCACAGGGTAAACAAAAGCCTCACCCCAGCAGTAACCCTGGGCAGAGAGATCACTGGGGTTCAGCTGGTGGGATGAAGGCTGATCCCATCCAGGGCTTGACATGAAGGGTCTCACAAGGCTATGAGCAACTGGAATGAAACCCCAGTGGGACTGGAATGCTCAGAGTCGGATAGCAGAAAACATCTGGCTTTTCTTCACCTCGTGGAGGCAGAAAAAAACATTTAGAATGCGTGCTCCAAGCAAAAGCTGGAAATGTGTGTCCCAAGCAAAAGCCAGGCAGAAGCAGCTCTCCCCTGGCTGAGCAACTCACCTCAAAGGAGACATTTTAGGATGTAAGGAAGCTCTGAGGAAGACTGCATGGCAAAGACAGAAATGTCCCTGGTGTGAGCCAAAGGAGAGCCAAGTGGGACCTGCCAAACCCTGTGTCTTAACACCAAGCCTTGATCTAAACCTCCAGGCAGGTGAGACACTGACTCACAAGGCCCAGGGCCTGCTCCAGCCATGGGCACAGCTATCCTGGGTTTTGGAAAACCTGACCCTGCTCTGCTCTTGCTGCCCCACCACAGCTCCCATTGCTCCTGCAATTCCACCCAGAGCTGGATCCTGTGGGGAGGCCAGACCTGCACCCCATGGCTCTCCAAAATTCACACTTCACCATCCAAAACCACAAACAAGGCTGACCAAGGCCTTTTCCAGACAGGGGAGGGAACAGATGTGCCATGCTGTGCCACTCTGCCACCAAGGCTCCTGGTGCAGAGGGAGCAGCTACAGGAAACACAGGCAGGGCCAGACCTGTGTGCTGGGCTCTGCTGGGGTGTATACACCACTCACACCCTGAGATGACTTCAGAGGGAGAACCTGCACACACCAGTCAAAATCACACCAAAATGGCACATCCTACCAAAAAAACACTCCAGGCTGGTTTGTTTGGGTTGCCTGGATAGGAGACATGATTCTCTGCAAAATGCACAGCAGTTCTTTCCTTCTCTGCCCCATCCCAGAAAACATTTTAACAGCACAAAAAGGAAAATTAATTTTTTTTTTTGATCCAAACCAGTGGTTTGTCGTCAAACCACATTTCACACCTTCCACTCCACATTGCCCAGTGCGGGTTTGGGGTTCACCAGTGGTTCAGGAGAGCAGCCTGGTCTGAGGGAATGCATGTTACTCACTCCGGGGTGGTTTTGTGGGCAGACGTTGAATCAAAATGTTGGCTAATCACCCAAATCATCATGTGTCACCAGCAGAGCCGGGCTCAGACCCAAAATTCTTGAGGACACTTCATCTTTGCTCCTGCCCAGCTGCCTCAGTGCCCTGGGCTGAAGCCAGATGTGACCCCACCAGCCACCCCAGCCCTGCAGCCACTCAGACCCGACCATGACCTGATGGCTCTGTTAAACCATGAAGACAGGCAGACTGGCACAAGCCACCACATCACCCAAAGCCGGGCTGACCCTCTCCCTCCATCAGCCAGGCCACCCTGGTGGCCCTGCAGTGGCCCCTTCCCTCTGGGCCAGCGCGGGCAGCATGAGCGCTGCTCCTGCTCCTGCCGCGGGGTTTTTCTCCGATGCAAATCCACGCCAGGGTATTTATAGCGCCCTCATCCCGGCAGAGCCTATTTTGGGCTGATGCTCAGGCACTAGAGCAGCACAGGTTATTTTAACCCAGCGCTGGGTTATTTTCGGAGCTGCCCTTCTCTGCACGTGCTCAGAAATGGTTTCCAACTAGCAGGCACTTTTTGGGGTTGGGGAAACTGGGGAAAGGGGAAAAGAGCGACCACGTGAAGGAATTTCAGAGATTTAAAGTCAAATCAGCATCTGCAGCAAAGCTGCCTGTGACACACCTGTCTGGGATCCACCTGGAATCTTGGAAGGAGGATTGTCTGCAGGATAGCCCTTGAGCAAAAGGCAGGAGGGGAAAGATTTCTGGATGACACAACAGAGGGCCCAATGACAGTGAAATAACACGCAAGAGAGGAAGAAGAGCCGAGAGCTGGATGCTCCTAAAATGTCCAGGGTCACCAGCTGGTGGCCCCAGGCCCAGAAGGGAGCAATGGCTTTGATCAACAGAGGCAGGAACAGCACCATGGGGTGGGACATGCTCTTCATCCTCTGCATGCAGGGAACCTCAGCTCTGTTCACACCACATTCCATCCTGGAACAGCCAGGGAAGGGAGACTTCTGGAGCCATCCTGTCCTGATCCAGATGCTGCAAGAAGCAGCAGTTACCAAGCAGTGAGCCTGGATTCCCAGCAGTGTTGCAGTGGGGCTCCCTCAGCTCAGAGCTGGGAGCAGCAGCAGGTCCATGGCAGAGCCCACAGCCCATTCCCCAAAGCAGGGGTGCCATGGATGGCATTCTGCCAGGGCAGCAGCACCATGGCAATAGCAGCCAGAGGGATCCAGCTCCAGCAGGGCTGGAGAAGTCAGGATTTTAATTTTTTTTTTTTGTTAAATTCCACAAGGTCTTGCCTTGTCCATGTAAGAAGCTCAGCAGGTCCTCTACAGTCCTTTTCCCACACCCTGATCCCAGACCTTCTGTCCCCAATGCCCTCCCTATCCCCCCACACTTTCCTCGTGCCTCAGTGTCCCTCTCTGCCCCATGGAGGGGTGGGGGGATGTGCCAGGGATGTCTCTGGGGCTGGCAGGGCAGTCCCAAGGCCACTGAGTGCAGCTGGCAGGGAGCACAGCCCTGCCCCGTGACCTCCAGCGCCCATTGGGATTGAGAGGATCACACCATCCCGCTGGGAAAAGTGAGTCAGGGCCTGAGCCACTGCCAGCCCCTATTCCTGGCATCCCACCCCAGCCACACTCCCAGCCCCCGTGGGCCAGCAGCAGGCTGGGAAGGAACAAACTGGGAAGGATTCTGGTGGGAGGAGCCCCTGGATGAAGTTCCACCCACCTCCCCAACTTGCCCCACCTGCCACAGCCACCTGCCCACCATGTAGGTCTCAATGCATTTTTATTAAATTCTTACAAAACAGAATACAAAATTCTGGCATCAACAATTGTTATAAAGGAAAACTTCAATTCAGCTGTATCAGGTCACCTGGTACATACAGTAAAGTGCTTCTTTTTGTGTGGTTTTTTCTTTTTTTTTTGTTTTTGTTTTTTTTTGTCTTTTTTTTTTTTTTTTTTAGGTATTTTCATTTTTATTTCCCAGCCAGCCTCCAAGTAGAGGCTGCTGTTGCACAAACCAACAGTGCGTTAACGTGACTCTTGTTGAACCAGCTTTGGCAGTCTTCATCAATTGTAAAGTGGAGAAAGTTTCTCCTGGTTTGATAAAAAAAGAGTTAGCTTCACAGTAAACGTTTCTAACCAGTTCTAAGTCGAGTTAGTTGGCTGGAGGAAGGGTGGGGGGGAAGGAGAGGAAGCAAAAACACTTAACATTTCCAGCTTAAAAAAAGAAAAAAATTTTTGAAGTTGGTTTCCAAGATAGATGCTCTATGGGGGGGGAAAGCTTGGAAAGAGGAGGAGGAGGAAGAAGGGTGTTGGTGAGAGGGGGTTGCTGGTGCTGGACCACGGGAGCATCTGTCTGGAAACCGCCCCGGGAGAGGTGCTGGCAGCAGGGAGGGGACGTCTGGCCCTGGCACAAGGGTGTCCCCAGCCATCCCTGTCCCACCGGGGCACCTGTGGGTGCCCAGCACTGCCACGAGCCAGGCTGGAGGTTTTCCAGTTGATCCCTGGCTCTAGAGGCATTTAAAGATTCTCTACCAATGCACAGACCCAGCCATGGCTCAGCCCCAGTGCCAGGAGCACCAGGCCCAAACCAAACCCCACCCAAAATGCGAAGCTGAGCCCAGGCGGAGCTCTGATGCTCCCAGCACATCCTCCAACTCCCACAAACTCCCACAGCATCTTCTGGCTGCACATCCCCGGCCAAGGACACCCACGGGACACAGGCAGGGTCACCCAGGCCTTCCCCAGAGTGTGTGGTGTACTTTATATATATAGATATAAAAGAGATCGCTCTTATGCATGGGGAAAAAGGGGTAACTCAGTTTGCCAACAAAAGCAGCACGGGGGACAGATAAATTTTTGGAGACATCCCCGTGCCATCCCCTTCCCATGTTTTTTTTTTGTTTTTTAAAAAAAGGCTGCGGCGTGCAGCATCAACAATAGCTTCACAATACCAGCTCAAGGCATCGCGTACTGTACATCATTCAAGTATTTCTTAATATAAGACAACAAGGAATTATCTACAACTGATAAAACAAAATAAGCTATAAAAAGTAACAATGTACAATCAAGATGGATTTTTTTTTTCTTTCTAAAAGGAGAAAAAGGAGGAGTTAAAGGAGGCCTCTCCAGGGTGTCCCGGTGCCTGTGGGGGGGGGGGTCTCCCCTCACCACTGCCTTGCTCCTCCCCACCCGGCATGGTGGGACTGGGGACACACAGGGAAGAGGGAGATCACAAGTGTGAGGCAGTTTTGGAGGGTGGGATGGGGATGGAGTCACCCTCCCCAACTCCTCTGGGTCAGCAGAAAGGCTGGGAAGGGTGAGAGAAGATGGTCCCTGCCCTAAACTCCATCAACACCCGAGATCATCATCTCCCAATATAACTCACACACACCTCCCTGAAACAAAAAACAACATATATTGCATAGTATTGCTGTCAGCAGTCTTAAAATAAAAAGGATAACTTTCTCTTTTTTTTTTTTCCAGAGACAGCGACTGTCATCAGCTGAAGACCCAGGGAAGTCTGTTCCCCAGCTCAGAGCTCCCAAACCCTCACCTGTGCATGCAATGGGCCAAGGCTGCTTTTGCAAAATATAAAGCTCAAAGCACTGAGTTGGAAGGGACAGGAGGTGGCTATGAAGGGAGCACTGCCCTCCCAGTGGGATGGAGGCTGGCAGCAGGTGCAGCTTGGTGGCACAACCCCAAGCAGTGCCTGTGGCAGGGAGCAGGGGATGTCAGGGGGATCTGGAGGCCAGTCTGGCCCCCGAGCATGGTCACTGCTCACCTGGACAGACCCAGAAACCAGCCAAGGGGCTCGCCCTGACTCAACATCCCAAGTCCTCCCCACCCCAAAGCAAACTCCAAGGAAAGGACAATGCCATGCACACCTGAACACACGTGAGCAGCAATGCATGTGCGTGACCACACACACCAGTGCTCTCCGGCCACTGAAGACCCTGCTGCCCTGAGCCCAAACCTTCCAGCCCCACATCCAAAGCTGTCCCCAGGCTGCTCCCCCATGCCCTGGCCTTTGGGTGCTGCCATCAGCCTGGTTGCTCACTCACAGGCACCCCCGGGGCACTGGGCACTGTCTGTGCCCTCCTCCCACGGCAGCCTCAGGGCCAGCCTGAAGCCACGGCAGGTCTCACTGTCCTGCAGCAGGTCCCGATGCTCTTTAAGGGGGTCCTCGATTTCCCCAGAGCACACAATTCCCAGAGAGTGTTTCTGGCTGCTCTGGCCACCCTGAACACCTCATCCCCTTTGCACTTCCCCAAGGGCACAGCCACCAGCCCTTCCAAAACCTGGGGTGCAACACCTGACCTGGCACAAGAGCACAGCCCTGGATGCCCATGCATCCCCTGGGGAGCTGCCAGCCGGAGCGTGGGAGGAAAGGAAGACATTTCTCCGCGCCCTGTAGAGAAGCACAACTGGCAGTTCAAAACCAACAGTAATTAAAAAGGAAAGAAAATATATTTAAAAAAAAGGGCAAAAAGAAAAAGAAAAGGGGTGTGAATAGCTTATTCTGGAAGGAGGATGCTGAGGAGAGAGGGTGGGTTGGGCGCTGCTCCCTTGCTGGCACCGTCTCTCCCCAGCCCAAGCAGTTCCCTGCACAACGCCCACTGTGTCCCCCAGAGCAGAGCTGGGGACAGCCCCGAGCACAGCACAGAGGGGCTCCCCACACCTCCACACCCGGGAGGTGCCTCCCAGACCCCCAGGAAGGGGTTTTTGTGGGATGTGCCCCAACATCGGAGAGAAACCTGCAGCTCCGAGGGGAGGGATGAGGTTAAATCGCAACTCCCACTGTTGAAAACGCGACCGAGGGTCTTTTGTTCACAGTATGAAATGAGCTGAAATTGTCAAAGCAGCCGCGGATACAAAGAGTCCTTTGGTGTCGGGGAGGGGGGAAAATGTCAGAGGAGAACCCAAGAGCTGGGAAACAAAAGTCCGTGTGTCTGTCAGATGTCCTTGAGTGTGCCCTGGGTGAAGCAACCTCACACTTGATTTAATACCTTTAAAAAAAAAAAAAGATCTTAAACAAACCCTCCCACCCCCAGACCTACAAGATCAGCAAAACCTTGGAAACCAGCCACAGGGACGAGTCCTGATCTTGTCACTAGCCAGAAACGGTGGGGAAGAAAGAAAGGAGGAGAAGGGGGAGACATGGAGTACAGCAGGTGCGAGGGGCACCGCTCAGGCTTGGTCGGCCACCAGGACCAGCGGGGCCACCAGGTGCTGCCCAGAGGCCACTGCCTTGGCCAGGCTGCTCTTCTGCCGCCGCTTGGCCAGCTTGGACTCAGAGGGGGGGGAGAGCTGCATGGCCCGTGAGGTAGCTTTGATGATGATGGGTCGTGCTTCCTCCTCCGCCTCTTCCTCCTCGTCCTCGTCGTGCCGTGTCAGCTGGCGGTTGACAGCGATGGCCTCAGCAGCAAAGGAGGTGAGCTCTTTGGCACTGCTGTTCCTGCAGGGGAAGCACGGGCTCAGGGGGGTGTGGGGGGCTAGGGGAGGTCGGGGTCAAATATCTGTGTGTCCCTCCTCACGTGCTGGCCATACCAGACTGGTCAGACACCAAAAATATGGCCCAAACCCAACATGGCAAGGCTGTCCTGACACAAAGTCATGGCAGAGCCCCCAAAATGCAGAAGGAAGGGACAGCAGTGCTGAGGAGTGGAGTCAGGGTTCAGGGGGCTGGGGGGTGTCCCAGGGCAACCGACACTCACCTCTGCAGGATGATGGGGGTTGGCAGGGTGTTGTCCGGGGCACACTGCAACAAAATGCAGCCAGTCAGAGCCAGGATTGTGCAGACAGGTGTTCCCCACCCCGGCTTTTGGAAGCAGAGAGTGGGGAGGGGACATCAACACTCACCCCCTGCACCCAGGGGTGCTCCAGGACCTGGGCTGCGCTGAGCCGCTTCTTGGCATCTCTCACCAGCAGCTTGGAAATGAGGTCTTTGGCTCCAAAGGAGATGTGTGCCCAGTCCTTGTCAGGAAACTCATACTTCCCCTCCTGGATACTCTCAAAGAGCATGTTCTGAGCAGGGGGAGAAACAACAGGGGCTCAGCCTAGAGTGCTGCAGCCAAACTGGGGGTGGGTTTGGGCACTGCTGGGGTGTCCCACGCACCTGGCAGGTGTGGCACGCCTCACCCCGGTCCCAGCCGCAGTCGGAGCCGCAGTGGCCCACAAAGGGGGGGTACCCGCTCAGCATGATGTACAGGATGACACCCAGGCTCCACAGGTCACAGCGCTTGTCATAGATTGAGGCCTCCTCGTTGAAGGCTTCCACCACCTCTGGGGCCATGTACTCAGCTGAGCCACACTGCGGGGACAGGCGGGGTGAGCCCCCAAGGGTGAGGACATACAGGGCAGGGGGGACTGGGAGGGTCCTGCCCGATCTCCAGGGCTGCACCTCTGAAGGGAAGGTGCAGACATGGCTGCTCCCCACGTTTCCTCCCACCACATCACCCTGCTGGGTTTCCCACCACAGAGGACACCACAGAGCCGCCTCTCTGGGATCACCCAACAGCAGCTGCCACCCCGAAGGAAAAAAAAAAAATAAAGCCTAAAGGGTGCAACCCCCACGGCGTAGGACAGCCAGACCCACAGGACCCACAGCACTGCCGCCACCCAACCGGCTCAGCGGGGCAGTCCCAGCGCCTGGGAGCGGCCACAGGACACGGTGGGGGACGAGCCTGCCGTGCCTGTTCCTCTGACCGTGCCCGTTCCCCGGCCCGGCACAGGCAGAGCCGCCGCGCAGGATCCGGGGCGGGAGGAGTTAACGCCGGAGCAGGGAGAGGCAGAGCCAGCGGCCCCATTCCCCTATCGCTCCAGGGACTCTGGGGCTTTCCAGCGCATGACCCGCAGCCCACACAGGCCCCGTGACCAGGGGAGAAAAGAGCTGCAGCCAGCAGATAATCGCCCCGTAACGAGAGAGGCCTCCTGACGAGGGGCCTCTCCAGCCCCAGCAGCTGATGCCACCGCAGGAAAACAGCCCCCAGCCCCGATCCCGGTGGGAATGCAGCGGCCGTGCCGCTCCGCCCCCCGGGGGCTGAGAACGGGGAAACTCGGGACACCTCAAGAACTCACATCCCGCCCCGGGAGGAGGGCGGGCGTGGAGGAAGGAGGGCGCTGGGGTGTTCTGTCTCCCGCCCCCGCTGTTGTGCACCCGACACAGGCTCGGCTCTGCCCTCCCTGGCACGTTCGCATCCCCAGAAAAACCCGGGGTGCAGGGCGATACCCTGCACGGGGGGCACCTGCGGCTGGCGATAAGGGGAGCGGGGCTTTCTGCAGGAGATGGGATCTGTGCCACCCGGGGACATCCGGGGTGTCCACCCTGCACCGCACTCCCGCAGCCCAGGGGCTCGGCCCCCTCTCCCCTCGCCCACGAGCCGGGGAATCACGGCGGCCCCCGGCCCCCAGCCCGGTGCTGACCCAGTTCTCCCCGGCAAGACTCGGCGCAGCCGCCGCGGCTGCTCGGGCTGTTGCTAAGGCTCACGGCAGCCCGGGCGCGGCGCCAGCCCCCGGCCCCCCCGCGTTATGTAACCGCATCTCGCCTGCCACGGCGGGGGGAGGAGACGGGGGACACGCAGCATCAGCGACAGCAGCGACGAGCAGGGGGTATCCATGCATAGCCCTGTTCCTGGAGCCTGCAGGGCAGCTGGAGGGGTCCACGGGAACAGAACCCCCCCACAATGTAGGGGGCTCGCACGCTTACCGGGGTGAGCAGCTCCGGAGTGGAGATGGGGGAACAATCGCCGTTCAGTTTGATGCCACTTCCCAGGTCAAAGTCGCAGATCTTCACTGGGGACACCTGGGGAGAGGGGGGAAGGCATGGTCGGTGACCCCCCTGGCATCCTCCACGAGCCACAGCCGGCAGCCCCCCGGAGACCACAGCCCTGTTTTCAGGCCACAGCTGCTCAATGCCTGGTCCTGTAATGCTTCGCACCACGCTGTGCTGTGGCATATGGGGGGTGTGTGTGTCCCTGGCAGGACTTGGTGTGCCTGTGTGTCCCTGGCAGGACCCTCCTGCACTCCCCACCTCAGGAATCACCCCACTGTGCCCACCCCCCCCCCCCCCGCCCCACCCCCCTCCACCCACCACCCTGGCTGCTCCCCGCTCACCTGGTCCAGGCTCTCACACAGGATATTTTCTGGTTTCAGATCCCTGTGTGCAATCCCTGGGGGCAGAAGAGCCAATGAGGGTAAAAATCCCCCTCCTACAAGACTGCTATAGTGTAAAGTCTGGGGGTGGCACAGAGATCCCTCCCTCCCTACCCCAAACCACTGCCTGCACCCTGGCAAAAGGCAAAAATTTGCTGCTGGCCCTGAATCCCAATCAAACTGGAAGAACAGGATCTGCACCACAAAAAAACCTTGTGATGCAGCTGGGCCTGACCCTGCGCGCTGGGACGGGCACTGTCCCCTGGGCAGGAGGGTGGGGGGGGTGCGAGGTCTAGGATGTGACGAG
>JANPWX010000611.1:146468-168672 GCA_024734555.1 Trochalopteron elliotii | reverse complement strand
AGTCGATTCAGCATACCACTATATCCATCGGCCCCCCCAGACCCCCCTCACCGCCACAGCACCTCCCCTTCCCCCTCAGCAGCACTACAGCCCCCGGCCCTGCTCTGCCCCCCACCCTTCTCCCCAGCTGGTGGGGGGTGTTTTGGGGGGGGATTTGCATCGCCCCAAAGCCCAGTGCCAGGCGTGGGGTCACCAGGGTGGGGTCCTGGCCACCCCCCCTCCCAAAACCTGCCGAAGTTCCTGCTTTTCCCGGGTTTAATGGCTTCTCCTGCCTCCCGTGCCGGGGACGCTTCCCGGGCCTTTGTTTGTTAGTGCTGCTAACGAGGTTAATCCGGACTGGGGCGGGGGGGGTGAGAGGTGGTGTCCCCACTACTGGGGGGTCTGCAGGGGCACAGTGACGGTCCCTGCCCCTCCCGGGGCTCCTGGGAGCCACACATTCCCAAATTGTGCCCGCCACCATGTAGGTCACAGAGCTGGGAATGACAGGGCAGCACAGCCGGCACCCACTGCCCTGGGGCCACCCAAGGGTGCCTGGCTTTGTGGGAATGCCCAGGGCTGGGCTGGGGACTCGCCCAGCCCACGAGGGTCCCTGTCACCATGTGGGGAGTTGAGGCAGTGGCAGTGTGTTCACTCTGTGAGGTGTGTGACACACGTGCTGTGTGCTGGCTGTGGGTCACGTCACCTGCGTGTCCTCTGTGTGTCCTCTGTGTGCTCCCACAGGTCACTGTGCCCTCCCTGCCCACACAGTGTGTGCTCAGTGCTCACTCCCTGCTCCCTGTGTGGCCCTGGCGTGACCTTGGTGTGTTTGCCCCCTGTGCTGGTCACACACGCTTTGCACACTCAGTGCACACTCAAGGGGAGTGTACACACACCAGCCGGGTGTGGCAACAACGTTGGGTCTCAGCTGCCGGGTACAGGGACACTGGGACAGGCTCCTCTTCCCTGGGCTTCCCTTCCCTGTCCCTGTGGAATTGGCTGCCAGGGAATGTGCACAAAATCACACACGTGTGCAAGGCCAGAGCACTGGCCCAGGGGGTGTTTGCACGAACACACGTGATCATGGGTTGTTTTTTGCCTGCACGTGTGTTCGTCCCGGTGTACCACCCATGTTTCCCCCACAGGACCAGGGCTCTCCCTCTCCTCCTCACCCTGCTGGGTGCAGGGTCTGGCCAAAATCCCCCCATGGGGCCCAGCCTGGCCCCCAGGTGTGGGGCCACAGCAGGTCCCTGCACTGGTGGCTCCTGCTGTGGGGACACACTGCCTGTGGACAGTGGGAAGGGCCCAGGCAGTGCTGGCAGCTCACAGGCCACAGCTCAGGGCTTCCTAAGGTTTTTTTTCAGGGAAACATGAATTTCGATGCATTTGAGCCCCCTAACGCCCTCCCTTCCTCCTGATCACATCCAGTGTCCCAGGGGTGCAAATGTGGGGCTGGCAGCAGCGAATTCCCCATGTCCCAGTTCTCCCCAGGATCTGCTAATGGTGAGCCCCTTGTTGTGTCCCCAAGGTGTCACCTGTCCCCACACCCCTGCGTTCCACCAGACCCACAACCTTGTGGGGTCTCCAGGAGCTGTTGGAGCCCCACACTCCAACACTGGCCGAGGGAAAACAGGAAAGCGAGTGGGGCTGTGCCGGAAGGCAGCTATTGTTGGCCAGGGAGCAGAGGGAGTGTGAGGGGCCAGAGGCATCGTGGCCACCCTGTCACCCCTCTGAGCCACTCGTGGCTGCCCACTCTCCCCTGGATGTGCCCCAGTGTGGGCAGGCAGCTACTCGGGGCTGTCCAGGGCTTCCCCTCCCACCCCACTGCTCTGCTTTGGAAGGGAAAATAAATAAACCTCCTTTTTTCCGTGTGCTACTTCCCCGGCCTAAGGAGGGCCCAGCTTCCCGCCCCTGGAAGCAGGAGGATTTGGAACCCTGGCTCTGTGTCAAATGAAAAAATCCTGCAAAAAACCTGGAATTTCCTGCTGGGCAGAAACACGGAGGTTTGACACTCCTGGCGCTGGGGTGGGACAGGAGGGGAGGGAGGGGTGGGGAACACGAGGGACACAGGGGACACCCCCACACACACACCACAAGGCACACACGGGCTCACAGCCGAGCTGGTTCCTCTGCTGGTGGATCCTCCATCTTCCTCCTCACCTTGAAGCCACTGGGAGAGTTTTGGCAGCTCCTGCCAGGCCTCCGGTACCCCCAAGTACCCGCCCTGCCACGGTGGGGCCCTCCCAGGGACACGGCCCTGGTCCCTCCCTCCCCATCTGCTGCAGGGGAGGGGCTGAGGTGAACCCTGCTTGGCTTTCCCAGCTTCTGCTTTCCCCCTACATTTCAGGGCTGCCCCATGGCGCAGGAACTCCCCAGCAGAGCTGCCCAGTGTGTCTCAGGGACAGCTGGGGGGCAGGCAGAGTGAGGAGGAGTCACATGGAGGGGGTGGTGGTGTCATGCCTCAGTTTCCCCAGCTGGAAGAGGTGCCATAAGGTGAGAGAGTAGCTGGAACCCAACATCGAAGCTGCAGGGAAGGGCATCCTGATGGAGGGTACAAACACTCCTCGGGTGGTTTCACCCCCAAAAAGCCCTTCAAGGGAGGTGCCAGTTCAATGGGGAGCATCCTCCCTCCCCCATCCCCCAATCCTGGCCCTGACACCCCACACCCAGGGGACAAGGACATGGAGATGGTGCTTGGGGATGGGGCTTGGCCCAGGGATCTACTGGAAAGATGGACCAAGTTCCTCCAGGAGGGAAATCCCTGCAGCCCCCAAAACACGGGGCAGGAGCTGCTGGAGCTGCGGTTTTGGGGTGTCTGGGAGAAGGGCAGGGAGAGGGCTCATGCTGTGACACAGTGGGAGTTCTGTCTGAGCAGATAGCAGCAAATGGGAAAAGCATTTACAGGAGGACTTTAAACACCCCAGGCTCTTTTCACCTTCCTCCATCCTCCCAATTCCCTGGGAAGGGGGAAATCTGCAGCAGCAGCCCTGACTCACTGCAGCTGGGGAAGCTCCGGGAGTGCAGGGAGGTGGCAGGAAGAGGTGCAGGCTGGCACGTTGCACATTTTCTTAGAAGGAGCAGAAAAACTCCCAAAACCACCAAAAAATTCCCCCTGCTCCCTTGGAAAGGGCACTGAAACCACAGCAGGGCCTGTACACCCTGTGCTGGAGGACGTGGGTGCTGGTGGCTGTGTCCTGGCAGCCTCTGGGGTTAGCAGGGATTTATTCACCACGACCAAAAATGATCCTGGGGCCCCTTCTCCTGGTAAAGCAGCGGGTGAGGAGGGACCTGCTCTCCCTGTGGGGCTGGAGCAGCAGGTGCCCTCGGTATCAGTGTCACCCACAGGGATGGGACATGTCCTCCCTGCTCCAGCATTTTCCCAGAAGCATTCCAGGTCCTGCCCATGTTCCTGGAGCTGCTGGCCCCTGGCCTGGCCTGTGCCATACAAGGGAGAGGGGGCACGTGCCATGCTGCTGACTGTTCCCTTGTCCCAGGAACGGCTGTCACCTCCTCCATGGAGCCCAAAACTGGAGCAGAGTAAAGCCAGGGCCCTGCCCAGGAGGAGGAGGAGGGTGTGTGGATCAGGGCTGGGGGGCTGCCAGGGACCCTGGGGAATCTGGCCCCAGAGGCATCAGCTGTCCAGGGAACGCAGAACAAACAAAAAGCACATTTCAGAGCCCGTGCAGGGATGAGGGATGGAGACACTCCCAGGGTCTGTGGGGCTGAGTGTGACAGCAGAGCTGTGCAGGGACATGTCCTGTGCCACCTGTGCTCCTGTTTCCCCAACTCCAAAGGTGCATGGAATGAGGCAGCACCTCCTGGGGATGTGAACACAGTCCACAGGCCCACAGTCTCCATGGCCCCTCTAGAGGGATCCTGCTGCTGTCTCTGGGACAGAGCCCAGGGCTGGAGGGGCAGGGTAGCATAAGGACATCTTTGTGTCACAGCACAGCCCTAGCAATGCTCTGAGCAGGATCTGCTGCCTGGGGAGGTGCTGGCAGGTGGGGACATCCCTGTCCTCACCCAGCAGGACATGGCTCTGGCACAGACCCCACAGACACGCAGCCACAGGTGACCCTGCTCCCCTCTGGCTGCTTTCCAAGGCTCTGTGCAAAGGCTGCTCCCACTTCCCAGTTTCCCACTTTAAGCAAACCCTAATGGGGTAACTCGTGACAGATGTGCTCGACCCTTCCACCAAACCAGTGATGGTCTGGTCTGGGATCCAGAGGAGGAAAAGGCCAGAGCCAGGCCAACAAGTCCAGGAAACCCATGAAGGAGCAAGTGACCCAGGGAGCATCAACACTTGTGAGCTCAGAACTGATTGTGGGATTAACACATGGAGAGCAGGTGGCTTTTCCAGGACTTACTTATCAAGGAACAGTGAAAGTTGTGGGTACAAGGAGCTCTCTGCACTTTTCCCTGTGAGCCAACTGCTTCATGCCATCACCCTGCCACCAAGGGACCAGTGGGTGCCTTGAGCTCTCCCTGCCTGGCAGTGTGACTGTGCCAAGGTGTCCTGGAGCAGGGACACCTCCTGAGCCTGTGCCTTGAGGAAGAGACCTTTCAACCAAAAATAGATCTTTGGATGAGTCCAATTTGAGTTCCCCCTAATCTGCAGCTGGACTGCACATCTGTGATCTCCTCTGGAGGTGGGACACATCAGGGTTTGGGATGAGACTGAGAGATCCTTCCCCATGAAGGTGGAGAGACCTTTACTTGCAACAGCTCCTCGGTGAGTTCCTGACAACACCCTGAATAAACACCAGGGAAATCCATGTATTTAATCCCTTTGTATGTAAACCATTGTTCAAATGTGAGACTAAGACTGGACATGGGCTGCACCTAAGGTCCATCAGGAGTTTAGGAAGTAGGAGGGTGTTGTCTGAACCTTGAACTCAACAGAAGGGTCTCTCTTAACCCTTTTACATTTTCAGTCTCAGTGTAAATAATTCCAGCTCAATTCCAACTTGATATTCCTTAGTCTTCTACATCCATGTAGGAGGTACCAGAGGGAACATCATCATTGTACTCTGTTAAATCACACTTTCATAGATTCATATTAAAATAACTTCTGCGAACAGCATTGACAGTGACTCTTTGAGTGACCCAAAATCACTCATCTGTGACAAATTGATGTTGTTGGCAGGATCCTAAATCCGGATTCATGACAGAACTGAAGCCCTGAAGCTCCCGAGCTCCTCAGCGTCCAGGGGATGGAGAAGCCCAGCAGGGGAGGATCAGGGCGAGCCGCGGCTTCCTGGGAGCAGCAGGAGACCCTGCTCTGAACCACAGGAAAGGAGCATTTCCCTCGGAACATACGGCAGCCGCAGCCCCCTCCGTGCCGCCAGCCCGCGCCCGCTCTAGCTCCGGGGCAGAGCCATCTGTGCTTTCTGGGCAGGGAACAGCCCCGCAGAGGGGAGGCTGCTGGAGCCCTGGGCACAGTCCCTGCTCGGCCCAGGCCCTGCAGTGCAGATCTGCAAAGCTGCTCTCTGGGTTCTCAGCACAGCCTTTGTGATGCCTCTGCACCCAACCAGTGCCGGGGGAGACGAGGAATGAAAGTACCGAGAGGTTCTGGTCAAGGCTAAACCCCCTCGCCAGGCTGGGCTCAGCTCGCAGGGCTCAGTCTGGGGGACTCAGTTTGGGTGGGCTCAGTTTGGGGGCTCAGCTTGTGGTGCTCAGCACTGGGGCCTCAGTTTGGGGTGCTCAGCCTGGAGGGCTCAGCACTGGGAACTCAGCCCTGGGGGCACAGCTCAGGGGGCTCAGCCCTGAGGGCCCAGCCTGGGGGCTCAGCTGCAGGGGCTCACAGCTGCCTGCTCCATGCAGCACTCGCAGCTGCAGCTCAGGAGCGAGTAAACACGACATGAAAGCCCGGGGAGATGAAAGAGGGGCTGGGGCTGCCGGGGCAGAGGCAGAGCGAGGCTGAGCTGTGGCTCCACAGACCTGTCTGGGCAACATCCTGCACTGCCGGGTGTGGGGGCCGGGCTCAGCCACTTCCAGCCCTGCCACATCTTCTCCCACAAAGGTGGTTTTCTTCCTCTTCCCTTGGCTGAGCTGGTCTCACATGGGAGGGTCGCTCGCCCAGAAAGAAAGGGGGGCCAAGGAAGGGAGGTCCCTGCAGCCCTGTGGGTCACAGCTGGTTGGGTGCCACACATCCCCGGAGTCAGCACCCACAGCATTCCAGCAGGGCTGACCCAGCCCCACTCAGCACCCACCTGCAGCCCCACCACAGCTCAGCACTTGGGGCCTTGCAGGTGTCCTGGTTTCAGCTGGGACAGAGCCAGTTCTCTCCCCAGTAGCCGTGTTTGGGACCTGGGATGAGAATAATGCTGATAACACACCGATGTTTTGGTGTTGCTGAGCAGCACTTACCCTAAGCCAAGGACTTTGTGTGTCCCGTGCTCTGCCAGCAAGGAGGGGCACAACAACTGGGGGGAGCAGGGCTGGGACAGCTGACCCAGGCTGGCCAAAGAGATATTCCACACCAAGGAACGGCACATTTCCCAGCTGAGCTGCACCCACAAAACACTGGGAGAGGGGCTGGAGGGTGGTCCCAGCACCCCCACTGGGCAGGTGAACAAGCAAGAGGCAGTGCTGCAGGCAGGGAACAGGAGGAACTACAGCTGGGGAGCCCTTCACTCCCCTTCTGGCCAGGAAAACAATGTGCATCCCCCAAATGCAGAGTTTTTCCCAATTTAGTCCACTAGCCTCAATGACTGCACCCCTGGCTCCTTCCCATGGCAGAGGAGCCTCTTGGCAAGTTGGTGAGCTGAAATTCCCCTCCCCTGCCTACTTCCACCCGAGTTTCAGAGCTGGGAGAACAGTTCAACCCTCGGGTACAGAGACACTGCAGACACAAGTCAGGACATCCCCAGGCTGCTGGCCAAGACTCCCATGGCCTTGGGACCCAGCAAAGGGCTCGGAGCAGCCCGGGCCTGGCACCTGGAGAGCAGGAGGAACCCAACCAACCTCCCAGGAGCTGCGCCAGGAGCACACACCCACGAGCTCCCAGCTCTGCAGCACAATCCCCAAGGAGCCCAAACAGCCTGTGTTTGTTTTGCTGCTGGGAAGGTTGTGACGAACGTGCAGTCACGAGACGCTCGGTGGCGGCGTGTGCTGTGTAAATACAACATAATTTATTGGTTCCATTTCAGAGCACGAGTGGTATTTGTACGAGTGTCCTAACGGCAGGACGAGAAATGAGAGAGTCACGTACGTACAGAGATTCCAGGGCACGGGAATGCTTTGTAAGGAAGAAGTGGTTAGTGGTGCAGTTTGGTCATTTACTGGTCTCCAAATCCTAGGTAGGCCCAGTACCTACCTGGGGGCACTGCCAAGCTCTCCTCGTGCAAGCAGCGGGTGAGGCTGGGGGGGCTCTGGCTGCACACCAGAGATTTTGGTCCCAGATGTGCACAGCTGGGTGGGGTGGTGACGCTGGGGAACAGGGGGAAGGCTCTGTACCCCAACGAGAAGGGGATGTGGTCCCAGCAGGGTCAGCGTACCACGAGGGACAGGGAGGGAGGAGATGGGGGGAGAATTCCTGGTGCTGTCCCAGCACCTTCCTTCTGGTGGCTCCCATGAGGAGCTGCCAGCATGGATCTGTGTCCCCGTGGGGACAGTGCTGAGCTGCAGCTGGGCTGTGTGTGCAGAGCTCAGCTCAGGGCTGGGCTGACTGACACACGAGGGCACATTTCCACTCCAAAAGCACTGAATCCAATGTGGCAGCCATGGGATGAAGCCCAGTGCCAGCTCACCCAGAGGGAGCACACGAGAGCCAGGCCTTGGGGATAGGTGGGCACAGAGCAGCTCTGCCCCAAACCTAGACTCACAGCCAGTGGAAGAGGTGCTGAGGGATCTATGTACACCAGTCCTGTACCCTGCCTTCAGCGGTGGGAAATGTGTATCCCAAGGGAGGTACTGCTTCCACAGCAGCAGCAGCCCCACAACACAGCTCAGTCTGAAGTGTCTGGCTCAGCTCACTCAGGGCTCACTAAGGAGGCAGCTCAGGCAGCTCTTCCCCACTCTGAGAGCCAACATTCCCATCAAGTGGCCCACAAAATATTTTCTTTCTTTTTTATAGAAATTACTATAAAAAAATTAGTTAATCTAGAGCATCTTTAAAAAAATATTCCTGCAGTATCACAGTTTTACATTGAAACTCATTAAAAATATATAATTTCTTCAACGAAACGTCTCTGTTGTCCCCTTGAATCACATTTCCAATAAGGAATTGGGGCTTGGAGTCCTCAGAAGAGGTGCCCAGGTGGGGGCAGGAAGGTCAGAGCTCAGTGGCACATCCTGGAGGTCATTTCCTTCTGTCAAAGGGACAGACAAGACAAGGGACTGTGAAGGAGGATCCAGGCTCCCAGGTGAGGGTGTGGATGAAAAAAACCCCTGTGTTTAGCTGTCAATACCATTCCTAGGCACGGGGTGACACTGCTGCCCACAGCTCCAGTTTGGGCAGGGCTGTGTCCCTCCCACCATTCCCATTCCCAGCACAGCCCAGTCACATCCTCACTCCCAGGTTCCTGACAGTTACACTGCAAGGCCAACTGCTCCTGAATTTGGGCAACCAGCTTTAGAAGAGAATCACGGAATCCTTAAGGACTCCCAAGACCATCAAGTCCAACTATTACCCCACCACTGCTGTGTCACCACTAAACCATGTCCCCAAGTGTCACATCCGCATGTTTTTTGAGCACTTGCAGGGCTGGTGACTCCAACACTGCCCTGGGCAGATCTTTCCAGTGCCTGTCCCACCCCTTTAGTGAACAAATTTTCCCTTAAATCCAATCTAAACCTCCACTGGCACAGCTTGAGACTGTCCCCTCCTGTCAGGGAGTTGTGCAGAGCCACAAGGTACCCCCTGAACCTCCTTTTCTCCAGGCTGAGCCCCCTCAGTTGCTCCTGGTGCTCCAGACCCTTCCCCAGCTCTGTTCCCATCTCTGGACATGCTCCAGCCCCTCAATGTCTTTGTTGGAGTGAGGGGCCCAAAACTGATCCCAGGATTTGAGGTGGGGCCTTCTGAGAAGGTTCCAGAGCCCTTTGTGACTCCCCCAGGCCTGTGCTGGCCACAGAGAGCCCCACCTGTACCTGAGCCCACCCAGACACTCACCAGGGGCTCCAGCTCCTTGGTGTCTATGAGATTGAACTCTTTCACAAAGTAGTAAAAGTGCTTGTAGCAGGTGTTGACGTGGGCCTCGGAGCCCATCTGGGTGATCCTGTCGAAGTGGTGGATGTAGACATGGACAAACACCCGGAACAGCCTGGAGAGAATCTTCTTCACCACTGGGAGGAAGTTCTTGGGGAAGGGAGTACCTGGGAGGGAAGAGTGGTCATGAAAAAATTTTGGTCAAGTTAAAACTGCTTGCTTAGGGCTGAAATAAATTGGTAAAATGGACAGATTGAGGCAAAAGTGCTTCTGTCCCTGGCGATTTCCAGCTCCCCTCTCCTTTTTCCTTTCCTTTGGGTCACATGTTTCAAAGCACAGATTTTTTAAGTGACAGTGATGCACTGCTGTGACTGAAAGCAGAGCCCACATTCCCAGCAGTTGTTTCAGTCAGACAAGTTTTCTTCTACTCCTGTCTGATGTATTTATATAAACAGTGCAAAACACCAGATACAACCAAGCAACTTCCCAAAGGAAAGGGCTGGTGCTGTTAACTCCCCACAGTTATCCCTTGTTTCGGTACATCTTTAGCTCTTTGGTTAAAAATTAAAGCTGTTAAGGTCGTCTTTGAAGGCTCCAGGACTGTGTTTGGCTGGGCCCTTGCAGCAGAGCAGTCTGGCCATGCAGCCACCTCTGTGGAATATCAGGGTGTAAAGTTCACACTGTTTCAGGAGGAACAAGGACGAGTTAAATCCTTTTCTTGCTCTGCCAGGGCTGCAGCATCTCAGTCAGCGCTAAAGGATCTGGTAAAAGCTGAGCTGAAGACAATAACAACTAAAAAAAACCCAAACCACAACCCTCTTGCTGTCAGAAGCTCATCCTGCAGCCCAGAACAGAACCAACATCCCCAGTGTGGTCCCCAGAGAGCTGCAGCAGAGGCTGTGCACGTGAGAAGAACAGCTGGGGAGGGTTTGGTGCTTCAGCTGTCTCAAAATTGGCTATTTATGGCCCCCCTCCTCTCTCTGCCCACTCCACACCAGGTTTAAGCAGCATTTTGGCACAGTGGAGGACCCCTATGGATGCTCAAGTGGCAGATGTGCCCCAAATAGGGACCAACTGCATCCCATCAGAGCTCCAAAGGGATGAACACCAGGGCAGGAGGGAGGAAGGGAGCTCTGCTGCACGTCATCTCCTCCATCCCAGGAGATGGAAGTTCTGTGTGGGCTCAGTTGTATTTACCTGATAACTTAGAGACTAAATTCTTCCATCTTCATCACAAAATAAAACCCAACAATCTCTGTCCCAAAGCTGTGTTTGGCTATGGAGACTGAGGTGTCTCAGGCCAAACCCCTGTTTCCATGGTTCTGGCAGCAGATGAAACATGGCCCTTCCCTCCAGGTCTGTGCCAGCATCCCAGCCCTTGGGAGGGACAGAGGCAGCCAGTGTGGCCTCTAATAACAGAGGGGGTGATTGTGGCACGTGACACCATCACCAGGTGACACAGAGCTGTGCCTCAGACCTGGGCTGGCCATCAGCTCCCAGAGAGCCATCCTGCATCCAGCATGAGCCACTCCAGAGCCACCTCAGAGACTGACTGCTCTAAGGGCAGCCTCCTGTTTCACTGCCTTGAGGTATCCATGGCTCCCAGGGGGATCTGGTACAGCTCCGGGTATTTCAGCACTGCACAAGAGCTGGGAAGGGCTCACTGCACTGCCCACCTGAGAAGCAGAGAGGAAAACAGATCTGCTACAGTGTGTCACTTTCAGACACACCAAGGATGAGGCAGACACAGAAGGTCAGGCAGGAAAGCTTCTGTTTTAATTTCTGACTCCATCTTTTTATACATTTTGATCAGAAGGCAAAAGATTGGCTGCACAGGCTGCCACCTTCTTGACCTCACTGGTGAACATCACCATCAATCATATTTCTCTACCCAGAGGAATATGTAAACAAAATAGATAAGTTCTAAATATATACATAGTTTACATGAAGCTATGTGAGAATCTCCACTACAAACTGCAAACACTGAAAAGCAGGAAAATTCAGGGTGACACTACAAGGCTGGGCTGTGCAGCATCTCCTGGAAGAGCAACAGGGGCTCCACAACAAGGCTGCACACCCAGTCCCCTCCCTGCAGCCCCAGCTGGCAGCCAAACTTGTAGCAGAATTTCTTAGGGAAGGTGGACATGATTTGTATTTGGACTGTAATTGAATCACCCAGACTGGGCCTCATCGTTGAGGCCTGTTAGCAGTTAGGGGCACAGGTAGAAACTCAGTGCCAAGGCTATGGCGCAGTCAGAATTACAGCTTAAGGTGCTGGCAAGAGACAGAGGGCTTTTTAGTAGTTAGCAAGTACAGTAATTAGTGTGGACACAGTAGCTGCCTTAAGAGTTTGTTCAACAATGTGTGTTTGCATTTTTCCCTGTGCTGTATGCCAATGAGGATACACCTGTGAAGGTAAACTATGGAGAGATGTATACAACCTGCCATGTTAGATGGAATAAACAGAGAACGTAGCATTAACCACACTGGTTGGATCTGCATTTGCTCTCACCCAAACTTCCCATTATTTTGGGTTCCCTCGCAAGTTGAACTCACCGACGTTGGTGGGGAAGATGTCCTCGTTGTTGATCTGCACCTCGATCCAGTCCATGAGCAGGTTCATGTACTGGGGCGCCGACAGGGCCGTGGGTTTGCGGTACTTGTGCTCGTCCTGCCACCGGTACTCGTACTTGGGGCCGCCCGACATGACGGGGCAGGACTGCTCAGTGCAATAGTCACTGATGGTGCCGTAGATGAGGTTGATGCGGTTGAAGAAGTCCACCACGTGCACGGCCACCCAGTCGTTCTGCTCCTCGCCCGGCGGCAGCTGCACGGCCACCTTCAGGTCCAGGCCGGCGTTGAGGGAGGCCTGGGCCTTCTTGTGCAGCTCGAAGCGCTGAGTGCCCGGCTCGAACTTGCGCTTGGGCCGGAAGGTTTTGTCTTTATTGAACACTTGCTTTAAAGCGTGGGACATTTTCCTCCTCTTGTGTCTCTCCCAGGCCTGCAGCGGTGACAGCCGGAGGCGCGGCCACTTCCCAGGGCAGGGCTGGGGTGACTCTGATCTTCACAGAAACCTCTCTCTCCTCATCTGGTCCTGATCTGCAACACAGCACAGAAGGGCAGCGATTAGGAGCAGCTCTCTCAACAGGAAACCTCATCTAAATCCCATAGGAAGAGATCTGGGACGCCATCTGGGCCCTCGCCCCACATCTGAGAAGGGGGGGAGCCCACGGCAGCTTTCCTTCCTCCCCCTTCCCTTCCCCAGCTGGAGCAGAGGGGAGGGGAGGCTGGAGGGGTGACCTGGGCTGAACAGAGTCATCTCCTGACCTGTTCCATGTGGGAATGAGGGAACAGGCCCCACAGCCATCAGAGGGGGCTGCCACTCACCCCAGCATTGCCACACCATGAGACCCCAACCCTGCAGAAATGCCACCACCTGCTTGGCTCACATGTACTGACAAAACAAAGGTAAAACCAGCTGAGTTTCACCCAGATCCCATTTTCACCTCTGCATCCCCCCTTTGGGAACAAGACCAGCCTACAACACATCTCAGAGCTGCTGCCAGACAGCCCCCACCAAGCCAGCCACTGAAAGTGAGAGACAGGAACCAAGGGGTGGAGAGCAGTGAGAGAAGAAGAAGTCACAGCTCAGGCACCCAGAAAGCAAATATCCTGAAATAACACCAGCCCTGAGAGCAGCCACAGCCTCTTCTGCAGGTGCACACAGACCATACCCATATTTCCCATTTCAGTTTAGCTCCGTTCACATGTTGAAAACTGGAAGATGAGGGAAAGCTCATCTTCCTCTTCCAGCCTGCAGAAAAGAATCAGCTCCAAGGGTGAAACACAAGTTGAGATCTGAAGGGATGCTGATGAGAAACACAGCTCTGTTTATCTGCAGCTAATTATACCTCCTTTGTTCCCACAGCCAGCCCCTCACAGAATATGTGCCAGGCTGCTCTTTGATGAAAGCTTAAGGCAGAAAGCTTTGTGTACCAAAAATATTATCTTACATGTGCTGGACAGAGAAATGAATAAAGTAATAGAAATTAAGCTGATGCCTTAAATAGCACAAATAAGTTTCCATAATTTCATAAGTAAGCAAGCAAAAACAACCTCCTTTCCTCAAGCAGAATCTACTTAGATTTACATGAGGCCACAGTGTTGTTCCAATAGGTAAATAGTGTCCTCAAATGCTGGCAAGCATATCCCAAACTCAAGGTCATGACTACCACGGCTGCAATCGAGCCCAGCTCTAACAGATGCTGCAGTGCTAATCAGCAGTTCTTCTCTGGAGAAAGATTAAAAAGCTTTAAAGCCAAGGCCTCTTGTTTCCTTATTTAATTACAGTGAGGAAGAAACCCCAAACCACTCCAGTTCACCCCACTAAGAACAGGCTCAACATTTCCTGAGGGAATGGGCTGAGTAATCTCTTCCATGCAGGAGCTGAGAGATTCAAACCCCAACATGGGCTACAACGTGTTGGGAGAAACCCTAAAAGCAGTTTAATGTGGTTCAGTGAGATCCACCATGGGCTGAGAGGTGAATCCAGGGCAGATACATCATCATGGAACGGTTGGGATTGGAAGGAACCTTAAAGATCATCCAGTTTCAACTCCCAGCCATGGGCAGGGACACCTTTGGTGTGCAGGGACGCCTTCCACTAGACTAGGTTGCTCCAAGCCCCATCCAACCTGGCCCTCCTGGTGCCAAAACAGCGGCTGTGACCTCGTGAGCCACCTCAGGGGAGGCAAACCCAGCACAAACCCCTGGCAGACGTGTCCTTTGGAGCATGATCCCGTCCCAGACGTGGCAGAGGAAGAAGTGAAGGGTGTGGAGAGCCAGCTGAGCAGCACTGGTTATCAGGAGCTGTGTCAGCCTGGCCACATCCTGTGGCACAGCCGGAAGCTCCAGGGACTGCACCCACCCCGGAACTGAGGCACGGCCCCCACAGAACCAGCAACGTGGGCAGCAGGTGCTGAGGCTGCTGCTGCTTCCAGCAGAAAGTCCAAGGAAGCACTTGTGATGAGTTCCTGCACGGGAGATGGAGGATGGAGGTTTCTCTCACACAGGAAACCACAAAGCAGCAGCAGCACCGCCCTCCACGTGGCTCCCTGGAGCACTCTCAGCATCCCTGGTGGAGTGTGACTCCATCCCTGCTTCTCTCCTGCAGGATCTGCACTGCAGGGCCTGGCATGGATGTGGATGGAGTAAAACACAAGGGTAAAACCAAACATCCCCTGGCTTTGGCCACACACATCAAGAAACAAACACCAACCATTTTTCTCATCTCAGTGGCATGGAGAGACTTTTCATAGAATCTGAGAATATCCTGAGAGTTGGAAGGGAGACACAGGGACCATCAGTCCAGCCCTTGGCCCTGCACAGACACCCCAACAATCCCACCCTGAGCATCCCTGAGAGCTCCTGCAGCTCTGGCAGCCTTGGGGCTGGGACCATTCCCTGGGGAGCCTGGGCAGTGCCCCAGCACCCTCGGGGACAAGAACCTTTCCCTGAGCTCCATCCCAAGCCCTGACACAGCTCCAGCCCTTGCTGGGCTCCTGTCCCTGTCCCAGAGCAGAGCTCAGCCCCTGCCCCTCTGCCTCCCCTCGGGAGGAGCTGCAGCCCCCGAGGAGCCTCCCCTCAGTCTCCTCTGCTCCAGCTGAACCAGCCAAGTGCCCTCAGCCTCTCCTCAGAGCCTTCCCCAGCTCCGTGTCCCTCCTTTGGACACTCCCCAACACCTTTGGATCCTTCTGACCTTGTGGTGCCCCAAGTGCCCCCAGCACTGGAGCTGAGGCTGCCCCAGTGCAGAGCAGAGTGGGACAATCCCTCCCTGGGCCTGGTGCCCCCCAGGACACGGTGCCCCTTTGGGCTGTCAGGACTCAGCAGTGACTCAGATCCAACTTGCCACTGACCAGGAGCCCCAGGTCCCTTCCCACAGTGCTGCTCTCCAGCCTCTCATTCCCAGTGTGTCCCTGCACCCAGGGCTGCCCCACCCCAGGGCAGGGTCTGACACCTGCCCTTGTCACTTGTCACATGGTTGGGGAGTTCCCTGCCCTCAGATTTGTCAGGGTCTCTGTGTAGGGCAGAGTTTACTTGGTGTTGAGGCAGTACTCATCCTACAAGCAAATTCCTGATCCTATGGAGACATCATCCCTGAGAACTGGGGAGCTCAACACAACAGCAATTGTCTCTCAGACGATTCAGCATCTGTGAGAAGCATTAGCAAAATGAGTAGCTGAGACATCAAGCAGATGCAGCCTATTTAATTATGGCTCTGACTGCAATGAGCTAAAAAGAAACATTTAGCTCTAGGAAAAAAAATAAAGAGGCACAGAGACCAAAGCATCCCTGACATTGCTCGGGGATGATATCATCTGTACAACACCTACTTCCACAGGCAGGAGTCACAGCTGACACCGCCCCCACACACAAGGGAAAGGAAAGGTCAGAGACAATTGGGAAATGGGACATGCAAAGCACCTGGATGGTACCTGCAAGCTCTAAAGATGAGGGGAAAAACCACTCCCCCCCCCAAAACAAACCTCAGTACATTTTGTTGCCTCCTCCTTTCAGCCAGCCAAGAAGACCTTGGCCATTGCTCAGGATAACAGAGCCTGTGACCCCCGGGGGCACAAACACACCTCAGCTCATCCCAAGGACCCGGCAGGAGCAGGTCCCTGCTATGCTGGACTTGCCTGCCCAGGGGTCTCAAGGCCTGGCCCTCCCCCTCCCATCCCAAAAGCTCCTTTTCTGTGACTCCCTGCTTGTGCAGCTCCAGTCCTGTGCTGGTTTTGCTGCCAGGGCTGTTGGCATTGTCCTGCCATTCCTCTTCCCTGGCCAGGAATGGTGGATGATGAGGAACTGCCTTGTTCTAACACCAGGCTCTGGGCAGAGGAAGCCCAGGCAGCTCAGAGTCTGGAAAAGGGAAGAGTCACCTCCTCCAAACCATCAGGAAACTGCCTTCCCTTGCACCCTGCTGCAGCCATTCTGAGGTTTTCCAGGAGCCAGCAGAGTTCCCGACAGATCCTGCCCTCCCTACAGAGGCAGAATGGCCCAAAAAGGACTCCAGGAGTCTCATGACTGCTCCATCAGTGCCAGTCCCAGCAGCACTGCACGCTCCCCTCTGCTGCCAACACTGCACAGGGGTTTAACAACAACCAGGAAAAACCAGCAAGGCAGCAGTCAACAAGCTCCTACCTGTGTTCCTGGCCTCAGCAGGTCACTCCTGCAGAGAGTTCAGCCCTGCTCTGCACCCTCTGTCAGTGCTGGCAGGAGCCACGGCCGAGCTTCCTTTTCCAAAAGAGGGGAAAAGCCCTCTCTGCTTGTTTCATGGGTGGCTGCAGCCTGGAGGCTCCGTGGCTGGGGAGGGGTCAGACACAAGGCCACCTCCCTCCTCCATGACCCCAGCCTGGGCCGGCCACATCCTGCTGCCTCTGGTAAAACAGCCCTTCAGCACAGCCCAGGGAGCAAGGCAGCTCTTCAAATCAGGGATTTGTCCAGTTTCCTGTCCGGGAAGCCAGGCTGCTGTCCTTGAATCCCACTGAGTCCAGCTGCTTGTAACCCTGGGAAGTCTGTGATAGCCACTGTGTCCCCAGAGCTCCCCAGGAGAGGGGAGCCACGATCCTGCTTCCCCCTGAGCCATCCCCAGGACCCTTAATGCCAGGCCAGAGTTCCCAACACAAGACACAAAACCCCCCTGACTGATAAAGCAGCCCTGATAAAGGTATTTTGGATGCACTAAGCATTTCAAGTAAAAACCTGAATTTACAGGGTGAGAAACAGAAGAAAGGCAGCTTTAAACAGGCAACTTGCACAAAACAGCCAAGACGGACGCACACGCACATTTTTTCCATAATTCCACCCCCCTCCTTTCACAAATCCCTTCCCATGGTCACTCTGCACTAGCTCAGTTTCTCAGGACAGGATGATCCTGGTTTTCTCCGATCAAAGGGGAGATTTTACTACAGAGAGCAGGGACCAGAACAATCCTGGCAGCCGCAGTGCACTAATGGCAGCCAGCTTCTGCTCCTCCAGAGCCAGGCTGGCAACAAACCAGAGCTTGTCTTCCGGGACGAACCTTCCAGCTGCTCTTTCATATGGATTTATGATATGAGGAGTGAAGGTCTGCCCCGTGCTTACCTCGGGTAGGGCAGGGCAGGGCGAGGAGGGCTCAGTGTGGCTGGAAGGCACCTCTGGCCATTCATAATCCCAGGCAGCCGGCACTTCCACGTCAGCCGCTTCCTGTCTGGCACTGACTGCAGCCTCCCGGCCCAGGGAGCTGCCAATGTTTTCCCAAAAGCTAATCCTTCCCCTCTGCAAGTTGTGTCTTTCCTGGGGCAGGATCACTCCGTGGTGCTGCAGGAGGGCCGAGGCACGGCCGTTCCCCTCGGCACTGCCCGCCCCGTCTGCCCCCCGCGGTCAGCCCCGGCAGCTGGAGCTGCTCGGAAGTTTCTGGAGAAGGAGCAGCTCGACCCAGCCCAGCTGCACCTCCAGCCCCAGCCCGGGCACACACCAGCACCACTTCATTGTGCTGCTCTGCAGGACAAGAGCCACCTTTTTCTTTTAGAAAGTGCTTTAGCAGCAGCCTTCACAAGCGAATCCGAACAGGGGCACAGTGGAAATGCCGAATTCCCAAGGTTTGGGCAAACAAAGAGCCTTTTGTCTTTCACCAGAGTCAGCTTTAAGGTCCTGCCTGTTGTCAGCCACCCCCAGGCCCTGCTATTCCAATCTGCTGCACAATTTGGAAATTCCCAAATAAGAAAGGGCACAGTTCTCCTGGGACTTCCCACGTCTCCAGGCCCTTCCTGGAAAGAGGGTGGCTTAGGAGAAGGAAGAGGTTGGTTTAGGAGCAGGACAGGCTCTTTACACATCTCCAAGCCATGGAGAGGCAGAGCCCATCTGCAAGGCCACATGCATGAGAAAAGGAAAAAGCATAATAAAAGACCAAAAAATAGTTATCCTGGGCTTTAACTGGCATCTCCCTTGCCCCTGCAAGGCCAAGCATTCCAGACAATCCTAAAATCGAGTTAGTTAATGGAATAAAGGAAAAAGCCCTGTTAAATTAAGCCATATCTGGGATGGCAGAGGACTCACCAGAGGTGAGGGGAGCTCTGGCAGAGCCCATCAAGAGCTGCAGGTGGGAATGCTTGCTGCTGCTTGGAGCAGAGAGCCCAGATCAGCCAGCAGTGAGACACCAGCATCTATCCTGGGCAGATGGATGAACAGGGAGTTTATTGCCTGGCTTCAAGCTCAGGATTTACATTCAGACCATGGGCAGTGACAGGAGGGACGTTAGGGGTGACACTGCTCACACTGCACAGGGATGGTGAGAGAGCACAGGTGAGGGGGGCAGTGCTGGGGAGGCTGGAAAACCCAGGCTGGCAAGGGAGAGGGAAGGCAAGAACCCCAAATTTCCAGCGTGGTTCGTCCCCCTGGCCTTCCTCCCCACAGCCACAGAGGGAGAAAAGCCTCATGAGAAACTAAGTTCTGTAAAAGATCCCTCCTGCTTCCCTCCCCAGAGAGGAGCAGATGCAGGTCAGGCAGCAGATGCTGCAATTTCCAACTGTTCCCGTGGAACAGCAGTGACTGCAGGGAGCCCCACAGAGCCCCGGGTGTTAGTGACTCAGGGCCAGCCCCTCTTACGTGCCATCTGCATCCATTGCAATGTCAGAGGCTGTGCTGGAAGGGTTCCAGGGCTCCAGCCAGGCTGGGGCTGCGTGTGGAGGCAGAGCTAATCCAGGCTCTGCAGGGCTGTGCTGAGCTGACAAGCCGGGTCACGACTCCAGCACACAGGTTAACTGCACACAAGAGTGTTCCCAGGGCACAGCATGGCCAGTGACAGTGTGGTAGGAACAGCTCCCTCTTTTCCAGCTCCCAGAGCAGCCTGGTCCTTTGGGAAGGCCTCTCACTGTCCCCACTACAGGGCTGGAAGGGCAAGGTGGTGTTTATTAAGTCCCAGCTGAGCTGCTCGTCTCTCCCTGTTTGTGCAGGCTCTGTACTGTCCTCACTGGACAGGGTTATTTCACAGCAGTTCCATCTCCTCTAACTTTGGGATCTGCCCCCACCCAAGTCAAAGTGAACATCAGTTTGGAGCACGAAATTTGCATGAGGATGATAAAATGACTATGGGACCATTCTAACAGTGGGCTGGGATCCCAGGAAGTGTGGGATCACACCCCAGGGCTGAGCTGGAGCACGAGCTGGCCACACGGCCAGCCCTTCCCCGAGCATGGATAATCCCAGGGACAAACATCCCTTTTCCCCGTGTTAATGTCACACGTTGGGATGAATGGCAGGATTGTTCCTTGCTGACAGCAGAGGCCCACGAGGCCTCTCTTGCCCTGGCAGGAGATATGGGAGTAACTGAATCCCTTAGCACAGCTCCAGGCACAGAACGAGCCCACGGATGTGGAGCTGGAGACCACCTCAACACCAACCACATCACACAGCAAAAGGAGAAGGAAGCAAAGGCAGCCTGACAACAGCCCCAAGAGAGGCCTGCAGAAAATACAGGGCCTTTCAGTGCAGCCACGGGGCCAGCCCAGCTCCTGCTGCAAACTCACCCATTAGTCTGGGTGGCTCCAGCTCATCTCCTGCCCCATGAGCTCCCTGGAATCAGCACAGGCTCACACATGGGAGTGTCTGGCAGCATCACCACTGTGGCCTCGTCTCACTCACACTGACCCCACACCAGCACCAGCACTTTGGGACCTCAGCCAGGTTTTCTGGAGGAAATCAAAGCTGTCAGAGTGTGATGGATTGTTTTGCTCTGGCTTTGCCCACTTGCAAAAGTTGTTTTGTTGGGGTTTTTTTCTGGCCTTCACTGCCTCCATCCCTTTCTCTGCCCTCCCTTCTGCTTCATGTCCCCAGAGCAACAGCCCACCCAATTTCACCAGGAGCAGAGCAGCACCTCCACCACACCACCAGCTCCAGAGGGAAGAGACCAAACCAGGCCTCAGGGATAACTCTGCCTCCCAGGGGCATCTGGAAAAAGGAGGATAAAGGTGCAGCCTAAGGTGCACTCTTTATTGACAGCATTAGCTGGGTATTACATATTCCTAAAGATAAGCTGATAAACCTCCAGCAAAGCTGGTTCTGGATCCACTTACAGCAGCATTTATAGCTCAAGAACCAGAAAATACTTCCCTGTCTTACTAGAAATTAAAACTCAGAAATTGAAAGCAATTCCCTTCCCAGACCTGTGGGCAGGATTGGAAGGGTTTTGCAATCTCTGTGCTCTGACCCCAGATACTTTCACTACTCTCAAGGGACATTTTCTCTCTAATTAGTGTGGCCATGGAGATCCCTGGCCCTCACACAGGAGCAGGAATGACCAAGCACAGCAGAGACAATCCAGCCTCCAAAATGGGACAAAATCACCCCATTCCAGTGTGGGGGGTACTTTTCACCCCGTCAGCAGAAGGGCCACGTTAGATGTGGACAAGGAAGCAGCTGGCAAACAGCTCCAGAGGCAGCTGAAGTGAAGCAGGACAACTTTGCTCAGGATGCTGAGTGTACTCCAAGCTCCCCAAGCCTTGGCCAGGCACATGGGAGAGCCCATTTCCATGTCTGACGATGGCACAGGTGACAGTGCAACCCCACGGGTCAACAGAGCATCCCAGGAGCTGCAAGGTGAGCCAGGCACAGGAACCAGCTCCCTGCTCAGCACCTGCACTCAGCTCCTCGCTAAAGACCAACAGCTTCAGGTTCTGCTACCATTGGCAAGAATTCCCAATACTCCTCTCCCTCTTTCTGGGAGTTTTGAACAGTCACAAGCTCACCTCAGGTTCACCTCACAGTAAGGGAGTAAGACAGAAAGTGAATCTGAAACATGGGATACACGGTCCAGGGAACAGTAACAGACAAATAGGGAGCTGGATGTGAGCCTGAAGTTGGGAAAGGAAGCAGAGAGCAAGGACAAAGCCCTGGGGACAGTGATAAACAGGTGGCTGGGGCAGTTTCACAGTAAAATCCCTCCCTGCCCTGCAACTTGGCAGAAGATTTCCAGAGCAGAGAGGGGCTTTAAACAAAGGGATGGGAATCCAAAAAGTGTGGCCAGTCTGCAGCTCCAAGCTCTAGGAGGAGGGAATCCTGCCTTTCACTAGTACTGACAGAAATGCTTTTCCCAAACATCTGTGCTGGACACTGGACAACTCCAGATCCCCTGTCCTTTCCCTCCAGATGACTTCCTGCCCTTTCCTTTTGCCTGTCCTTCTCACACAGCTTTCTTTGAAGGAGCTGAGCTCACTGTGCCACAGATCAGAGCAGAGGCAGCTCTGTAAGATCAGGATTCCTGAGCCTGCAGCAAGAGACAGAAGCAGAGCACGAGTTTGCTTTCAAGTTCTCCTGACAACTTCTCCCTCATGACAGCTAAGCCGTGGCTCACTATGACCTGAAAAAAACATGGAAAATTCCCCATTCCCCGACCACTTTAGAGACTGAAAGATTTGAACTTCAGGGCTATGCCTTTACCTATGGCAGCTGGGCTGGAGAAAATCGTGAGGGAGAGGTGGGATAAAATAGGGAAGTTGCAAGCTGTAACTTCACAGTTGTGCCACCAAGCCCCGTACTCTCTGCGATGTTTTATTTTTCCCTCATTATGAATTTTTCGGTTGCTCATGAATCCTGCAGCAGGTCCGTTCCTTTCCCGATCCCTCTGAAGGGGAGGGGGCTGTGCCCAGCAGCCAGGGCTCCGCTCGGGGATGTCCCACTAAGGGGTTTCTCCTCCGGGCCGGGCCAGCAAGGCAGATCCATGCTCTGATCCACGCCCTGCTCCCCGCCCTGCCCGACCCCGGGGGCTCCGCGCCCTCCTGAGGGGCCTCGGCCCGGGCCGTGGCCGCCATCGCCCCCCGCCCAGGCAAACACAAACAACACCCAGAGCGGGGATGCGATGGCCGCGGCTCAACAGGTCCCGGTCCGTCCCGCCAAGGCCGGGCAGGGCCCGGGGGTTGCTCATGAATCCTGCAGCAGGTCCGTTCCTTTCCCGCTCCCTCTGAAGGGGAGGGGGCTGTGCCCAGCAGCCAGGGCTCCGCTCGGGGATGTCCCACTAAGGGGTTTCTCCTCCGGGCCGGGCCAGCA
>JANPWX010000611.1:101000-146180 GCA_024734555.1 Trochalopteron elliotii | reverse complement strand
AACGGGGGGGGGCACACGCCAGTTCGTGTTTTATTGTCTATTAAAATTTTATTTTAGTTTATTTTACTCTGTGTTCTTTTATTCTATTTTAATATTTTATTCTACTTACCTGAATTCCTTTTATTCTATTTGCCTTTATTCTATTTTTTTCATTTTCTATTTTAGTTTTATTTTCCACTTTATTTTGTTTTCTATTTTATCCTTATTTAATTTTCTATTTTATCTTAATTTTATTTTTTATATTTCCTCTTCTTTTTATTTTCTCATTTTATTTTTATTCTATTTTAATTTTCTACTCGCTTTTGTTTTAAATTTCCTCCTTTTTTAACGTTTTCTTCTGGTTTATTTTATTCTTTATTTTCTTTAATTCTATTTTTAATTTTCATAATTGTGTTTATTTTTTCCTTTTATTCTATTCCAGTTATTTCCCTCTCTTCCCTTTGATTTATTTCCTTCTGTTTTACTTCTTTTCTTCTTTTGAATTTATTTTCCCATTTTTATTCTGTTCCGTTTGTTTTCTTTTAATTCCCGTTATTCAGCGTTTGTGTTTTCGGGAGCAGGGACAACGCAGGGATGCTCGGGGGGCTCCGAGGGGCTGCAGCAGCCCCGCTCTGCCCTGTGCAGGGCATTGATCCAACGGGGGCAGCTGCAGGGACCTGCCCAGACCTCAACGTTAAGGTCACAAAAAGGAGAAGTGGCCGGAACCAGCCCCGGTTCAAAGGGAACTGCTCAAAGCGACAGGATGGGGGAAGTCAAACCCCGCTGGGAAATCCCTGGGAAGGCCAAAATCAAAGGGTGCCGAAAGCCGCCCCAGACCCCGCAGAGCGCCGGGCCCTCGCCACACGCTCCTGCCCCAGCAGGGGTTTTCCAACACTCCTGTCTGAGGCCTGGAGTTCTCCATTCCAGGCGCCCCACAGCCTTTGCAGAGCCCAGCTCAGGCCCTCAGGTGTTCAGAACCCCCAGCCCAGACCCCAATTCCCCACCCCGACTGTTCACAGCCCCGCCCCAGCCCAGCTGAGCCGCACAACCTGGGGTGAAGCTTCAGCTCCTCGGGGGTCTCGCTGCTCGAGCTGCCTCCGGCTCACGGCAGCAGCCTGGCTGCTCCTGCAGAGCAGCTGATCCCACTCCTGCTCCCGGGAACAGCCGGGCCCTGCTCCAGCAGCCCCGGGGCCTCTCTGGCTGGATTCCTCTGTGGAGCAGATGATGCTCTGCCCCAGGGCCAGCGCCTGTGCGCCAGGCTCGTGGGCAGCTCCCGGTCACAGAACGACGGAATGGAGAGTGGGAGGCACCACTGGAGCTCACCTGGCTCAGCAGGGGACACTCAGCACGTCGGGATTGTGTCCAGGTGGCTTTTGAGGATCTTCAGGGAAGGTGATGTCACCATCTCCCTGGGCAGCACTCAGGGACCTGCAGGGCAAAGTTCTTCCCCTGCTCAGGTGAATTTCCTGTGTTGCAGTTTCTTCCCATTACCTCTGCTCCTGTTGCTTGGCTCTGGCCTCTGATACCTCCAGGCACTTTTTATAAAGTATATATCCATATATATAATATATATATGTTGTCTATATCTCTATCCATCTCTGCTCCTCCCCCTGCCTCAGGCTCCCACACCCTTTTCTCACAGGACATTCTCCATCCCCTCATCATCCTCACATCCTGCACAGGCCCCATGCCAGGAGCTCCAGCTCTGCTCCAGAGGAGCCCAGAACTGGACACAGTGCTCCAGGGCTGAGGAAGGGGCAGTGCAGTTCCTGTGGCTTATTGAAACCTTGAGGTTTGCTCCAGGCCCTTCTTGGGTCAGCGTTTGCTTTTGTTTCCATCCCATTCCATCAGATTTGTGCAGTCTCACACCCCATGGCAGGGCCCTGTGGGACTGCAGTACTGAAAACAGGACCTGGATCCTTCCTGAGCAGTGTCTGCCAGCAATAGGGTCAGCAAGTTACTGAGCAATTCCCAGTGCAGAACTGATGGCTCCTGACTCTCAGCCCCAGGGATGTTCTGTCCCAAAATGATTCTCACAGGTTCTGGTGTGACAGGAAACCACTGAGGCATCAGCCAAGCCAAGGCCTCATTCCTGCTGTGGTAGGACAGAGCCTTAATCCTCATCTCAATGCCACCACATTTGTCACAAATTTCACTGGAGGCCAAGAGGAAGCAACAGCAGGGCCTGATTCCAGCCTCATTCAGAGCAGAGCTCCCATTTTTCCAAGTGTTGGATTTTAGCTGCAATCACGATCCAAAAAATAAAACAATTAATGGAGATTCAACTGAGATAGCCCAAATTATTTTTTCCTGTCATTTCAGTGCTAGTGACAGCTGCTGTTGCAGAGCTGCCTCTCAGAGGGGTGGTGTTAGGAATTCTCTGCCTCCTTTGGGAAGGAGACTCCTCTTACCTCCACTGAAGATACATTGCTCAGCCCTGGGGTAAATCCACGCCTTGGTTTTGGGTCCATCCAAACTGGAACGGTCTTATGAAAGGACCATTTACAAAGCCAAAAATTTAACTTTGTTTTGAAAGTTTATTGGATCATCTTGACACAAAATCATTACAGCAGCTTGTGGTATGTTGTTTTCTTTTCCTTTTTTTTTTTTTTCCCAGGGAATGTTGATAGCAAATAAATTTGTGAATGTAACACATCATACAGTTTCAAAATTCTAGAATCACTGCACAGGATTCTGTAAGAGACTCTACATGCTAAAGTGACAGTTTTCATCCATGAATTAAAAAACCCAAACACTAATTGAGGAACATTATCCTTTAAGACAATTTTAATATGTTCAGTTTCTAATACACAACTGGCTAACCAAGGGAGGCTGACCAAAACCAAACCCTCCATGTCCTGGCAGCGTGGTTGGACACGGAGCTGGGCCTGGCAAGGAACCCAGAGCACCAGAGCAGAGCCTTTGCCAAAATACCTCCTGTGGGAAGAGCGTAAAGAGCACAAGACACGCGTAAAGTACAGGACATCACCCAAGGGATAAGATCAACACTTTATCCTGCTCCCTGTGTAGGGCTTGGGTGTTTTAGGAGTGGTGGTAGTGCTGGAGACGTGCAGACCCAGCCAGCTCCTCCCTGGGCACCTTTTTGGAGCAATCAACTGCTCCTGACTTGTGCCTTGAAGCAAAACTGTTCCACAGAGTTTTGCTCACTGGGTGCAGAACAGCAAGGAAAGAAATGGAGCAGGGGAATAAAAAATAAGTTGAAAGCAAGGGATGTTGGAGAAGGACATCAACTGAGCATCTCTGCAGGACACTGTGACATCCCTTTCCTGTCTTCCTCCACAAGATTCCAATAGTGCAGAATGGGCACTTCCCAGACTCTCCCTTCTTCCCTCTAAAGCAACTGCTACAGTCCCAAATCTGCAGCTCCTGAGCCCCCTCCCCATCCTGCATCTGGGCAGGGAGAGCAGCTCCTCATGACCCCTTCTCCTGTATCCTGTCAGGGAGAGGGGATCCTCATCCCTCCTCCTTCCTGCATCTGGAACAGGGGCTCCCCATCCACTTCCCCTCCTGCACCCTGGCAGGGAGAGGGGCTCCCAATCCATCCCTCTCTCCTGCATCCCAGCAGGGAGGGCTCTGCCACAGGGACCCAGGGGCACTTGTGCTGCCAAATCTGCTCTCACTGCTGCAAGGGCAGGGCTGAGGGACACTGAGTGCACACAGACAGAATGACCCTGCTGGTTTCAGAGCCCAGAGGGAGCACATGGACCTGCACCCATGGCTGTTTCTCTAACCTGGCAATGGTCAACCTCGGCTGGTGAGCGAAAGGATAAAAAAAGCAGGAACAGACCCCTTGGGATTTCCAGTTTCTTGCTACAGCTTAACTGTTCAGGAATGTGAAATTGAAGTGGACTCATAAAACACATCTGCAGAGACAGCTCAGTGGGGAGAGGCCTGACAGACTCTGTGTGTGGGGCAGTCGAGGGGAGCACAGACCCAAACAGTAACACTGCCAGCCCGTTTCACGCTTCCACACTCGACTCTTCCAGCTGTCACTAAAAGAAGGTTAAGGCTCAAGGCAACTACTATAAACAGAAACTCAAACACCCCAGTTCTCACAGGGCTCCTTTGGATTAGCTCAAGGAGATGGAGGATGTTTATATGCTGATCACAATAGATCTTGAGATAATAATAAATCATATATATATAAAAAAAAAAAAGAGGCCTTCTGGTCCAGCACCAGCCTCTGCTAGAAATATACATCAACTACAGCAGCCCTGAAGACATATTTCATGGCTAAGGATTAAGTCAACCTTCCCTGGCATAAGCACAAGCAACAAACTGTGCTACTGTTGATAAAGTCCTGCTCAGTCCCCATCCCACACAGATGAAGGTCATGGGATCATCATGAGCTGCTGAATAAATAGTGCCCACCCCTCCCTCCCTCCCTCCTCCCCTCCCTCCTCCAGTCACGTCACCAGGATCTTCTTTGGGCTAGAAAGGGTTAACACCACAGTTTGTAAAAAGTTCTGAAAACAAAAAGGTAACATACAGCCTTAAAATGTCTAAACTGCAACCAATGGTGGAGTTAACTGAAAGCACGTGCCCCAGGGTAGTTCATGCGTACGAGGGAGAAACTTAACACTTGGGTCTGCTCGTCTTTACACGTTGGGTGTGTTTCTGGTCGTTGGAATATTTTATAAGGGATATTCAGCACTTGGACAATGTCTCTTTCATCTCATCCAACAAGTTGCTAAGCAGGGTAGAATCATTACATTTCCCATCTATGGATACAGAGTTCTCTCCCTTGGAAAGGAAAAACAAAAGAGAAAAAAATCCATTAGCTCCTCTTCCAAATGTGTTCCCAGCCAAACTCAAGGACTGGAAAGAGGCAGAGGAAGGCAGGGAAGGCTCCAGGTTTAGCTTCTCTCAGGAGTTACAATGCTCTCACCTTTTTTACCAGTAGGCAGACGTGATGGCCTTGGATAGAACGGCTGTACATGGATGCACACGAATCAACGCGTTCCACAACTGCAGAGAAACAGCAATTTCATTTCATTTCATTTCATTCAATTCAATTTTAATTCAAGCCTTGCTTCCCCTGGAGAGCAACCACTGCTCTGCCTGGCCTCGAGGAACAGAGGCTTCTACAGAGGGGAGGAGGAAGTCAGGGTTAAGATGTGCCTGGCTTCTCTCTGGGACATTTCACAATAACGAGGTGAGTCATTTGTCTCCTAAGCCACAAATGTTCTGAGGCAAAAACACTGCTCAGAATGTAGATTTCTTCCCCAGAAATACTTCCAGTGAGGCAATGTCTAACATGAACTCCAGAGCATGATGAAACAGCCAGTTGTTTTGCTTCAGCCAGTGCTTGTGTTTTAATTAATAAACCCAAACCTGAATAGCTGGGGCTATCCCTCACTGAAAAGAAGCATTGGGGAAAGAGCTTGAAGCCCCGCAGATCAAACCCATCCCCCAGAGAACAGTTACAGCCTGAACTTCACACCAGCTGCTCCCATGATACCTGTCACATGCCTCACTGGGCTGCAGGAATTCCACAGGGACACAAGGAGAATTCATTTTGAAGAACACTGCATGCTTTGAGTGTTGCAAAATTGGAGAAACTCTCCCAAATGTATTTAATCTGGACATCACCTGTGATTGCTGAGCCCGCGAAGTGTTGGGCTCACCAAGCACAGCAGAGATTTTGGAATATGGAATTCTGCAAAAGGTTCTGCATCAAGGAAGACTCACCTGAAAAATGATGATGAAAACAGATCTTTGCCAGTAGATGCTGGAAAGAAATGCTAATTCCATCTACTTTAATAGAACTCATGTGCAGATCTCCAGACTCTAGGAGCTTGGCAAAAGCATCACTGCAGAACAGGAAGGAAAGTAAATGTTTCATTAGAAATGCAAGTGAAATCAGTCCCATCAGCCCCATGAAACATGTCAGGATACAGAAGCTTAAGTGCTACCAAGCTTAGGAAAATGGATTTACAGTAAATATGGAAACCACACTCCAGAGTCCACTGGAGCAACTTGTGCCCTCTTGCTGCCAGCGCTGCATCTGCCAGTCCACGGGGCACAGAGCTCCCTCTGCAGAGCCACTTGAAATAGGTCATATTTGAGCAGCCACCCCTTACAGAGACACTGCCCAAGGCCCTGGGAGCAGGCAGAGCTCAGCCTGCCAGGGCCAGCTCAGACACTCACCTGTAGCAAGGCGTCGTGATCAAGTATGAAGCACAACTGAAGTGCAATTTGAAATCTAGTTTTTCATGGGTTGAACCTTCATCATTCTGCAAAAGGGCAAAGGAGAGCAGATGAGTGGGAACCCTGAGGCAGCAGGAGGAGCAGCCACCCCTACCCACCACATAGGAACTAGCCAGGAGCTGAGAGCTGAGTTCCCTCTGAAATAGCATGGCTGGGCCTGAAGGATCAGTCTGAGAACCATCCCACCACATCAACCCACTCAGATTTGAACACATGCACCTGCAACAGGAAAGGGACACACTGGGCTGCAGTTATGCCTGCACTCTGCTGAAATAAACTGAGCAGACTGAGTTTAAACTAACACTTGGAGATGTGGCTTTACAGTTCATTATTTCCTGAGCAAAATAATTAATAGTTCCCAGATTCTTAGGTGCTAAAATAGGACTAGCATGCTATTTTTAAAAAACCCTTAAAATAGAGATAATGGCTGACTCAGGAGTAGCCACAACTGTCTCCATTCATTTCCTTTGAGCTGCTCATGCAGCTCTTTCATTAATAACTGCACTGAAATAACATCAGAGACCCACACAGTCTTATCCAGCTCAACACCTATTAAACAATGCCTTCCGCTGACCTCACTCTTGGTCTGGGTCTCCACTCTTAATAACTGCATCTAATTCTTCTTTTTGTTTTCCAGCCTTGCACCAGGCTGAGGTGTCCACCTGAGATCAGGAGCACACCCTTGTTCTCTGTCTCCCCTCCCCAGCAGATCAGTGTGATGTTCTAGCTGACAGTGTGGCACATGTTTCAGGCTGCCTTGCTCACACACTGTCAGTAATGACCATCTAGGACGTGCTGACGCAGGACTGGGGGCACTCTTTGCACAAGATGTCATGTGAAAATGTTCCTCACAGAATGGGCTGGTGCAGCAGGGATGAAATGATGCCTATAAAAAGCTGGAGAGCAGAGCTTCCCACCCGAGCCCGGCTCCCTGACACAGTTCCCAAGGAAGCAGAGGCAGTTGAGAGCTGCACTTACTTTGACTATAAAGGACAGTGTTCCTTTTAACTTCTGAGCCATAACAATACTCTGAAGTGTAAACACAAACTGGGCTTCATTAGAGATTCCTAGTGTGAAGAGAGGAGAGGGAAAAGTCAGGTCAGAGTATGGTTTCCAGATCTAAGTAATGGTTAGAATAAACTGACTTATGTGCAGACTATTTTTGAACCAAGTTTGAAATTCTGAGTTGGAAGAGAGTTCTACACACAACTGCTGTGGTGAGTCAACAATGTTACAGCACTTGGGTCTCTCGAAGCAGCAATTGGAGCTGACATTTGGTGGAGGCTATTGAACAAGTGCCTGGGCAAAGTGTCACACATTTAAACTATTTGCATAACTGGAATTATATTCTAAACATTTCAGAGTAGCTTTCAGAGCTTATTTGAATTCTAATGTTTCTATGTTTTCCTTTTAATATACAAGTCTGTGTCAAGAACTGCCTCACACAGATTTAAAACCAAATCAAATACCCCACTGCTTTTCGTGGGGGATTGAAAAGCACCCTGATGCCACTCCAGCCCTCTGTGAGCTGTTTCAGAATTCAAATGAACTCCTTGGTGAAGGAAGGGAAATTCAGGGAAGTTCACTGATTTGATGTACTACTGTGCTCTGTACAAAACCATTATCCTTCATTTCTGTGCTTAATACTTCTGGAAGGCTCAGCTCCCCTCCCTGCACATCCTCATCACAAACCTTCACTGCAAAAGGCCTCTGCCATTCAAACAGTGGGAGAAGAGCTCCAGAATAAATCCAGAGTGGATTCTAACACTTCACAAACCTATTACCTTGCTTCATTTTAAATCTCATAGCAAACACATAATGAATTTTGGATTCTTGTAATCAAAGGTGTGCCAGCCTGCAGGCACCAGGAAAAGGAACTCAGATATTTGGACTCCCAGCCCTAGATTAAGGCTTTGCTCTTGCTGTGCAGAACCACCTGCATTACAGTCAGACTGGGAGAAGGCTTATGCTCTCCAGGGAACTGTAAGAAAGCCCAGCAACACCCAGGCAGAGATGTTTTTCTGGAAAACAGCAAGAATTTCAAGCAGCTCTTCCCACAGGAGGGCAGTGCAGGGCCAGGCACACTCCAAGAGCCCTGTGCAAAGCTGTGCATACCAGGGGGGAGCTGGAAGGGCACAGGTATCCCATCATGTACTGATGATCCTTCTGGTCGGAGCATTTTAGTGTTGAGAGAGTCCAGGACATTCAGTTCCATGCTCTTAAGGAAGCTAGTGCTTTTGTTCTCAAAGATAACAGATACAGTAACTTTGCTGTCATTCTGGAGGTTTCCTTGAATATCATAGGTCTGCAAATGAAGGGAAAAATGTCACAAGGAAGAGTCTGGACTTCAAGGAACATCAAGGAACTTCAAGGAACAGAACACATCATGGGGATAAAACCAGGTTCAAAATGGAGGTAATTTGGTATAGCTAGAGGATTATGGAAACACTTGTGATCAGCTAAGGATCAGGAAAATATCAACTTAGAAATTAAAGTGGGACACCCAAAGGAAAGGAAATGGCTCTTGGTTATAGTTCTACTTTCTGTTTTTTGAAACAGTTCCTCAGTTATGTGATGGCTACATAAAGTCACTCCACCATCCTCAGGGACCACAGAGAGACAACATTTGGAATGAACACCCCAAACTCACCATTTTAATGTACGGGTTTTCAGCAAGAAGGCGGTAACTGGACATGGGCTGAAAAATGAGAGAGGAGTCCCAGTCACACCAGAACTAATGACTGTGACAAGGGCTGTCACTGCCCTCCCTCCCAGCCAGCTGAGCTCCCCTTGTCCCCAGGCCTGGGCACAGCTACTCACTGGTAGTGGCTCATCCTCCAGTGTCCCGTTCTGCACTGACTCCGGGGGCTCCTCCTCGCTGTGATGACTCTTCTTTTTGGATTTCTTTTTATCCTTTGATTTCTCTTCTTTCTCTTTCTCTTTCTTGTGCTTCTTCTTCTTATGCTTGGAGGATTTCTACCAAGAAGAACAAGAAACTACAAGAAATCCTTAAAGAAACCCTTGACTTCTATCCATGACCCCTCTACCACACTTCCAACTCCAGACTCTTGCTCTCTGCACTTCCTGGACTGAACAAAGTTTCCCTTTACTGCAGAACCCAAAACAGAGCTACCATTCCTTAAATGTCAGCAGTAATTCTGTGTGGAGTCCTAGTAAACCCTGCTTCCCCCCTCAGCTTATCCCAAAGCAGCCTGGGAACAGCACAAGGCCTAATCTCTCCAACTGTTTGGAAGCTCAGCTTTAACTGGGACCTGTCCCTTGGCTCAGGGAACACCCAAACCTCTGACCATGAGGTGTCCACAGCTCCTCAAGGATGCAACATTTGCAGGCAGTCACTACACTGAACAGGTGCTGCTGGTAAATCCTCTGTGCTGCTTTTTGAGGAATTTGAGACAGCAGGAGAATATGGCTGAAGGGTGACAGCAATTTCATAGAGCCACAGAACTGTGAAGGTTGGAAAAGATGTTTGATATCATCAGTCCAACCATCAGCCCAGGGCCACCACATCCACCACTAAACCTGTGCCACACAATTTCTGAACACTTCCAGGGACAGTGACTCCACCACTGCCCTGGGCAGCCCGTTCCAATGCCTGACAATCCTTTCCACTCAAAAAAAAAAAAAAAAATCCTAATATCTCATCTAAGCCTCCCCTGGTGTAACTTGAGGCAATTTCTTCTTAAGTTTTGAACCACTTACCTTTCCTTCATCCTCCTCCTCCTCGTCTTGCTCTTCCCTTTCTTCTTTTCTTACCTCTTGAGATTCAGCCACCACAGCAGTGCCCATTCCAGGCTCGCTCTGAGGGGATGAGCAGAAGGATTCTGACATTAATGGAAAGCAGCTGGAACAAGCCAATCCCACACCAAAAGAAACTCAACTCCTCTCAAACTGTTATTTCAGAAATGACATTAGGCTAACATGGTATCAAGGCTTTCATTTTATGCCTCTGAAACCCAGCAAATATGATCACCTGAGGACACGATACAAAAGATTTCCTCCAAGGAATCCATACCTTTATATTCCTTGTCTCTTCCTCTAGACCTTCCCATCAAAATTCATGAGAATATTTCTTTCACACTCTGTCTCTCATGTCTATTAATGTTGCTAGAGTCTACCTCATACTGGGAAATAAAACCATACAACTGTATAACATTATACCCATCAATAACAAAATCAACCAAGCCTGAAGCTGCATCTGTATTTCTATTTCTATTCCTTGATCTGCACAGAACAAGCTTGAAGTCTCCCACTGCAGTTTCTCTGACCTGGGCAGACACAGTATCTCTGCTGCCCAGCAGGAAGCTGAGGAGATGAAGCTGATGTTCCCCTCTGTGCTGCAGCATGACACAGCACTCCTGCACAGCTCACAGGCAAGAAATAAACAGAGAAGTTTCCTCTGATGGGGGAACATTCCTACCTGTGGCTGGGGCGTGGGAGCAGCTGGTGGAGCAGTGGAGAGCCAGAAATCCAAGTCTTCCCCCTGAATTTCAGGAGAAAAAAAACCCCATCATCACTGTTTTCATATTTTTCTTAAAAATGAAATTAAAAACCCAACAACAACAGCAACAAATAAACCAAAACAAAAAGATAACAGGGCTGGAACATCTGTCCTGTGAAGAAGGGCTAGGAGAGCTGAGGGTGTTCATCTGCAAAGAAAAGGCTCCACAGAGAGCTCAGAGCCCTTTGCAGGGCCTAAAGGGGCTCCAGGAGAGCTGGAGAGGGACTGGGGACAAGGGATGGAGGGACAGGACACAGGGAATGGCTTCCACTGCCAGAGGGCAGGGCTGGATGGGATACTGGGAAGGAATTGTTGGCTGTGAGGGTGGGCAGGCCCTGGCACAGGGTGCCCAGAGCAGCTGTGGCTGCCCCTGGATCCCTGGAAGTGTCCAAGGCCAGACTTGGAACAGCCTGAGACAGTGGAAGGTGTCCCTGCCCATGGCAGGGGGTGGCACTGGATGAGCTCTACAGTTCCTTTGAAGCCAAACCAGTCTGGGATTCTGTGACTCTACAACAATTAAATCAAAACCTCAAGTTCCCATGGAAATGCAGCCCACCAGAGTGCTCCTCATGCACAGACACAGATTCAGGAACAAACACACCAAGAAGCTTCACTTTAGTCTTTGAGCACTTCCAAAGTCAGGCCCAGCTGACAGCACCTGCCCAGCCCCACACACCAGGGTACCCCCAGCATTCCACGGGCTGCAGGGCAGAAAGGGCAGCTCTGCAGGGGGTTTACAGGTGGATACTTCAAATCCTGAGAGCAGCTCATGGCAGGGTTTATAGCTGAAAGGTTCTGAGCACATGGGAGACAGGATGCAGACCAAATGACGCAACACCAGTTCCAGATATTTTGCTAAGGAGTTCCCCACTTGGAGAACAGACAAAATATCAGCAAACTCAGCCTCCATGTGAGCTCTGGCAGATCTGCTGTGTAGGCTGCGGTAAGCTGAATTCTGCTAAATTAGGAGGCTAAGTAAATGTTATTTTTATTAACAGAAACCTTTAAATACCTGCTGCTACAGTTGTAAAAATTTAAGGAAATTCAGCTGTTTGAACTGTCAAATGCAACTGTTCCTAAGCAACAAACTGAACTCAGCAATAAACAGCAGGAGCTAAAATAATGCAAATCTTGGAAAATTACCTTTTTTTCTTCTTCCTCCTCCTCCTCTACCACCTTTTTCTCTTTCTCTTTCTTCTTTCCTTTATCCCTCTCTTTATCTTTATGCTTCTTTTCCTTCTTTTTGGGTTTCTTGCTCTTCTTCTCTACTAGGGGAACTTCTGAGTCTGGTGACTTCAGGGTCTCGACATTCCTGTGTCTCTGCACTGGCAGCTTCTCACTGTCTGCTAAGGGTCTTGAAAAGAAAGAGCCCATTACCTGCTGCAAACAGCCTCCCTCAGCCAGATGACCTGTCCAAGACAAGGTGTGCTTTGTTTTTAGGGAGCTGGGCCCCCAAGCCTGAAATCAGCACATACTTCTATACCTGGAGTTTATTTATGCAACTGCAGACATTGCCCTTGTGGGTTAGGAGTCAGAGGAAACAACTGGAAGGTGACTGAGAGCCAAGGTCTGGCTGTTTAACCCTTAGAGGTGCCAGCCAGAGGCCTGCAGGCTGAGTAACACCCACAGAGGAACAGCCCCATGTAGGGTTATACTGTGTTTCCATGGAATCCCTCTCCAAGGAAAAGCAAGGATGTGGAACAGCATCTCCAGCAGAGTGGAAATTTGAGCAGTGGAATGCCAGCATGGCTCCAGCAGCCCTTGAAGGGTGTGGGGTTTGCTGCTCTTGATGAATAGATCAGTCCAATTGGGAATTGCTCAAAGTTATTTTTATTTTGGAAGTTTGCACTATGAACTTCTACTCTACCATCACATTTTGTAAGTTAAATGTAAATTCACACATCTGTTTCCAAAAAGCACCAATAGCAGTTCATATTTACACTGTATCCTAAATCCACTACTTGGGGAAAATACCCACAAAATTCTCTCATTCTTGTCAAACATTTCCATAAATCAGCAAGAATTTCACCAACTGCTCCTTTTTCTCTATTTCTTAGCTTTTATTTAATGTTAATTTTCACATTTGCACAGCAAACATCAGTTCAGGAAGATTTCTAATGGCCTGAACTGCCTCAATTTTTTGCTTATATTGCATTAAGAACCAGAACCAATTCATTTTTCACTTTCAGACACTAAGGGAAGATTGAACAGCAAACAGGCCTCATCTTTTCCTATTTCAGATACACCTGTACAGGGAACAGCAATGGTGCTGAAAACCAGAGACAAAGACTCACAAATGTGATTTAACAGTTCCACCACCCTTCAAGGACTTGCACTGTCCAAAATCAACCAACCTGACAAAGGTCAACACTCAGGAGATATTCTTACCTGGAAGGCTTCCCTGAAACCAGACTGCGTGTGAGCGTGACAGACAGAGCAGTGCAAGCACAGAAAGAGAGAGAGAGGACACAGACATGAGAAACCATGACAGGAGAGCACAGCACTCATGGCCCAGGGGAGGGAATGGATGGAACAATCCAACAGCCCTGGATGCCTCCTGGAGCACAGCACCAGGACCTGCTCTGCTGGGTGTGCCCAGCACTGGTGAGAATGACCATGCAAATACAGGGACTACAGTCAGAAATTAATTTTCTTTTATAGATTTGTCCCTGCAGACTTTGACTGGCCTTCCAAAAAGGGAAGTTTCTCAGAAGCTCTTTTATTCACTTTTTAAAAATGCTGTGACACTTTTTCACAAGGTACTGAGGGGCCAAAGCCTTATAAATCTGAACTGCAAAGAAAGGCACAGACTCTCAAGTATCAGAGGAAGAGAGATCCTACACACACCCACGTGGGCCTGTACAGTCTTCCAAACTTTACAGGAGGCATCCCTGGACCATCAATCAGCAATTATTTTTAGCATGGTGATTTTGTAGAACAGCAACTAAAAAAAAAAATCCAAACCAATCTCCACGAGCAATACTGAACAGCTCATGGTCATGGGGGTGCAGGGGCTGGAGGTGCTGGCACAGCCCCAGAAGCTGGGTGGGGACCAGCCTGACCAGGTGTGACAGCAGCTCAGTCACACCACAACAATCCACAGCAGTGGGAGCACCCTGAAGTGGGACACACTGGGTGTTACTGCTCAGTGACACAACACAGGCTTGCCATGGACACAGAGCTGCTGAGGGGACACATGGACACAGGTCACAGCACAGAGACAGTGGGACATTCAAACCTCAGAGTAACCCACACCTGATCCAGTGACACTGTCTGTGCTTCCAGACTCCTTCAGTCATACTCACACCACATTTAGTGACTCCCCTGCCCCTCCCAAACCTCTCTCATACTCAGGAGTTGAGATTTTATCATCCAAGCTGCAGTGGGAGGCAAAGCTGGATGAGCACCTGAGGTTTCATCAAAGCCAAGGCTGAAGTCTCTCCCCATTTCTCCTCTGTGGCCTGTAGTGCCTTTGCCTGCTCAGCCCCAGCCCTGCCCTCAGGCATTCCCTTAACAACTCAGTGAACTCACACACAAAACTGCCACTTACTTATCCAGATCTATGTCAAGTGCCTTGTAGGGATCATTGGGATCTTTGTCATCTTCATCACTGGGCAAAGCATTCTGCAGGAGAGATAAAGAGACATCCACTGAGGCAGCAAACCACTGGAAATGCTCAAACTCAAGCTTAACACCACACAAATTAATTTTTTTGAGCCTGTGAACCCTGCACCAGGTCAGCTGCAGTCAGGCACAGTAAGTTATAGGAACAATGCACTTCAATGCAGCAGCCAGTTTCAAGATTAATTTAGAACAGAAACCTCTTCTTCATAAACAGCAGGATTTGAATTGCTGCTGTTCAGTTTTGATTAAAGGAAACTTTAGAAACAAATACAGATGACATCATTAGCATCTGCAATTAATTATCATCAGCTGCAAAGCTGCTGACTAGACACCAAGTTACTGTCAAAGTGAAACAGCAGAGCATAATAAATGCTATTTGGACAGTGTTACTTTTAGAGCAGGGATGAACATTGTTTTGTTGGTTTTGATTTTTTTAATAGCTTCAGTGGCATTTTTTTTTTTTCCCCCACAAAAAGACAAAAGTAATTTCTTCCCCTGCAAAGAACAGCCTGGGATCATCTCAGTCATTTCTGAAACATCTCTGCAAGACAGCACAGCTCTGGACCTGCCACATCACAGACTGGCTGCAGCTGTGGGGGCAAAAATCTCTCAAGGGCTGCACAGATAAATCCCAGACCCCAACCACAGGAACTGACCTCTGGCATCTCCTCTGTGATGATGTCAACGTGGTGAGCTGGAGCAATGTCCTCCTCACTCTCTGTGTGCAGGGAGTTGTGCCGATGGTGTTTCCCTCTCTTCTCCTTTTTCTGTTTTTTCTTCTTCTTGTCTTTCTCCAGTTTCTGTTTATGCCTTCGCTCTTCCTCCAGTTTCACGTACTGGTCTGACATGGGCATTCCTGGGGGAAAGCCAAGCTGCTTTCAGGTACAGAGCACAAGGACTGAGCACTGAAACACCATGTCAGGAGTTCCAGCTTCCCAGAGCCAGCCAGATCCACACCTCCAGCTTCCACATCACCTCACACAACTCCCAAAAGCCCTCACACAGCACCAGCTTGGCTGTCCACTCCATCTCTCCAGAAACAGGACAGAGCTCAATCCTGCCCCCTGATTCTTGGCTGCATTATTGCATTACAAGGAGCACCCAAACACTGAGATTTTAAGGAGAACTGCTGTACTGATAACTTTTGGAAAAAAACTTAAATATTTGCACTTAGAACTCACCCCTTGCAACCTAAGGCACTTTATCAACAGTTTTTCAGTGCCTTATCCAACCACTCCTTAGATACACAACTACTTTTGATAACTGAAACAAGATATTCAAACAGTATCTCTACCATGAGGTTCTATTTCAGGTCTCCTGATCACCTCCATCAGACCTCTAAGATATTCTCAAGGTGACTGCTCCCACACAGAACAGTGGTTCCTCTACACGTTACAGACCTGGCTACACAATACTCCTAATCACAGAATTATTCTAACATTATCTTGAAAGGAACTCAGACTGGAAAGTACTATTTTCAAATGTAAACTAAGGAGAAATATTTAAGACTCTAATGCAAGTGTGCTCCTTGCCCTTCAAAACCTCAGGTGGAAGTCCTAAGCAGGAATTATGACTTTTGCTAAACTGAATTTCTTTAATTAATTTTAAAGATTAGCTATGCTTACCTGGAACTTTTAATGGGACAGAAAGGTCGATCTGGACCACAGGAATATGCTCCACACCTGGAGTGTCTTGGTATCGCTGGGGAAGGAGAGATTTGTTATGTTCTGAGCATTGCCAGCACTAATTTCTGTAAATAGGCACATTACAAAACATCAAGCAGCACAATCCCTTAAGTGAACATTTTAAAGGATAGGAAAGGAGCAGCTTATTAATAATCCTGTGTGGCAGCAGAGTGTCTTTTAAAGCCAGTTGATAACTATTATAAAAGACCCTTCTCTTAGCTACAGTTTTTTAACCCCACTACTGCCCTGAAGAATTACTGCAGCTCTCAGAAGAATTTTTGGTTTGTGTATTATTGGTAATAACTTGCCACTTCAGAAGATAAATTTGGAGATTGGAGTTGAGGAACATGGGGCAGTCGTTCAGATACAGAGGGAATAAAGGAATTCTTTCCCTGAAAAAGATGTTCAGAGACCACAAGAACTTTCTGATCCACAGAACACAGAGTGTGTTCCAGGGTGACCCTCTGCAGGGCTCTGAGTGAGCTGCCTGGGGATGTGAATGTTGCCATCACCCAGGGCTGGGACAAACTGCACAGACTCTCCCAGGCTGCTCTGGGGGTACCAGGTCACTCAGCAGATTCTCAACACAAACAGTTGTAAAAACAGTTGTAGGCAGCCACTCCAGCCCATGCATTATAAAGTGGTCAGAACTGCAGGAGAAATAGAAGAATGTCCCAGAGGAGGCTGCAGCTCTGATATTCAGGGAGCCTTCACACAATGACAGCACAGGCCAGTGAGATATTGCCATTCAGACTCACCTTCTGAGGGGAAGGAGAGCTTTTAATATAAAATGGGTTGTTTGCCTGTTCTTGTTTCCGGGCTTCTCGACGCTAAAAGCAAAAGAGGATTTGCAGTTACAACATTTGTTTGTAAACAAAAAGATAAAAGACACCAAAGTGCAAAACAAAAGCTCCCTGCATTTTTTGGAACAATACATAACTACTGTGAAAAGATGAGAGCAGAGCAGCTTGTGTGTGATAAAGCAGTTCTGAGTTACCAGACACACTAGGATAAAACTGCAGGTACCATTACTAATTCCCATCCCTGGAAGAGTTCAAAGCCATGTGGGAAAGGGCTTGGAGCAGTCTGGGATAGTGGAAGATGTCCCTGACCTTGGCAGAGGGTGAATGAGATGAGCCTTACAGCCCCTTCCAACCCAAGCCATTGTATATGATACCATAACTAGTATTCCTTAGAACACCCTTCTTTGCTTTTTAATTATAGACTAGAGACAACAATTTCCCAGACACCACTTTTTGATGGCAATTTGAATGTTCCTGTTTTCACTTCTGCAAGGAGAGGAAGAAGTGAAGATTCATATAACAACAAGTTCTCTCTGTGAAACCAAAAAGGTCAGAGGCAGGAAAGGTGGGACCACTGCTCAGCACAATCATGTTACAGTCATTCACAGTAAAGCTCACATCAGTGATCAGCTTTCCTGAGCTATGGAGAGCAGAAGGGGCTCCCTAGCTAAGTGGAGAATTCACAACAGCCCCCACTGCTCCAGTACCATTTAGATTACTACTGCATTATGTAGGGAAAAGCATTTTAACATTCACTCACTCTGGCCAGTTCCTCTTCATCTATTTCTGGCTGTCTGTGTCTGGAATGCCTTTGCTCCTCCTCATGAAATATTGTTTTGGGCTTTTCATCTTCAGACTCACTGTCTGATGGAGGCTCATTGATCCAGGCATCTAGGTCCAGGCTGGGAAGAATTGCAGCAAACAAACAGCTTCACTCAGTCCCCTGAGTATTTCAGTGTCTCATCATATACTTTGCTTTATTATTTAAAGTTTAAATAAGGGTTTGGGAAAGAGAAAGAACTTTACCCCTCTGGAACAGGGACTTTCTTCTGTGCTTTAGGAGCCACAGGGTTCAGTTCACCAGCAAACAGGGCTATCACTTCCTCAGCTACAGGAACTTCTTTTACTTGTAGCTTCTGAATGTATTTTATTAGCTGCAAGATGCAAGAAGCCTAAAAACAAATGCAGAAGTGGTTTCAGAGTAATATTTAACTAGCTGAACCAAAAAAATCAACTGAAGTCAACAGAAGTTGTTTTATTCCATTAAGGGAATTAAGAGAAGCAGCATAAACTGCAGGTTTGGAGCAAATGTAAAAAGTCCATATTAAGCTTCTCTTTTAGCTGGGTATTCTCTTCTCTTTTTGTGGCCTTATGTGCCTGAATGATTTTAAAATTAAATTGTTTTGAGTGAAGATCTTGCTGGCAGCCTTCAGAGATGGCATCAAACTGCAATAAGATCTGGGCTTTGTCACTGATAACAGCTTATAGAAAATGTGCACGGCCACAGAGAACCACAGATCTCCAAGGCTTCCCATGATAAATGCCAAAGTCATTTTGTTCTCTTACCCTCTCCTGAACCTCCAGATCTGCACTCTGCACAAACTGAGGCAGGCGCTCGATCATCAGCTGTGTAATTTCCTGAGCTGCTTCCTTTTCCCCAGCCTGCTCCTTCTGCTGTAGGATGGATGCATAGAGCTTCACCATGTTCTGCACGTAAACAGCCTGGATGTGGCCTGGCAGGGTTGTAACTTTGGGCCTCAGCATTGCTTCCAGGGTTTGGTTTGCTTCCTCGAGGTGTCTGTAAGGACAGAATACACAGATGAAGGGCAAGCAAAAATAAAATCCAGCAGGCAGTGCTTAATTTGTTTTAACAGATCTCATGCTCTTACTCAAAATTATCTGCTCACAACTAAGTGGAAGATGCACAAGAAAGTTACTGGACTACTACAAACTGAAAGCTAAAGCTGTTTCTAAGGACAAATTTCCTTTCTAAGGAAATGTTTCTAAGTAAAAATGTGATCACACTGGAACAGAAGAATGTATTCTCTACTTCTTCATCTGTAGTTTTCTTCGTACAACTCCTTTTTTTAAGAAAATGAAGATCTGGGCTGTACCAGCATTCCCCCAATATCACACCTACAGTGTGAATCTAAACTGGAGCCAGTGTTCAGAGTGGCAATTAGGAGACACCAAAGCAGCTGGTAAAAAGACTACAGTACCACACCTGTCCAATCTACCAGAATAAAAGCTGGGTTACAGCTGTATCTGCACAAGCAAGAGACAAAAACATCTGTTGAAGCTAAAAAACCATACTGGTACAAGAACACTGAAAATTGTGCTACAGTGGGCATTGAAAAATTTTGAGCAAAAAGATGACAACTTTTAATTTCCAGGGAAGATGGGGCTCTGCAAAAACCTTTTAACAAGGGCAAAACAGAAGAGAGAATTCAATGAATGAATTCAAACATGGTGATTGCACATGTTCCCTATAATATAAACAGGGGTAGACCTTAAGGATTAAGGAATTTCTTCAATGTTTTAAGATCTAACAGCTTATACCTACAATACCAGAAGGATCCAAAGCTGTTGAAGAGTGTCCAAAGGAGGGACACGGAGCTGGGGAAGGCTCTGAGGAGAGGCTGAGGGCACTTGGCTGGTTCAGCTGGAGCAGAGGAGACTGAGGGGAGGCTCCTCGGGGGCTGCAGCTCCTCCCGAGGGGAGGCAGAGGGGCAGGGGCTGAGCTCTGCTCTGGGACAGGGACAGGAGCCCAGCAAGGGCTGGAGCTGTGTCAGGGCTTGGGATGGAGCTCAGGGAAAGGTTCTTGCCCCCGAGGCTGCTGGGGCACTGCCCAGGCTCCCCAGGGAATGGTCCCAGCCCCAAGGCTGCCAGAGCTGCAGGAGCTCTCAGGGATGCTCAGGGTGGATTGTTGGGGTGTCTGTGCAGGGCCAGGGACTGATGATCCCTGTGGGTCCCTTCTGACTCAGAATACTGTGGGATTCCATGATTCACTACTATGGCTTCCTGCATGAGGGGGCAAGGCTGGAGAGATGGGAAAAATGACCAGATAGTTAAAAATGTCTTGGCTAGAAAGAGCTGAGGAGTCGATAGTGTGAGAGAACAAGAGAAAACCAATCACTTTGGTGGCATTAACGTACACACTCTGAAGCACCTTTCTCTCAAAAACACATTTCAGTGACCAAAAGCCCTGCCCAAGAGCTGCCCCTCACAGCACCCCAGGCTCTGTGCACACTTACTCAGAGAACTCCCCGCAGATCCAGGCAGCAGCATAGAGCACCTCACAGATGCCATTCCTCTGGGTGTTGCTGGCAATGAGGTGGGCATTGTCCAGCAGCATGGCCATCTGGGACACTGCAAACTTCCTGATGGCTTTGACCCTGATGGCCACGTCCAACATCTGGGCTGCGATCAGGTGCCCGTGCCTGGTGCCCTCCAGCCGTGTCAGCTCCACCAGGATGCTGATGTACCTGTGGAAAGGAGAAGGGATGGTGGCTATCAGAGAACAGCCCTGCATTATCTTTGTGATGAGCTCCAGGCTGAAAGCACTGACCATTCGAAGTTTGTGATGTATTGATAATTGGACTGGCTGCAGATGTCTATGATTTTGGTCAGCAGCTCATCTCGGTACGTCGTCCCTTCAGCTTTATCCACGTGAATCATCAGTTTCTTCACAATCTCCATCAAGTTCTTCTTGGAGACCTGTTAAAGAGGTGGTGAAGGGTTCAACCACTTTCCTACATCCATAGCCACATCCTTCCAGTTCCAGTAAAGCAGCTGCTGGCTCTTTGCTGGACCTATACCATGTTAACAAGAAACCAGAACCACCTCTGTGGGCCCCAATCCAAAACTGAACCTGTTTAATGCTGTTCAGTGTTTTTGTTAAAAAAAGAGCCAGCACAAATTACAAGGTGTTTAAGAAAAGACTGGATGTAGCACTTAGTGCTGACAAGTGGTGTTAGGTCACAGGTTGGATTTGATGATCTCTAAGGCTTTTTCCAACCCAGCTGGTTCTGAGATGACCTTGCTCTAGGACAGCTGAGGATCAGCAATACAGCATTCTATCAATTCTATCAATTACTATCAGCAATACAGAAATCCACGAGAAAGTGAATCTTCTACTGTCAGATTAGAAAGTTTAAGAGTTTAAAACACTTTTGCTTATAAAGAAAACAAATTTAGGAGTCATTAACAACCAACGGGATGGATTTCAAAACGGGTGATTTCCAACAGGGCCTGAACTGAGAAACTCCATCCATTCTGATTCAGAATTTTTAAAGCCCCCATGCTGAGGCAGATATTTTATTTGTCCTAAGTGCCAGAAAAGATATGGGAGCTGTTATCAAAAGTCTGCTGTGGAGTGGGCAGAGAAAGTTGCATGTTTGCCTTAAACATCACCTTCCTAAAGGGTCAGGGGGGCTGCAGAGGAAATAAATGTGGGAACATACCATGCCATAGAGGAGATCTAAAGCTCTGAGTCGGATGGACTCATCCTTGTCATCCAAACATTGGAGAATGAGATCCTTGTGAGACTGAACTGACTTGGGGTGTGTTTTCAGGATTTTGGACATTGCTAACAGTCCCAGGTACTTCACTGTGAAAGACAAAATAAAACTTCTTTCCAAATATAGAAACACTCTTTTGTGCTGAGCATGAAATCCTAAAGCTGGTTTCAGCAGAAGCACTTGGTATTGAAACCCTTGAATAAAAATCTGTGATGAAGAAAAGCATTTTTGAGAATGGTGAATCACAGTCTTTAATTTCATAATCCCATAGACAGACAAGTAATTACATATATAACCCTCACCAGGATCTTTCTGCACCTCAAGTTTTAGCATTGATTCAAAAATATGTATTTAATAAACAGAAATGCTGGGGCTTGAGAACAGGCATCCTGAGTTGAACACAGCTTTAAAAGCACTGAAGATTGGTGTGTAACAGCCCTGTTCTCAAGGGGAAAAATTCAGATGGCAGGAAAAAGAGCTGCACAAAAGAAAAATTTCCCAGTATTCTTTGTAGTCACTAAAGTAAGTCAACACTCTTGTATTTTACTATTATGCTCACTCTGCTGAAAATAGCTGTCACTGCTTTCCAAGCAGCCAATCTATAAAAAGGGAAATCCCAGAGCATGGAAAGAACTGTTTAAGATTTACAAGACCACAAACAGCAGTAGTAATTGTTGTCATTTGTTTTTAAAAATATTGTTATAAAGAAGTGCTCAATGATTTCCATACTAAACCCCCCAGCAACTGTTCACAGCACACCAGGCACCACAACCCCTCTGAGGCTGCTGCAGCATTTCCCCAGTGCTTGGGGGCCAACAGCTCCATGAAGACAAGCACCATACTTACAGTTCTGGTCAGAATCTTCTATCAATATCCTCAACTTCTGCACACAAAGCTGGGAAAAAAGACCACACCATGCTTATTACAGGTCTTAATTAAAATAAGTCTCCATGAAGTTTACTCAATATACAAGGAAGTATCTGACCAAGACCTGAGCTCTCCAGGTGAGAGGGTTTTGTTGCATTAACAGACTTCCAAACAAAAGGAACCTCTATATGACTGTATTGATAGCAGGAGATGAATAAAGAGTTGGAAAAACTCTCAAACTCTCCATTTTAGAGTGAATTAAGTAGAAGAATTTATACAGGAAATGCTTTAGTCTGCAGGATTGCACAGTGAGAGCACTTCAGGGAGCTACTGCTGTAACTTCTGGCAGAGGAGCACAATCCCATTTTCCCTGGCCCTTGGGATCCCACAGCAGAGCAGAACAGCTCTCAAACACAGGGTCCCACCTGGATGCTGGCGCTGTGGTTGGGCATCCCCGAGGACAGAGAGATCAGAACTGAAACAGAAGCACAAATTCCAGTCAGTATTTCTGTGCTGGGAGTGACTGCAACAACAACCCCCAACAGCCCCCACCTAGCTCAGCTCTCAGGGAAAGGTGCTACGTTATTGTTTGTCTGTTTGCCTGGACTTTTGGGGGTCTGGAGGGAGGAGACAAGGTTGGGACATGAATTTATAGTTTCACATACCATAACAGTAATAATAAGAGGCCATGAAAAAAAGTGTAAAGGTGGAAACAGCTGCAACAGCCAGGTCAAAGTGGCTCTTCTTTGCCCTCACTATGGTTTATTTCACTGACATCACACAGCAGTCAAGGCTGTTAATATGGCAGCAGCTACTGTACAGCTGAATTTTTAATTGTGCACTTTACTAATGCAATGGGATGCAGCAACAGATCCTGGAGTTTAATGTGATTAGATTGGAGCTTTAACCAAGCCAGCCCTTGCTGATTATATGGGACACTTGAAAGCTCTGGCAGCACACAGCCCCACTGCAGAAAAGGTGGGCTCACCCTGGTAGCTGCTGCTGGCACAGCACAGCCAAGCCCAGGCTGGCTGTGCCTGAGCAGGTGCCATGTGCTGCCCTCTGTCCCTGCAGGGAAGCTGTGCTGGACACTGTCACCTCCAGAGCTGGCAGGTGCCAGGTGCTCCTCTGCTATTTCAGGGCTTGTTTGCTGGCTCCAAGTCTGACATCAGCATCCCTGAGGTGTCCTGGGTGGGTGAACTCCCCCTTTACCCACAGGATGACCCCACTGGATCTCAGTGAAGGCCATTCTCATCCACAATGGAATTATTCTCTGTGTTATTTTCCCTCCCATCATGACACCTCATTTCCCTGAAGGAATACACAGTGAGTGACAGATTTCTCTTCCCTCTCTGAACTGACCCAGCACAGCAAGTTCTGCACCATTATCCAAAGTACCCACAGGAGACAGACAGACCAACTGTGAATGTCAATAACCCTCTGCTCCACACTCTGATAGGAAAAGTGCCAAGCCTGAGCTGCAATTCTGTGTTATCCCTTTTTGCCTTTGTTTTCTCTCACCCTCCCAGTTATGAAGTTCATATCCCTTCCCCAGAAACTGAAACTGCCAATCAGTAACTCCAATTGCCTCCTGCAAGGAATTACACCCCATTTTTAAACTGCAAAGTTGCAAAATTTAAAAAAAAGAAAGTCTGATCCATCATCACATAAGAAAACTTGGCAAAGAGACATCACTCTTGTTTTAATTCAATTACTGCTGGTATATTTTGTAGTTGTACCAACATTTAGGATCTGGCATATAAATAATCTCATTGTCTGTACTCAGTTTCAGCCCTCAGCAAACACAACACAGCTGTAGTGGCTGTGCCTCACCCACTGACAACAAAGGATTTCAGCCCCACAGTAACACAAAGTTTGCCAGGAAACTTACTGCATTATAAAACACATTAAGTTAAAGAAAAAAGGTTTACAGATGGTGTTAGTTGATGACAAAGTTCATCACGTTTTGTTTTTTTTTCTAGGTTCCAAGTTTCAGTTCTCACCTGCTATTACTGTGTTCACACATTCATATAAGAGAGACATGGCTGAGGTGCTGAAACAGAAATCAAGTATATTAAATAAGGAATAAACCAGCACATTTTGAAGAGTTGTCAGCACTATCTTGGAGCTAGTTAGCACCTTGAACTTCAAAAGACATTGTCAATATTCTGCTCCATATCCCTTCAAACAGATGAAATGATTCTCACTTAAAAACTGTTGGGGGGAGGGATTTTTAAACAAATGTTTAAAAACCCCAAAATCTTCCTGGAAAAGCAGCAAGTAAGAGCACTGTGACACAAGGAATACGGAAGGAAGTGGTTACTCTAACTCCTGCAGCAGTCACAAAATACTGAAGCAATCTTGTCCAAGAATCTAATTAAATCCTCTGCCCAAGGTCAAAAAATCATGACAAGGCAGATGGAGAAGCTCAAGTCTCTCTCCAAGCAAGTGGGTCACGCTCCAGCAGCAGAGGCTTGGGATGCAGGAACATTTCCCATCCCTGGAAGTCAGCAACCTATTTCCTATGTCTGATTTCTCCCAAAACTGAGACTCAAGGCTGCTTGTGCCAGCTGAACACACAGACAGGGCACTTCTGAAGATTGCAGAGGTCCTTACAAAACCTGACCTGTACAAGAGGGAAACAAGAACCTCCCAAGGCCCAAAGGAGCAGGCTCCCAGTGCAGGGTCACAGGGAAGGAGCACAGCTCTGGAGGCAGCAGCACAGTGATGCCCTGAGATCAACCTGGGATGCTGAGAACCAAGACCAACACTTCTGCTACCAGGGCACTTGGTGGGAAAGCTCAGGGTGCTGTGACTCATTATGAGAACCAAAATGACTGAATGAAGACCAAGCCAAAGGGGATTCAGTCCTCACAACACAGAATCACTGATGTGGGAGTTGGGGAGAGGAGGTAGAATTGTCCATCTTCCTGCTTTTTCTGGTGGGTTGTATCTATTTGCTACTGCTGACAACCCTCTGGAGGTCCCTGGATGCTGGTCTGCTCTGAGCCAGCCCTTCTGTCCACAAGGATGGACAGAAATCATCTGGCTAGAGCTGCTCTCAAGGCTACACAGATATCTGCTTAAAACCTTGCTCTGTCACATGAAAAGAAATAAACTTTTTCACTCAACAACTTTTGCATAAGATCACACTTCCTCTTCATAACTGGGAGAATCCATGTACTCCCTTCCAAGGCATGTATTTCCTAATTTCAGTTCAGAATTAGAACCACTACACCACTACAAACCAGCACTAACAAGGGACAAGGAAATAACTTCAACTTCATTTAATCTACATATATTATAAGAACCTCTTTCAAAACACATCTGAGCTTCCAAATGCATGAGAAAAGGGCTTTAATATATTCCTTGTCACACTGCTTTGGTGGGTAAGGCACTCCCAAAAGTCAGGAATCAAATGTGTGAGGTGAACAGGAGAGGCAAAGACACAGCTGAGCCTTTTTAAAGCCAGAGTTTTTATACATTCTCCACAGTCATCTCTGGCTTGAAATGCAGTGAAAGGAAAGCAAATTGCTCCAATTTTCATGTGTCCTTTGGAGGAATTCATGCTGACAGTCAGACATTCAGAGATTTTCCTTTAAGGTATTTTACCTCAGGTTTTTTAGAAACAGCCCCGATCTAAGATTATCTTTTGATACTTGAAAGCAATACATCAAAAGTCAAGAAAAAGTTACAAAATGCATCTTCAGCCCAGATACTGACCCACCCATCAGGTCCTTCCCCAGTCCTGACTGAACAAGGCAGGATCTGTCACACATACCTGTGGATGAGGTTGGTCAGGGGCTCAATCAATTTCTTTCCCAGTCTTGGTTCTAATGGAGTAAGAGCACCAAACTATTCAAAGACAAGAAAAGTGAGTTAATAGCTGCTTTTCAACAGCTTCAAAACATTATGTAAATTACAGCTCACTGTATTTAAAGCAAGCTATATTAACATATTTTTCTCTTTGGTTAAATTCACAAACATTAGAAGATATTTCTGGTTTAACTCAGATTGAATGGTAACTATGCCTCCCAGCAAGAAATCCATTTCCACACCCAAGGTAATTTAATGAAAAGTCCTAATCCTGTAAACAAAAAGCAGAATACTTGCCAGTTTTATAATTTTAATGAGAACCCAATTATTGGTTGACGACGTCATCAACTTGAAGAAGAGAGGAGCAAGGGAAAGGTAATTTTTGGGATTGCGTCGAGCCAGTTCACAAATAACATTTACTGCAGCAGACTGCACACCTGGGGAAAACAAGTGGGAGAAGCACAAATCCCATCAATGCCTTCATTGTAATCGAAATTTCTGGCGCAGAACCCCCACAGCAAAAGCAGCTGAAGCTTCAGACCTGTGTGTTCAATGGTTTGGCCTCATTCCCAACCCTGAGGCAGTAAGGTAAATACAGGAATGCAAAAGCAAACTGAGAAAGGGTTTTATTTAATTCTGGCTGTTTTCTAATATAGCAGCAAGGCAGGTATCTGCTTTGGGTCCAGCATGACAAAAACCAGCACACTGCCACATCCCTGCCCTGGACTGTGGAGAGCTGGCTGTGGGACACAGACAACACAATCAATAATCACCCACCAGAAAGTTTCCAATCACTCTTGACTTCTCTGATATGTATTATTTACAAATGTTTAAATATGAAACAAAAATAACAATTCCTTAAACAATCTCACTGGACACTTTTACTCCCTTCTCATTGCTCAGCCTCTTACATGGGTTGTTGTCAGTTTGGAATGTTTTAGTCTAGACAGGCTGAATGTCCTAGCACAGAGCAATCCTTCTCTCCACAAAGCATAACAGGCAATTTCTTCCTCTCTCTGCAGGTGAGGGATTTTGCTTTCTTTAATAACATTGTCCCTGGAAGATGAATATTCCATGCCCACAATAAAACAGTCCAGGAAATGCAATTATATTTCTCCCTGTAATAGCAGATACAAATCACACACAGAATTCCTAAAACAAGTGTTTTGGTGCAGGGAGGGAACACCAGCACCTCCTGAAGACTGAGCAAAAATGTGAATATGACAGAACAATTTCAGATTTCTTGTTCTGCTGCTGATCTGCACTGACACAACAGTGAGGGACCCAAAGAGCAGTCTGGACTCAAGTAAAAAATACACTAAGGGGTGTTAAATCATTTCAAGTGTGTCCACTGCAAGTCAATAGCTGCAGCTTGCTAAAAAAAGCACAGCGAATAACAAAAACAGAACCCCAAACCCTGAAATCAACTGAAATATTTTCAAAAGCCAAGTTCAGTAAGCAACAAATCATAAAACTTTAAGCTGCTTTTTCCATTAAGGTTTAACCCACTGATACATTTTCAGTAGCTTTGGATTTGAAGAAATGAACATTTTAAAGAACACATTTTTAATATGGCAACACCTGTCAAAACTCTATCCTCGCCTACCCTGAAACAGGTGAGTCAGTGCCCAAAAGATGATTACAGCATTTTTCATTGATTCTTTTCTCCACAAGCTCTACAAGCACATGGACTTCCACATGTGGGAGCAGAAGGAATTCACTAAAATCCACTCACCAGGATCTGGATCTTCAAGTTTCTCTTTAAGGCGAGGAAACGCAGGACGGAGGGACTCTGGATACTTCAAAAAAACTTTGTACATGATTAACACTGCCTTCTTCCTGATGTAAGGCTTTGTGTGAGACATCTGTTAATGAAACAACTGCAGTCAGGCTCTGAGCACATCTATGTTCGCAGAGCTCCTGTGCTCACTCAGGTCACCAAAGCTCTTCCTGGGAGACTCAACTGCTTTTTGAAAACTCAGCTTAGAGGTGAGAGCAAAATACAGTTGTTTACCACCAAAACTAATAAATATATTTCAAAGTGAATATATTGATCCAACTAAGGTCTGTAAAAGCTTCCCAGAGCCCCCACAAGAATGAAGCAGCAGTTTTCACATGTATCAGTTCTAAACTGAGGATATTTATTTACCAGATTTGAATAACTTAACATTCTATAATTATAAAGTTATTTCAACCTTATCAACTCACCAGTGTCATGATGTCATTTGCCAAGTCCCTGGCAAGATCTGGAGTAACAAAACAGGACAAGCCAGTCAGTGCAACTCCAGTATCATATTGGTTAGGGCTACTCAGATCCTAAAAAAAGAGAAACACGCTCAAAAATTTAAGATCAAACAGGATGTCAAGAAACTATTACCTCAGACTAATTTTATTCACTCAACATAAATGAAGCAGAGCTTCTGCTTCATGGGAATATTTATGTATCAACTACTAACACCTGCTGAAGTACAGCCAGCCTGGGGTTTAATAATGGCACAAAGAACCACAATAAAACAAGAGATGGATGACTGCAACATAAAAGCAATCAGAGAGATTGCACCTTGGTGGTGTTTGGGGAATGGAAATGATTTTTAAACACTCATTACAGGATCACACACATATTTAAAGTCCTAAAAAACTGGCATTAAACACTAACCCTGCTAAGTCCAATTCCAAGTGCCATCAACTTCACTGGGAAAAAGCACTCTTGGGGGAGTGGTGTCCCACCTTAATCTAGTAGAGAAATGAGATTATTCTTCTCCCAAGCTACTGGCAGCACCACAACCTCCAGTCCACAAAGACAGGACACAAGTTATGTGTGTGGAACACATTTATTGGTCAAGTTTCCCTGGATCTATCTGTAGTCAGTATCCTACCCAGCCCTCCATAGTCTTTCAGGTCTTTCTAAGCTTAAGTCACTTAACCATAGTAAAATTAATCTCTGAGTTTGTTCAAGTATAGACTGTACATTGTATATCAGGAAACACAAACATGAAGAAGCTGCACAGAATATTCCCACATGGACTGCTGAATTAAGAGTCCAGATTCACGTGGACACTGAAGCTGCTTCAGGAGAGCTAAACATAGTCAGGCCTTTGGGGTTCTGTGCCATTTGCATCTCATTTAAAAACCTGCTGCAGGTGGTGGAAAATTAGAGTCTACTTTAAGGATAATGCCATCTACTTCTTAAGGAGCAAAAAACTGCAATTCATCCTGGCTTGAATGTATTCTGAGAACTCATAAATCCTTCAAATCTCAAGTGGTTGGATCAATGAAACATGAAAAGGCATAAAGAAAGATGTTTTTAAGTAAAAACTTGGGCACAAAGTGGAGTAACCAGTAAGTGACTGAAATTCAGTAAAATGAAGTGTCCATAATAAAGACAATAGATATTCAGGTTCAGCACAGTATAGTTCAAAAGATAAAGGGAAAAGCACTAGTGCTTTAGGGGAAGATACTGGATAACATCCCACTGCTCTTTTTTAAGCAAGGAAAACACATTTTAATTCCTCATATGGTAAAAATGTAGGCATATCTTGTACTGGATCAGTCAAGTTTTAAAGCAGTGATACTTAAAAAATGAGAGTTAAGAACTTTAAAAGAATATCTGTAACCTCAAGAATGGGAAATTATGCTGCAAACCAGTAACTCTATGTGATTAAGCTCTATGAAAATGAACACACACGTGGGCACATGAATACAGAACAAAGCTTTCCAGACACTCTTCACCATTTTTATACCCAATTCTACCAGAGAAGTCAAAGTCTGATCTGGAATTACAGACAAAAAGAGCCCTCACAAGTAGAAATGTTGTGGAGCCATGTCACTCCCGAGCCACTGCTCATCTTACTTCAGGGATGGGGACATTTTTCCTGCCTGTTACATTCTTCTAAGCACTGCCTAGAGACCAGCAAAGTTATTTCTGTCACCATTCTCTGTGCTGAACAAACAGAGCTGGTATGAGACAGCACAGGGAGGGCTGTGCACAGCTCCCGAGTGTTTCACTAGTCCCTCAGTTTGTGGAATGACAGGAGACTGCAAATCAAGAACTCTGCTTAAACACCTCTACTAAATTCCTAATGGAGAAATACTCAGTCCAGATGTGAAGGTACAAGTAGGGAGAGAGTGCAAGAAAAAATGAAGAACTGAACACTTACCTTTCGGATCTGATTAGTTGTCAGCATAATGACATCAGTCCCTTCATGAAAGCACTGGGAGGCAGCCAGGTAACCAATGCGCTGGGAAAAGGCAAGGAGGAAAATAAGGTTTGTTTTCCAAGTCAATTTAGACAATACTTAGGTGGAAAACAAGCAATTGTGGTGGCTTTACAAGCATTATTAAAAAGATGAACGAGTAGGTTTGTGTAACAGAAGAGGCATGAGAGGATTCTCTAGAAAAGGGCTTATATCAACAAAGAATAAATTCAGACAAGTAATGTTCTACTGATAATTTATCTGTCTTAGGGACAATAAAACCACCTCCACCTTCTCCATTTCATTACAACACACGTCAGTGACCACAAAACTACAGAAATAAGGTAGGATTTTGTCTACTACATTAATTTTGTCTGTGTTGACTCCTGAGTTTCAGGTGCAAAGCCCCATTTGGAAATCATTCCTTAGGAAGTAACATTCCAACCTGTTTGGTGAAAAATGACTGCAACAGAACATGAAAGAAATCTTTCAAGAAAAAACATGAAACTATTACAAAATAAAAAATAGCTGGTACTAGGAATCTCAGGTGGTCTTCACATAAAAATCCTCTGGCTTTTCACAAAAGGTATCTGACAGCTTGGTCAGGACAGCTGCATTTACAGAGAACTCACCTTGAATGTAAACTTGGAAGCACTCATAACTTCAATAATGTTGAAAGCAGCCCAACTGATGTCATAGCCCAGCATCTGTAACTGTGAGCAGAGAAGTCAAGATAAACTTCTGAAATAAGAGACTCAAGAAAATAGGCCAAGACACCTCCTAAAATTGAAGATGCAACAGGAGTCTGAAAATGATACTGTAAGACATCACAGGTTTATGAGCAATGTCACACTGCCCCACTCACAGTAAGTGAAAGACATCTCAAGTTTTGAACAGTTTGCATTAGTTCCAGGTTGCCCAGAGCGGCTGTGGCTGCCCGTGGATCCCTGGCAGTGTTCAAAGTCAGGTTGGACAGGGCTTGGAGCACCCTGGGACAGCAGAAGGTGTCCCTGCCCATGGCAGGGGTGGCACTGGATGAGCTTTAAGGTCTCTTCAAATCCAAGTCACTCTGTGATTCTATGATATGCAGTTATATAAGCATCGGTGTGAACAGTTTTCTTCTTTTTTTTTTAATAAAACCATAGTTAAACCACAGAAGGAACTCTTTACCAATATTTCTGTCTTCTCCATGTCAACAAAGGACTGAGCAAAGAGAAACCAACCCACTTTCAAATGCTCATGCCACTGCATTGTAAGAACCAATCCAGTTGAAAACAATTTCTTTTAAATTGTTTTAAATGAGATTCACTTCCTGACCCATCAGAATAAAATCCAATTGTACCAAACAGAGCAGGAACGTGCAGCCTCTGATGTCAGGGCTCTGGGACTGTTGTCCCCACAGCCTGCCCTTAGAGCAGTCTAGGGAGAGCAGGCACCCACAGCCTGAGGTTGGCTCCAAATCAGCAGGAAAGAACAAAATCCAGCTGCAATTCCACAGGATCCCAGCAAGGCACTTACATAGGTCAGTTTGCAGACTGCATTTGCCTTCACTGCGATGTTGTCCTGCTTCAGCTCCTGCTTGATCTCATCGATGCACTGCGAGATGTATTTCGCCTGAGGAAAACAAACAAAAATTTGAGCTCCTTTACCAGTTGCTCAAGTTTCCAGCATGTTGGTGGGGAGAAGCAGCAGAACTCAGCATTTGCAAGCACCAATCTCACACACACACAACTTAGTAAGCACTTAATTCTGACAAAATTACTAATTAAAAAGAACCACCACAATTCTGTTACAAAACCAAAAGTATGAAGTGTTTCTTTGGTGGTTGTCCCTTCTGCCTCTCCCTCACAATCACACCACTCACTCTAAAGCTCTAGATTCACAAATCTGCAAACATGAAGTTGTTCAATGGAGACTGAGTAGGCAGAGGCCTGAACAAACCAGAGCTCACCACTGTCAGTAAGCTCCCTGCCCCCAGAGGGATGTCAGAGAACACCCGCTCATGACATGACAAGGAGAAACTGTCAAACACTGTTAGCAGCCCACAAATGAAAGTGACTGATGAAAACACTCTGAGCTACCCCACTTTTGGACATGCTGCCAATGATGACACTGTGGGTGTGCACCCACAACACTCCCCGTGCCTGAAGGGACACAGCACAAGGCTTGGGTGGGACACAGGTGCTCCCTGGACACCCCCAGCCATGGAAAGTTCCATGGAAAGTCACGAACCCCTCTGGTTCTCAACTTATATGAGCCCTTTTGCCATTTACACATTTTGATAAATAATAGTTATTTGTATGAGTTTCTCAGCAATTCAAAGAGCCAAATGTCACAATGTTTACATTTAAATATTGGTGCTTCACATCCTTCCAAGCAATCACATCTGTGCTCGTGGGAAGGATGTGGCAAACATGTGATTTAAAATTATCTGTACAGATTTTACTTTATAAGCAGAATTTGCTCAGCCAAAGATTCTTCCAGTTCACAATTAATTATTATTTAAGTACTGAAGGCATCTGCTACAGGAATCATGAACATTTAAATGCAAAGAAATAATCTCTCTTTTCATGCATGCACCCGGGTCTTTCATATTTCTAACTGCCAGAAGAACCAGGTCAGAACCTAATTACCTAATCCCTGCCTGAATACCACCACCTTCCTCCAAAATTATATTTTCAGTATAGGAGTCTACTGGACTGACTTTAATCGTTTTTCCCCTTTACACTAATTTTTGTGTATTAATGCAACCATTTTTTAGTCTTTTACAGATGTCCTGGAGTGACATCCACTATTCAAGCCACAGAACTTTGCTGCTAGAAACAGTGTGTGGAGAATGGATGGAGATCTGCCTTGGGGAGAAGGGCCTGGGGGTGTTGGTGGGTGAGAGGCTCAGCCTGCCCCGGCCATGGGCACTGACCCCAGAAACCCCCCCTGTGCTGGGCTGAGCCCCCAGCGTGGGCAGCAGGGGAGGGGGGGATTCTGCCCCAGCCAGGTGAGACCCCACCTGCAGAGCTGCCCCAGCCCTGGGGAACAACAGCAGGAGGACGTGGAGCTTCTGGAGCCAGTCCAGAGGAGGCCACAGAGCTGCTCCAAGGGCTGGAGCCCCTCTGCTCTGGGGACAGGCTGGGAGGGCTGGGGGTGTTTAGCAGACAAATGAACTTGAAAGAATTTAAAATATTCCTAAATGCCCGTGTTTGGGATAGAAAAACTATCCTTACAGTGGGAATTCTCATGTTAAGGGAGGGCACTGTAAACACCAAACACCTTTCCTGCACACAGATCCCTTCTGTTCCCCTGGATACAGATGAGTGGCATCTGCCAGAACTAGAGATGGCATCACCCCTAAACACTTAACAATGTAATCACCAGGTGACTTTACCCAAAAGCAGATTTGGGATTCTAAACCCCTCACCTGAGAACGATTCAGGTCCTGACAACTCACATGGGAAGTTTAAACTCTTGAGTATAAACTAAAAAAAACCTTCTGAGGGTAGAAAATAAATACTTCATCAAAGATGCTGGAAGAGTGACTTACACAACATGCAATTGATCCACAAATATATTGTACTTGGCCTTGAATATTTTATGCCCACAGAAGAGCACTCTGGAACAGTGTCACAGAATCCTTCCCGTGTGTATCCTGTTGCCACATCCTGGGCAGTGAGGCCAGTGATGGTTCTCAAGGCAGAAGAACACTGGGACACAGAGTCTCAGTCTTTACACCCATAACCCAAAGTCTCACTTATTTCCCACTGCATCTACCACCAAACTATTCAAACATTAGCTTAAGATTCCTGGCAACCTTTTCAGAGTTGAGCACAACCCACTGTGTGAGCAGGAGGGGGGAAAAAAATAGAGTACAGGGAAGTTCAGTAGTGTCCAGCCCAGCACAGCTCCAGAGTCACCAGCCCCAAGATCCCACAGGCAAATCCCTGCCTACCAGCTAGTCCAGCTTCTGGAAAAGCATATTACAGAGCTCAGAATCAGATCTGCAACTGAAAAAAAGGGATTAGAGAGAGCAGAAAGAAGCCCTTCCAAAACAGCTGCACTCCAAATCCCAAAACACTCCAAGGAATGACAGGCACTATATATAGAAAGCTTTACAGGATCAGCAGGTATTAACTTTTTGTTAATCCTGTGGAGCAGCACTGCCGTGAATGAGCAATATGAGGAAAACTGATCTACTCAGCCTCCCTCCTAAATCTGAAAGCCAAGCACCACGCCCGGGTGGATCCGCGGCCACATTTCACACCCACAGAACTGGGAGGGAACCCAGAGGCAGGGGCGGATCCTTAGCGAGGCTGCGGCTGGTGAACCCTGACCTGGGCACGCACAAGACCTGCAGGTCCTGCACCAAAGCACCTCCCACTGACCGACACCCACAGCCCCCAGTGTAGCCCATGAGCTGCTCAGTGGGGTCACACCAGACAGCAAAACGACTTGATGCAATGAAAAAAATTGTAGTCACTCAGTAAGGCCTAAATATTTGGAAGAAAAAAACCCAAAAACCCCCAAATTTACATACTGACACAGCAAAGAATCCGGGTATCTTGCCCAGCACCAATTACGTTTTTGCATAAATTCCTAATATAGGAACTTCCTAGTGTGGTAATTAAAATTAAATATTTCCCAGGATATAACTAGCTCAAGTTAAATGCTTTTGAGGCACCATGAATCAGAGAATCATTAAGGTTGGAAAAGCCTTCTAGGATCAACAAGTTCAACAGTTGCTAATCCAGCACTGCCATGTTCATCACTAAAACATGTCCCCACATGCCACATCCACATGTTTTTTTGAACACTTCCAGGGATGGTGACTCCACCACTGCCCTGGGCAGCCCGTCCCAACGCCTGGCCACCTTTTCTACAAAGCAATTTTTCCCCAACATCCAATCTAAACCTTCCCTGGCACAACTGAAAGCTGTTCTCCTCCTGTCCCATCCGTGTTCCCACCTGGCTGTCCCCTCCTGTCAGGGAGTTGTACAGAGCCACAAGGTCCCCCTTGAGCCTCCTTTTCTCCAGGCTGAGCCCCCCCCCCATCTCCCTCAGTCACTCCTGGGGCTCCAGACCCTTTCCCAGCTGCTCCTCACCACACTTGTGCTCTAGTCCCTGCCCTGGACATGCTCCAGCCCCTCAATGTCTTTCTTATCATGAGGGGCCCAAACCTGATCCCAGGATTCAAGATGGGGCATCAGCAGTGCCAAGAGTTCATTTATGCTCCCAGTATTCATTACAATATCAATATATTTCTCAGCTATTAATTCCTTAACAATTCCATGACAGTGTCATTCACAAGTTTAGTGTTGATGGCTCACACATTCTGGCCAGTTGACTGAGGAGCATTTCTAAGCCCCAACATTTACAGACCTGGGATGTGCCCAGCCAGATGGCCCTGAGGGAGCCAGGCAGTGCTCAGGCAGCCCCTCGGGCAGGGTGGGGAGGACAAGCAGAGCCATGAGACACAGGAACCCTCTCAGGAGGACAAGGGGAACAGGGGCAGAGCTGCCTGCCAGCAGCAGAGCTGAAGCCTCTGAGAGCAGCAGGCAAGGACCTGAGGCTCTCCTTTATTCCTGCTGGGCTGCCAAGTGGGAAAGCAGCCTTCCCTGCCTCGGTGGAAAAGGCTCCTTAATGAAATGCTATAGCAACCACTCTGGTAATTGTTCTGTCTCCCAAGGAGCATTACAGGAACATGCCCAGAGCAGCCCAGCTCAAACCCGAGTGCAGCCTGCAGATATGAGCAACGAGTACTCAACAAAGCTATGACAACAGCACAGCCACAACTGCATTTCTCAATGTGTGTCACCAACGAGGTGCTGGAGAATGGATTTTATATCCATTAACAAAATACAGAAGGTGTTTTATAAAACAACCCCAAATTCCCCAAGAATTCCAACATCTCACCTAGAAAATACATACCTTTAATGCCTATGAGTGGCTAAAATAAGAAAGAAGGCATCACGAATGAAAGACACATTCCCTTTGAAATGGAAGGAGCAAGGGGAGAGTGGGTCATGGTAAGAAGCCAAAAATGTCATTTTATAGCATTTTTCATTTCCCAGCCATGTTTTTTGACTTAACTTTGAAAAACACTAAAGCCCAGACAGAACTTGGAGTTTGCTGACGATTTCAGAGATGCTCATGAAAGACTTATCTTTCTCAAGCAAGCAACTGTACAATCAGTGTAATTGTACAACAATTACATTCCTAAGAAATGTGAGTCTCTGTGCTGTACTTTCTTTCATTAACTGACATGAACACATTGATGACTGGAGATCACTGTAGAACCTTTACATTAAATTTAATCATGTAAACTACTCATTTCCAGTAGTCTTTAAGAAGCTGTATTTTCATTTCAGCCATAAACCATCTTCTAAACCCAAGAGAAGGCAAACTCACATTCCTACCACTTTGGGTTGCAACTCAGCAAACCAAATGCACTTGATTTGAGATTCAAACCAGCCACTGCAACATCCAAGTGCTTCCATCCATATGAAAGAACAAAATGTCAGTGAACATTAATTCCTATTTTTCCTGCACTTCCAGGGTTAAATATCATGTTTTAAGGAAGGAATTATTAACAGTGAATGCCACAAGGAGCAAGGTGTTTTCTGATATGTCTGAAACTATACCATGGGAAAACAAAAATGTTTGGAATACTTAGAACATAAAAATAAATAAGCACAAAATGTAACATTCCTTCTGGTTTAAGCACTATAGGATTTATCAATTTTTGGTAGGACTTTGAGACAAACTCCCTGAGATCATGCTGAGCACAAGCACATGATGGTCCCACATGAGAGGAAGATGCCCACTGCTGCAGCTTCGTAACATGACCAAGAGGCTCAGCACCAAGAGCAGTTACACCACGGGCACCTTGTGGAGGTGAAGGAACTTCCAGATCTGTTCGTGTTTCAGGCAGCAGATCCCATTCCTAACACAACACAGATCAGCTGCCAGATCCTGACTTGGAAAGAAGGCTGGAAAGAAATATTTATCACTTGCCAGGCTTCTCTCAAACCCCTAAAAGCAGCCCTTGATGTCAAACACCACTGAACTGGTCAGAGAACACCCCAGTGTTTGCAGTACCTGGACACGCTGTACCATGACAGTACTGAAAGAATTAACTGAAGTAACAGACAAGGGCATTAAAGAGCAGAATGTGCTGATTTCTACTGACTTACACACAGCATTAGAGATCAACATATTACACAATCATTCCCATAAAAATACTATATTATTTAACTTCTGTAGAAAAAGCTATTTGAGATAAATAACAGGATCTTTTGTTAAGGCTACTCCATGGCTGGACAGAAAGAATTCCAAGGCATGTGCTCTCACACATCCTCCTCACAAGTAACTTCACCAAACCCATGGCAAAGCAGCTGAGCATAGAACAGAGGCTCAGCAGTGATGAGAAACTGCACAATGTTCACCTTGATGGGTTTGCAGCAGCCTGAGTCCAGCAGTGCAGAGGCCACTCAGCTGCAACAAAGGGCTCAGGAAACTGAGAGGCATTTTCATAAAGCCAAGCTTATCTTTCACTCAGCTGTTGATGAACACCATTGCTGTACATGTTTTAACATGCCTTAGTTTTGTCACTGCTACCCAGCTTTCCAGGGATTTACTGGCTCATCCTCAGGTAGGCTTCAGATCCCAGCCCAGTGTACTGTTCTCAGTGACAACACCACAGGCACGAGGTTCTGCTGGTTCATTTGCAGCAGACTTCTATATTATTTATTAGAAACACGATGCATTACCCACTGCTCCCTTGTCTGCTACAAGCACAGTGAGATCACAAGACTCCTTGGCCAAAGAACAAAAGAAGGAATGCAAAAAGTTGGTTTACAGTTTTTTCTTTTGTTAATGTTTGCTGAAGTTACACACATCAACCGAAAACTGGCATGATGCATGCACACATCCATCCTAAAGTGACTCATAAGCCAATTAAAACCTTTGAACCTTATTCCAAAAATTCAGAGAAATGTTCTCTATGCAAATACTGTGCACCAATTTCAGGGCAGATACCCAACCCCAGACCAAACACTACAGCCCTTAAGGCACTGCAGAAAAACATCCAGGATCTTCTGAACAGGTCTGTAACACAAAGATTGGGTTTCAGGAAGGACACAGCTCTAGAGTTGCAGCTGCTTCTCCAAAGTGACTCCAAGCACTGTGGTGTTCTGGCAGTCTCCCACAGACAGCTCCTCTTTGGTGGTTTACCCAAAGACAATTCGGGATTTCACGCTGAAATGCCCACAGAAGGGCACTGATGCAGGAAGCTGGAGCTAAACAAAACATCCTGCCCCCCTCCCAGGTGGGCAATGCCAAGATCACTGCTGGCACCTTGGGAATCAGGAAAGTGGCAATCAGCAGCCCCAAATCAGTAAGCAGGCAGCAGCAGCAAGGGTCTAGAGATGTCCCTTAATTATCTCCAGTCTGATCAGTCCTTTAATATAAGCACATCTCCAGCCTGATCACAGTATTTGTTAATTTAATTGCACAGCAATTAAACAATCCTCAGGGGTCTGTGCTGTCTAAACCATATCTGAGCAGACAACTTTTAAGCCTGGAGAGATGCGTCAGATAAAAGTGTTCATCCCTGCAAATACAAGATGTACCCAAAGTTTTATTTTTACATAACCATGCAAAAAGCTATGCAAGTGTTTTTTGCAGTAGATTTTTCAACTTGCTTGTTCCAGACATCTCTGTGCAGTTTGAGGCTCTGATAAAGGCAGGCTTCATTGAAGCACATGCTTTGTTGGATGCTTAGGAAACAGTCACTTCCTCCTAAGGAATTAAAGTAACTATTGTTGCTGAGACTCAGATGACTGAAGCAGTTCAGAGAGAAACCAAAAAAAGATGCTTAATGACGTATTAACACCAAAAAAATGTAACACTGAAAATACTACAAAGATCTAACACTGATTCATGCACAGCTGTGAGTACTTTGCAGTTATGGAAAGGTAAGGAGGACAATGAAGAAAAAGATGGTTCATGGCCACTCCAGACTTCTTAAATTCAGCACAAATATTTGTGTAATTAAAGTAAGTTTGTTCACCTCCTCCCTACTGTACAATCACACCACTCACACTAAACAAACATCCACTCTCAAAGCTGAAGCTGATTAACACAGTGATCCACTTGGGGCAATATATTTTATACAGCTTTGCCAAAAAGATTGAGCCAACCAGAAGAAAGTTTCAACATTCCCACACTGACACCTCCCTCCATTTATACACCTTTCAACACAGGTATTTCTCAGCAGAAGTTGTCAGGTTTGAGCACCAAGGTCATAATGGAAATAACAATAAAAAAGAAACAGCTAATGCTAAAACCAGCACTCAACTGGTTTGTAAACTGGGGTTTACAAACTGACTGCTCAGTCTGCTGGGCAGTGACTGAGGGGGAGCTGGTAGGAATGAAACATTCCTAATACCCAGTTACACTCCGGATTCAACAGGGCTCACTTATTCCACTTTGAATGTTTGCTTCTTATTTAAAAATCCCACTCAAGCACCTTTCCGAGCTACTAACACTATCACCAACGTTATTTTCTGCAACTTTTACCCTAGTCACATATTTTTATCCTTTCTGACACCTGGATTTTATCAGACTCCCCCTTAGATGATGATTTCAGTTTCTCAGCGTGAATGATCAGCAGGTTTTAATAACCTAATGAACAAAATGCCTCCTTGTAACGGGTCCCATGACTCGGTTCTTTCTGGTGCCTGTCATGTAACGCTGCCCTTCACAGGGCACCAGGAACAGGATGTACTCCCAGAACACTCCCAAGTGACAAACCTAAAGGTGCTGTCTGTACACAAATGTATTCACTAACCCACACTGTGGAGGAAGAGGTTTTCAGACACTTTCATGGACACTGATGGCAAGAAATCACAGAGCTCCATTTTCTGCACTCAGCACTGGGACAAAGATCTGCATCAAAAAGCACCAAATAAACAACTCTCTCTGCAGTTGATCACAGTGCAGAAATGTAATTTTTATCCATATTTTGCTTTGATTTGTCCGGCTGTTTTTCCCCTGGCCTCACTAAAGGTACAGTGGATGGTCACTCCATTTCTTAGGTACCAGACAGCTCCTTCTCTCCCCTGGACCTGCCTGGGCACAGTATTTTCTCCCTCATGTGCCAGTGCAGATTTGTCTGGAGTGTTTCAAACCCTCAGCAGAGACAGCTATAAAATCATCAGGACTGGGAACAAAGCTATTATCCCCACTTATGGCACAGTCAATTAAGTAATATTTAATACAGGAGAAAGCAAGAAGCTAATGAAAGGCAGCACTAATGCAAAGCCTCAGCTGCTCCTGCCTGTAATCACAGAAGAACAAGCCCACATCTTGGCTGGTGTTCCATGCTCCAGGCCCTTTGTGTCCATGACACAGCAGGTAAGGCAGGACACTGTCACACTGGGCCTTGCAGGCCAGTCCCACACTGGTTTCTCACCAAGTGGTGTGAGGTCCTTCTCCATCCCTCTTTGTGTATTGTTGCTCTTTCCCACTTTGTCTTTCCCAGTGATTCACACACGCAAAGAATTAACAATAGCAACTCCAGATCCACTTGGAAGTGGGTGGAATAATGAGCTGCCTTCAAAGATATCAACACGTATATGACACACAGTAACTGATGGAGCAGCAGTGCCTGAAAGAGCTGTCTGTCATCAATGAACTGCACTGCCCAGCAGTTGGTCTGTTCTTTCAGGCACCAACAAGCTGTTTAGCATCCCTCAAAATTCCCTGATTATGTTCCATCCCACATCCTTTACCATCAAATACTAACACTGCACCAGTGGCTGAGGCCAGGCCGTCAGAAGCCGCAGCATGAGAAGGCTTCAGCCTCACTGAGGACAGGCTGAGCCCAGAAGGGTTTTGTGATGTGAAAAGATTCCTCAAAACTCCCCACATCATCATTTCATCTGAAAATGTCAGAGAAGATGCTGAAAACCAGCAGTCCTTATTTAGGAGGAAAAGCTTTTTTAACAATACAAGTGCCCTGTCCTCAGGTAACACTCAGGAAGCAGCAAGAAGCCACTGCCAGGTTGGAAAGACCAGCTGACAGTAAAACACACATTTCACAGCACGACACACAATACTCCTCCCATTTAGCATTATATTAGTAACTGAGTATATTAGTAATTAATTAACTGAAGCTAATTTTTTTCTCCCAATCAGCAGCACTGATTGCTCCTTTCACTCTTTCCAAACAGTTTAAAGTGTAAACCAGCAATGAGATACTTATCACCCAAACCCACAAAGAGGAAAATGTGAATTTTTCAATATGATTTTTTCCTGGAAGTATCGATTACCAAAACACAAAGGGCTAATACTGGCACACAGAGCAGAGTCTCTGAGGAAAGACGGGTACAATTTTCTCATGTTTTAAGAGAAGCACACATATATTTTGTACAGGACTTTTTTTAATCCCTTCTCTCTCCTTAAGTGTCCTGCAGTAAATCGAAGACACCTGAAACAGAGGGCTACTGTCTGAATGAGCCTAGGCACACTCAATATCTGTTTCTGCTACTCTATAATTCCAGTCTTATAAAGGAACATCTCACGTCAGCATCTGACAGGAGCTTCCTCGTTGGGAAAAACAAACTTTTAACTGTGAATGAAAAACATCGTGCAAGGGCCAAATAGCATCAAAGAATTATCCTGTCTCTTATTACATGTTTAGGAGAACAGATATAATTTATCAGTTTGGACTATCTTGGCAAAAATCCAGCATAGTTTAACAACAGTACAAGGCATTCCTCTCCTGAGCATGCTGTGGAGCAGATCCCAAAGCTGTAGGCACAAAGTGGGAGAAATTACTCCACGGAGAACAAAACCACCTCCTAACTGCTGAAAAACACCACTTTCACATTCCTTTTCCAAATGAAAGGGAGAGAATGAGGTATCGGAAGTGAAAAGTTAGGAAAACACAGTAGGAACAAGTTTGGCTTTGAACTGGTGCTGGGAAACACCACAGGGACTGAAGCATCTGTTGGAAAGTAAACACATGTCAGAGCTGGGAAGGAGCTAATGCTGGTTTGCCACCTCACTCCTTGCACACAGCACTTACCCTGCAGGAGGACAATGCAGCTCCAGCACTCCCCAGAACACTGAAAATGGACAGAGTAATTCTGCACAGAGCAGTGACTGTGTTACCCACCTCCTCTCTCCTACCTTGCATCCTTAGGGAAAGTCCATCCCTTCAGTTCCAATGTTTTAAACTCAAAATAAATGGGTCACACAATGGAAATGCCTCTGACAGGGAATTAACACACTGCAGAGAAGCTGTGAGCCTGAGAGCCAGGCAGCCTCCAGCACTCTCAGCTCTTCTAACGAGCTGAGGAGCACACAAAACTTATCAATAAAGAGATGTGGCCTCCTCTGAGTTCAGGACACACCTTGGGCTGTGAGATTTAGGGTCACAGCAGCACAGGAAAAACAAACTCATCAAGCAAGAACACAGTGAGGCTGTCAAAGAACTGCACTGAGAAACCCTCTGTGAACTAGGGTACCAAGCATTCCTACAGCCTCGATGGGCTGTGAAATACCAGAGATGCTCATGTGGTACCTTCGTAAGAAGTGGAAAGGAATAAACCTTTCCATCTCAGATCTACCAGGAGAGACTACCCAGAGGGATGAGGGAATAAGTGAGGGCAGATTTTTCCATGTGATTAAATTCCAAAACACAAACCCTACGACATGTAAATAAACTAACCTCCTGCAAAAAGTACAAGTAAATCAGAAGTCAAAATAGCAATCTTGCCTTCATTTCTCTTCATAGCATTGCTATTTAACAACCACTCCTTTCCAGAGACAACTCTTCCTGGAGAAACTCCTGTTGAGCCAAGACCAACAGCCAATATCCTCCCCACTACTAAAGCACACTGGTTTAAACAAATTTGCTTTTCTGAACAGGACAGAGTGTCTGCCTTAGGCTTAGACACTTATCTTGAGACACACAAATGTTGGTTGAACCACAGCACAGGAGCAACATTTAACAGACACAATGAACAATGGAAGCACTGTAGGGAAAAGAGGAAGAATTTCTGCAGCTACTTCCTCTAAAAAAGCATTCTGATTTTGTAACATCACCTGAAAATTAGCCAATGTCCCTGGCCACTGCCTGGAAGTACTGAATCCACACCCAAAATCTCAACAGCAGGCTTACAGCTCTCTCCAGCTGAGCCAGGAAAAGACACAGTCCTCTGCTGTTTGCAGCCACTCACTGGAATTAAAGAAAAATGTCTGAAGGATTCCCAAACACACAGGTCTTAATCACCTGAACACATCCTCGTTTGGGTTTTAATTTGTACTGTGCTCGTGAGGACACAAAAAGGAAGCATCCCTATAGTTATCTATTTCAAAATCTCACCATTTATGCTCCAAACTGAAGAGTTTAAAATGCCATCATGCTGCAGCCCAGCTGCTGTAAGAGACAACACATTGCTGTGAGCTCACTGAATCCCAGAGTGTGCACATACCCCAGTAACAGCCTCCTAGAAGTACACAGAGCCCTACAAAATTGTCCAAGGAGTGTTTTTTCCTAACTCCAAAGGGCACCAAAGCCAATACATTTTAACCATTTCTTGTCACAGACTGAGAACAAACTTGGTGTGGCTTGCAACTATCTTTATGAAACTGTTTGTCACAAAATTATTTTACAAAGAACATTCAATTCTTTTCAAAGAACTGGTGCCACAAAGGCCTGGACCTTCACCAGGAGGATCCTCAGGGGTTTGACAGCTGATGAAACATTTTCAGTCCTATGCACAAAGGAATAAAGCAGATTTACCAAAAGCAGCACAATACATTAAGGGGGCTCTATATGAATTCTGGTCACCAGGTCCCCCTCTGGCAGATCAGATCACATTAGGCTCATAAATTCCATACAAATTTGCTGTTGCCACTCTGTGGTGTTTCCCACATTTTCCAGGGCACTGCACAGCAGCCCTGCCTTCCTCTGCCACCGAACCAATAGCATAAATTTAACATACACTGAAATAAATTGAATTCAATGATCCTGATGGGTCCCTTCCAATTCAGTACATTCTGCCATTCTGTGAAAAACAGAAGTTTCCCAGATATGCTCACTACCAAACAACTCCTTTTCCCGTGCACAAGGGGCTTCACACAGATTTTGGAAGTTGTATCTTGTGTTTCAGTTCAATAGCACTGGCAAGGAAGATCAGCTTTCCTAGCAAAGTTCTTCATTTAGTTACACGTTTACAACTTTTCCAGATGCTTTTGATAGCTGATACTGACTCCACGGGAATCCCCCAACACACCAGCAAAGCCCAGCTGTTAGAACAACATTAGGAAAGCTTCTCAGGCCTCATGAGTTACTTGAAAATGAACATAAAGAACATTGAGGCCCGTTACTTCTCAATTACCATGTGACACTTCACTGTGGAGTCTCACATAACATGTTCTTGATGACTAATTATTTCACCTATACTAATTTCCTGATCACGTGCTTTTCACACAAGAGTGGATAACAGGCCAACACGGAGAACTGATTGCTGCCTAGAAAAGCTCTTAGAGAAGGACATTCTAGTCAGGAGATACTGGGCATGAATGCTCTGAAAGCTGAATTAGGAGCTTTCTCCTGTATAACAGCTTCAGGGTGAAGAATATAGAGCACGTGACTGTAGGGCTGGAGAGGATGGAATTCCTCTATATCACTCCTCTAATAATCATGCATACATATGCGTGTGTTTATATACCTATCTATCCGTCTGTGTATCACGGATCTCAACACCACAACAACACACTGAATGGAAAGGTGAGCACCAAGCACGACCCTCCCTTATTAACTCTCGTGCTCTCACCCAGCCTGTCCCTGCTGCCCCACACCCCAGCGTCACGTTCCTCGTTCTGACTCCCGCTTCCCCCTTCCCAAACCAACATTCCCTTCCCAGGCACGGCCTCAGC
>JANPWX010000611.1:89984-100615 GCA_024734555.1 Trochalopteron elliotii | reverse complement strand
GAAGCACAGCCCCCCCCGCCGGGCCCCGCACCCTCCCGAGGGGCCGAGTAGGCGGGGCCAGGGCGGAGTGGTCGGGGCTCTCTCTAGACGCGCCCCCTCCCTCTCTGGCCACGCCTCTGACCCCGCCCCTGTCTCCTTGCGTTCTCCAGCCCCGCCCGCCCACCGAGACCACGCCCCTCGAGTCGTCTGATCACGCCCCGAGCCGCCCCGCCCCACCCCTCCAGCAAGGCCACACCCAGTCACCCATAGAGCCCCGCCCACTCCGCCCTGGCCCCGCCTACTCGCCCCCTCAGGAGGATGCAGGCCCCGGAGGGGGATCCTGTCCTTCTCATCCCATGGGATGGAAAGAACAAACGGCTGCGAGCGCACGAGAGGAAACCCCAACCCTGGAAACGCTTGGAGCAAACACTGAGTATTTAGTGAGCTGCTGGACCTGAGGGGGCCAAGAGGCCGGTGGGATTCCGGGCTGTGTTAGGAGGAGCATCGGTGGTAGGACATGGCAGCTGATCCTGCCCCTTCCTCAGCCCTGGTGGAGCTCACCTGGAGTGCTGTGTTCAGCTCTGGGTTTCTCGGGATCAGGAAGACATGGAGGTCCTGAAGTGGGGCCTGTGAGGGTTTGTGGACATGATGAAGGGACTGGAGCATCTCTCGTACGAGGAACGGCTCGGAGCTGTGGCTGTTCAGCCTCCAGAGGAGACCCAGGTGAAAGGGGCCCTCAGCCCTGTGTGTCCGTGTCTGCAGGGAGGGCTCAGAGCAGGGCCCAGCCTCTGCTCCGTGGGGCCCAGCAATAGCACCAGAGGAACAGGCAGGAACAGATGCCCAGGAACTTCCACCTGGGCATGAGGCAGAACTTCTTTGCTGTGCAAGTGACCAAGCACAGAACAGGCTGCCCAGGGAAAGCGTGGGGTCTCCCTCACTGGGGATATTCCAGAACCATCTGGACACAATCCTGTGCTCTGGCATAGCCCTGCTGGACCAGGAAGGTGGGAGCTGATGGCCCAGTGTGGTGCCTTAAACTTGAACTATTCTGGCATTTTGGGGTTCATTCCCGCGACAGCCGCGTCGCTGCTGCCCCGGTTGTCACTTATCCCAACACTGGCCACGCCGCCCCCCCCGGCCACGCCCCCCGGCCACGCCCCCGCCGGCCGCTCCCGCGGGTCCCACGTGGCAGAGCAGCGGGGACACGCGTGGGGACAGGGGTCCCTCCATGGGGATGGGGCTCCCCCCGTGAGGCCGGGGGTCCTTCCATGGGGACAGGGGACCGTCCTTGGGGATAGGAGTCCCTCCATGGGGGCAGGGGTCACTCCATGGGGCTGAAGAACGCTCCGTGGGAATGGAGGTCCCTCCATGAAGATGGGGATTACTCCATGGAGCTGAGGAACCCTCCATAGGGATGGAGACACCTCTGTGGGGCTGCAGGTCCTTTCTGGGGGTGAGGGTCCCCCCGTGGGGTCAGGGGTCCCTCCATAGGGGTGGGGATCTCTCCATGGGGATGTAGGTCTTCTGTGGGGCCAGGGGTGCTTCCATAGGGATGGGGATCCCTCCACGGGGCTTTGGGTCCCTCCATGGGGTGCAGGTCCCTCCATGGGGTGGGAGTCCCACAGGGTGGGGCTGGCAGAGCTCCACCTCTCTCCTCTGCCTGTGGGTGTCAGCAGTGGCTGCACAACCAAGAGAGCCAAATTTTGGGCCATGACTTTATTGGGGATGCAGCTCCACACCTGCCACACCTGAGCACCCACTAAACACTGTCACCCACTGCCCCAGGTGACCAGTGTCAGTGTGGGAGAGCTGGGACAGGTGACAGGTGATGTGGTGGGTGATGGCCAGGCAGGCATGGAGCCTTGTGGGTGTTCCCACACGTGTAGGCACAGAGTAGGCAGTGGTTCAGTGTCCCTGTGACCACAGCTTGTCCTCTGTCCATGTGCCCAACACCCCTGGATGACCTGTGGGTGACATGTCCCCACTGCAGATGGCTGGTGAAAGGGAACAGGAGAGGGAAACAAAATGTACAAGAGCTGCTGTCCCATCTCACCTTCATCTCCAGAGCAGGATTCCAGCATCAGGGAAAGGAGGGAAATAAAGAGAAAGGAGCTGCAAACAAAAAGGAGACATGACCTTGCCAAGATCCACCTGGGATTCTGAGCCTCTGCACAACAGGGGAAGTAAAAGGATTTCTCTTGTTCCCAGTGTTTTTCCCTTTGTTCTCTGCCTTCAGCCTGGGCTTTGCAGCCTGTTTGTGTTGGCCCAGGGGCAGAGAGAGGAGCCCAGGTGTTGTGTTGATTTTATTCAGAAATAGCTGCACACATCAGCCCCTATGCAGGAGGTTTCCCTTTTTATGGGAAAAAGTCAAAGGAAAGAGTTGTGTTTGCTGGAGTCCTCCAGACATGGAGAACATCCAGGATGAGGCTGTGGCTGGGAAGGGCTGGCTGTGCCCACCTGTGCTGTCACCGTCCCCTCCACTGTCCCCCTGCCTCTGACTGGGCTGCTCTGTCAGGAGATCCCCAAAAATCTTGTGAAAATCCCTCGTTTTAACCCAGCCCATTGCAGTGGATCTCAGCCACTGTCACACTGTCACTTTGTCACACTGTCACATTGTCACACCCCCAGGACAGGGCCAGGAGATGCAGCATCCCGAGGTGTGGGGAACATCTACAGATGGATTTGGCAAGACTTGATCCCTCCTGACTGAATTTCCAAGGATTTCTCCTCCTGAGGCAACCTAAGTTCAGCCTTAAAAATTGAATTTGGGACATGAATGACTTTTTCACTCTTCTTTCTGCAAATGAAATGCTGAAGGGTTTGGAATCCCCTTATGATCACCTTTAATTAAAAGCATTACTTTAAACCTAATTGCTGCCATCAGTGATACCTAAATCTTAACATTCCCAGCTTTTGTCTTTCCTGGCTTTTGCAGCTCCGATTTTTATTATTTTTTTTTTAATGAATTACGCCACCTCCTGTTTTCCCTGCTGCACTTACACAGGCAGCATTCCCAGGGAAGGAATTTTCCCATTCCAGCTGCACCTCCAGCCGGTGACATCGAGCATCCCTAAGGAATGCTGTGCCTTGGGAGAGCTCTGTGATGAGCTGCTGAGTCCCACTGTCAGTGGGAAAACACAATCCCGGCCACCACATCCCCGATGGAGCTGGGTCTGAGCTGCTTTTTAATTTTCCCCCATGGCACTGCTTCCAAGAGCTTTCTCCCCATTCCTGGCACTTAGAGCACTCCGTGGATTTCCCATCCCAACGAGGTTTAAAGAGGTTGTACTTGCTTATGTTAATTGTGATTTTTGTATAAAGTGATTTGAAGGAAAGAAACATGAAATTGGGGCTGTTCAGCCTCCAAGGGTGCAGCCAGGGTTCCCATGACAGGATGTCCATTTTGGAGTGCTCCTTTTGGGGTGTCCCATGCCTGGGTACCGATATCGGGGTGCCTGTGTTGGAGTGTCCTCACCAGGAGTCCCATGCCAGGATGCCCTTTTTGGGGTGTCCCATGCTGGGGTGTCCTTTATGGGACACTCAGGATGGGGAGACTGTGCCAGGGTGCTCTGTTCCCAGGTGACAATACTGGAGTATCCGTTTTGGGGTGCCCATATTGGGGTGCCCCATGTTTCAGTCCCCATGGCGAGGTGTGTGTGACAGGATGCCCATTTTGGGGTGCTTAGATTGGGGTGCCCCATGCCCAGGTGCCCATATTGGGGTACCTGTGTTGGAGTGTCTTTGCTGGGATGCCCGTGTCAGAATGGCCTTTTTGGGGTGTCCCATGTTGGGTTGTCCTTGATGCTCAGGATGGGGTGACTGTGCCAAGGTGTCCTTCCCCTTGGTGACAATAGTGGAATGCCCATATTGGGGTGCTCCCATATTGCAGTCCCCATGGTAAGGTGTCCGTGACAGGATGCCCATTTTGGGATGCCCATTTTGGGGTGCATCATGCTGGGATGCCCCATGCCCCAGTGTCCATATTGGGGTGCTCGTATTGGGGTGCTCATATCCAGGTGCCCCATACGGGGTGCCCGTTTTGGGATGCCCCTATTGGGGTCCCCCATGCCGGGGTGCCATGCCCCGGGGTGCCGGTGTCGGGCTGTCCGCCTTGCCCCGGCACAGACCCCGCTCCGCCCGTCCCTGCTCGTCCCCGCGAGGTGGCGCCTGCGGCCCGGGAGAACCGGGGGGACACGGCGGGACCTGCTGGGGCACGGGACACGCCTGGGGGACTTGGGTCGGGGGCAGGGAGAGCCCCACCTTTGGCGAGGAGGGCGATGGATGCCCCGTGTTTGGGTGACGGGTGAAGCGTGGCTGGATGGGGGCGATGGGTTCCCGATGGGGCACCCAGTTTGGGTGCCGGCTGCCCCATGTGTGGTGCGGGGGTGATGTGTCAGTGGTGACTGTTTGAGGGTGATGGGTGCCCCACATCTGGACAATGGGTGACCCAAACATGGTCCCACCCCCACATTAGGGTGTGGGTGACGGGTGAGCTGTGGGGTGGGGCGCGGGGGCAGCCGGTGTCTCCGCGGGCCAGGCACGGGGTGGGACACGTGGCCATGCGGGGACAAGGGACCCATTCAGGAGGCTCCGTGTGCCGCGGCTGCCTTCGGGCGCTCCGGGTCCCAGGCGGGTGACTCGGGTCTGGCACGGCTGCACGTGCAGCTGGCACGGTCCCCTCGCCCCCACCCAGGCAGAGCCTTTGTGCCCCCACATTCCCCGCTGAAACAGGGGCGCAGGGTTGGACGCAGCGGGGATGGAGCTCTCCTGGAGCGGGGATGGAGCCTGAGGGTTAAACACCCTCCTCGTGCTCACAAATTCCACATCTAATAAAATGCTTGGAATCGGTCCCAAACGATGCCACATTGGAGCGGGCACGCCCGGCAAGGTGGAGGCTGGTACGAGCCCGGCAGGGGCTGGGAAGAGCCCGGGGCCAGGGGAAAGCTGGGCACTGCGCTGCGCTCCCTCTGCCTGTGAAATGGAGCCAGGACGTGCCCAGCCCCGGCTGCCCTCAACAAGGGGGCAAAAAAGGGCGAGAGAAGTGGGAGGCAGCAGCAGGGACACCCCAGCCCACCCATGGGACCTGGTTTGGCCTCTCTGTCCCCTCTGCCGTGGGCCAGGGCAGGACAGAGGGTCCCTGGACGGCACCAGGAGCTCTCCAGAAGTTCTCCAGCAGTGTGGGGTTAGACACAGCCAGGGCTGCAATATCGGGCAATTCAAGCTCCAGCAGAGCCTAAAGGACCAAATTGGGTTTGTTCTCCCCTGGCAAAGCAGAGCTGATGGGAGCCTCCAAGGGCTGAGTGGGAGGGAGCCACTGTGTCCCAGTGAAAACATTCCTGGTAACTTGCCTGGGGTTCAGGGCTGCCCTGGGGGGCTGAGCAGGTGACAACTCTGCCATCAGCTGTGCCTGGCACAGGCACATCTCCTGATTTGTCCATCTCCTTCCTTGCTGAATCTGGGGCTCTGGCTCCTCGTGTACAATGCTCCCATCACTGTGTGAGGGAGGCTCCAGCAGTGGCAGCCACGTCTCCCTAGGGAGAAAAAGCTCCCAAACTGGGCTCAATCCCAGTTTGAGACCCATTGAGACCAGTTCCAGGACCAAAAAGGGGACACTGACAACCACAAGTGGCTTTATCCTGCCTGGACCTCCACTGGCACCAGCATGGCTTTGATGCCTCACCCACCCCAGGTCCTCGATATCAACAGGACTCTCAGTGCACAGGAAACTGTTGCATCACTTTGTTGTTGTGGCAACAGCAGCCAGAGCATCCCTGGAGAGATTCGGCCCAGAGAGTTGGCAGGACAGATGGAAAGGACAGATGTTGCTCTGTCATGTGGAAGGGAACTCCCTGGTGCCATGCAGGATTGACCCCAAGAAATTAAAGTGGGGCTTGGAAACTCGCACAGGAGGCATTTTGCACGAGAGAAAGGGAAGTTGTGAACATCCATCAGAGCAGGGTGTGGGAGCAGGGAGCTGACTCCATCCCTGGGGCTGTGGACCACCAGCATCCTGCCCTGCCACTGCGGGGGCTCTGCTTGGGATCTTGAATCTGATGGGAACAAACTTGCCTGCATTAACCTGCCCCGTGGTCCAGCTTGTTATTGTCAGCTAAATTGGGTTAATAGTGAAGATGAGCTATTGCTGGAAGGCAGGTTCACATCAGAGGAGCTGATGTGCACCTCGAGCCCCTGTGCCAAGCACTGGCCCTGCCCAAGGATCAGTGGACTCATGAACAGGATAGAAGCCAACCCCACAGCCCAAGGGGAGTAACCCCAGTGAAAGATGAGCTCCAGAGGTGCCTTTGCACGTGATTTGTGCACAGAGTGTCAGAACACTGCTTGTGCAAAGTGTCCTTGGTTCACTAATGCCCTCCCTGTGTTCCCCTGTGCCTGCATTCCAGGGGAATGTCCCCACATTCCAGGGGATCCCTGCCCGGGGCTGTGTGGGAGCAGAGGTGGGATGTGGGAGCAGCAGGTCAGGAGGGGCTGTGCCAGCTGCCTGAGGGCACCAGCTGCCCACTGTACACTCTTGGCAGGGAAAAATCTCTTTTCCAGTGCTACAGGAGTGGAGTTGTGTGCATGGAGCTGTGCAGAGCTTCCCCATTCCTCCCTATCCAAACTGTCTCATCTGGTGGTGGCAAAAAAGAATTCGGCCCTGAATTGTGCCAGCCTGGAGCCAGGAGATGCAGCTGAGGGTGCAGCAGGACCAGCACACCTGGGGAGGAGATGGGAACCTCTCCCCCCACAAACCGCCACACCAGAAAAATCCAACTGCTGCCAGTTTGGAAGTGGATCCTTGATTCTCTGGGAGGGCCAATGCTGCAGGTCACTGCCTGGTGTCCCTGGAAAATCATGAGCCTCTGGAACCCTGGCAGCATATCCTGGTGCAGTGCAGAGAGGAGCTGCAGGAAAGTACAGGGTGAGTGGGCAAAGAATCAGGGAATGGTCTGGGAGGAACCTTAAAGCCCATCCCATTCCACCCCTGCCATGGGCAGGGACACCTTCCACTATCCCAGGCTGCTCCAAGCCCTGTCCAGCCTGGCCTTGGACACTGCCAGGGATCCAGGGGCAGTCACAACTGCCCTGGGCACCCTGTGCCAGGGCCTCTCCACTCTCACAGGGAGGAATTCTTTCCCAAAATCCCATCTAACCCTGCCCTCTGGCACTTGGAAGCCATTCCCCCATCCAGTCACTACATGCTGTGGTCAGAAATCCCTCCTGAGATTTCTTATAGACCCCCAAGACACCCAAAAATGCAAAAATCCAGAGTTGCCTAAGGGGACAGAGTGTCTCCCAGCTCTCGGGGATTCTCACACCTCTCAGGGACCAGTTCATCTCACAGAACCAGCAGAAAACAGGGAAGAAACCAGCAGAAAACAGCCCTTCCTTGCTTCCCTCTCTTCTTCCAGATGTAAAACTGAGAGAAATCAGTGAAAAGATGTCCTGATTCAGGCAGGTGCTTCAAAAATGACCCACTCCCCACGACCTGCCAGGAGACATCAATTCCAGCACTGAACCCCTGCATGGTGGCCAGATGGTTGGGATTCATCTGGGAAATCCTGGAAGCTTCCATTACTCTTTATTAGCAGCCCAGGAGCCTGCTCGGGCCACACAAGGACTTGGACGACAAACTGATTAAAGACCAACCTAACGAACTCAAAGAGAATTCTTTAAATGGAGCCTGCTGTGCCTTGGAGAACTCCTGCCATGTCTATTTATTTAAATTTAATGGAATTTTTGTGGTAAGCTAATTAAAAATGAATTGATTATTTAAGAGGCAGTCAGAGCAGTTTAAGCACTGCTGACTTGATGATTTTAGTGTTTTCCTTAGAAAAGCCTTCCTAGCTATGGAGCTTTCTGCACGTACAGACGTTTAAGGGGGAGAAAAAGGATACAAAGAGGGGAGTGGATGAGTTTGGAGCCGGCCTTGGAGCAGTTTCTGGATAAGGGAGCAGCCATGGGGACAGGAGCAGGGGCACATCCCAGCCCCCATCACAGAGCTGTGCAGCTGCCCCCAATAAACAGCTCCTGTTTCTGCTGAAGGCAGAGGCCTGTCAGAAAATACAGGTGTTAAATAATGTACAAAATCCCATTGCAGGGAATATCCTGCTCTGGCACTTGCTGGCTCTGGATACATTTCCAGCACGGTGCATTCCCTGCCTTCCTGTGGAGCACAGGGCCACGGGCTGACCCCAACCACCACTGCCAGTTTTCACCCCTAACACTGGATGTCTCCATCCCAAAGGATTTGCAGAGGTTCACTGAATGCAGGAGGCTTTGCCTGGCCCTGGAGCCACATCCCAGAGAAGGAGTGGAGTGATACAGGGACAAAGCTGAGCTCCATGGCCCCTAACCTCCCCAGCAGGGCTGAGCCACATCCTCTCCAGCAGGATAAAAGAATGATGGGATTAATAAACTGGGGACAACAGCCAGGAGAGCCAGATGGCAAAAGCATCCTGCCCCGAGCCATGTTTACTTGTCTTTGGCCGAGAAAGTGGGGAACCACAGGGGGAAAAGTTCCCAGCCCACACCAGCATCGCAGGGCAGCAGCTCCCAGCACAACTTCCAGCACCAGTTTGATGGGGAAGGGCTCGTTTTCCTTCCAGGTGGCATCTGGCCCTGCTGGACCCGGCTGCAGCTCAGGGCATGGGCTCACCTATGCCCAGCTGGGCTATGGCACCTCCTCGGGATGCTCCTGTCCCGCAGGGATGCTCATCGCCAGCAGACACTGGCTCCCAGCTGCTCTTGCAGCCCTCGGATGGAGCGGATGGAGCGTGGCACCCGGCACGGTGTCACCGTCCCCTGGCCCCCTCCGGCAGTGTCATGTGAGCCGATGCGATGGGGAGGGGGTGGGCTCTGTGGTGGCGCTGGGTGCTCTTCCCTCGGAGTGCAGGCCAGGGTGTCAGGGTCCCCAAATGTCCCCAAAACCCAGGGGAGGGCACACAGATACCCTCAGGTCCCAGGACAGGGTGTCAGGGTCCCCAAATATCCCCGAAACCCAGGGGGAGGGCACACAGATACCCTCAGGTCCCAGGACAGGGTGTCAGGGTCCCCAAATATCCCCGAAACCCAGGGGGAGGGCACACAGATACCCTCAGGTCCCAGGACAGGGTGTCAGGGTCCCCAGATGTCCCTGCACCCAGGGCAGGTTGGCAGGGCCCCCAAATGTCCCCAAAACCTAGGGGAGAGCACACACATACCCTCAGGTCCCAGGATAGGGTGGCAGGGCCCCCAGATGTCCCTGCACCCCAGGGCATGCGCATGTCCCCGGAAGAGGGAAATTATCACCCAAAAGACTGTGAAGAATGAAGCTCTGTGCTGATTTCATCGCCCAGCTGGGCACCTATAGACATGCAAAATGCTGTCCCTGAGCCCATCACCGGCCACTATAGAGATGCAGGACGGTGTCACCGCTCCCAGCCCCCACCCAGGACACTTCCCGCTTCTGTCGCTGCCGGGCTGGGGTGCGCTCAGTCCTGCTCCCAGGTTACACCGTGTTGTAAGACTGTAGCTGCAGCCAGCTGCTCTCGGCACCCAGTGCTTGGTGTCTGCGGCTGATGGACCCCGTCCCCATGTCCCCCCATCCCCGTGTCCCCCTGTCCCGTAGTTCCCTTGTCCCCACTGAACACTGCAGCACACAGGGCTCAGCTCTGCTCCCCCATGCCAGTAAAGCTCCTCCCCTGGCACAGCCTGGCACACACAGCCACGTGCAATGGGGACCCGTCTGTGCCCCCACGTGTGACACACCCCCGTGACTGCGACTGTGACCGTGTGGCACCAGGCAAAGCTCACATGTCACTTGTGTGCAGACCTTGCTCCAGGAGCCATGTGGGCTCGGGGGCTTGGTCCAGTGACCCATGAGCACACCCTGGCCTCACACGAGTGTGCCAGCCCTGTGCCATCATGTGTGTGCCAGCCTTGTGTCCCCTTANTGTCATGTGCCACCCTGGCCCTGTCACACGCATGTGACACCATGGCCTGTCCTGCTCCGTGTGCCATGTGCCACCCTGGCCCTGTCACACACGTGTGACAACGTGGCTGGTCCCTTCCTGTGCCCATGTGCCACCTTTGCCCCATTACACACATGTGACACTGCAGCCCATCCTGCTCCGTGTGCCATGTGCCACTCTCACCTTGTCACACGTGTGACACTGCAGCCCATCCTGCACTTGTGTGTCATGTGCCACCCTCATCCTTGTCACACGCATGTGACACCATGGCCTGTCCTGCTCTCCTGTGCCATGTGCCACCCTCATCCTTGTCACACACGTGTGACACTGCAGCCCATCCTGCTCTCCTGTCCCTTGTACCACGCTGGCCCTGTCACACGCATGTCACACTGCAGCCCGTCCTGCAGCCGTGTGTCAGGTGCCACCCTGGCCCTGTCACACGCGTGTGACACCATGGCCTGTCCTGTGCCAGGTGCCACCCTGGCCCTGTCACACGCGTGTGACACCATGGCCTGTCCTGCTCCGTGTGCCATGTGCCACCCTCATCCTTGTCACACGCATGTGACACCGCAGCCCGCGCTGCTCTCGTGCCGGGTGTCCCCGCTGTGTCACACCGCCCTGTCCGGGGGTCCCCGTCCCCTCCCGCATCCCGGGCGCGCGGACGGAGGGGGTGGGGGGCCGCGGGCGCGCGCGCGCGAGGGG
>JANPWX010000611.1:39624-85021 GCA_024734555.1 Trochalopteron elliotii | reverse complement strand
CCCTCAGCGCCGGCCCTTCCCGGGATCCGTGGGGATGATCGCCCCCCGTGCGGGAACCCCCCCACCCCCGGAGCCCCGGCCCCGGGTGCCGCCGCCGCTCGCCTGGAAGTCAAATCCCCAATTTCATTTTATAATTGGTTGACTAAACCGAAGGGCGGGGAGGAGGAGGACTGGTTAATGAAAAGTTTTCGTGTTTTCCTCGCGCTGGGCTCGTGTAACTGGTTAATAACCGGTGCTGCTGCGAGCGAGGTGGAATCCAGGGATTCTGGATGGGGGAACGGCGCTTGAATTATGGATGGCCTCGGGTGGTCGTGGGGACCCCCAGGACCAGCCGCAGAGTGGGAATAAACCAGCGGCCAGCGGCCGTTCTGGGTCTGGAGGCAGCGCTGGTGTCTGGGGCTGCCGCCAGTTTCCCTCCAGCCGTGCCCTTGGAGCTCCCCTTTTTTATTTATCCCGAGCAGAATTCGAGCCAGCCGCAATCCTCGTGCTTCCAAATAAAATGTCACTTGTCCTTGCTTAGCTACCGAGCGGCGTTTTTCCTGAACTTGTCTGACTTTCTCCCGAGCCCGGACGAGCGATGTGTGACCTTGATAACAATGTCCATGTTCAAATTAGTGACAATCCCACGAGAAGCGAAAGGCTCCGGGGAGGGTATTTTTGGACGTGTGTAGGCTTCCTATCAACCCTTGAGCAATTTCTCTCCCTAACTGCGTGTATCCCCTCGGAGCACAGTTTGCGAAGGCGAAACGTCTCTCTATATGTTTACTTGGCGCAGGCACTGTTGATTATCCCTGCGTTCCAGGCTGTGCTGTTGTACGTGAGCCGCTTCCCGGCGAGAACACGCCGGGACGCACAGGCTGGGGCAGCTGATACTGCTGATGTTGTTGCTCGGCTTTGGCAATCGCTTGTGTGTGAGCGATTAGGAATATATCGCTCGTGGCAGGGGGAGACGGCTGCTTGCTCCTATCTGCCGCCTGCCTTTCGGGGCTGCTGCTGTAGCCGTGCTTTTCCAAAACATCCTCCATGCAGGCTGGCGTGCCGTTCCCGGCGCGTCTCCCAGCACACACTGGTTAAACGCAGCCTTTCCTGTTTGGGCAGCTCTGTCAGTGTTGGCGGGCGCGCGCTCCGCTCAAATTGTCAGAAACTGAAAGTACAAGCGATGACCGGGTTCGGTTTTCCTCGCCAAATATTAACTCGTGTCCACCCCCACCTCCCCGAGCGGCTTGTGCGAAGCGGAGGTTAAAGATTACGCGGGATAGGGATCGTTCTGGGAGGGAGGGATGGTTTTATGTCTGTTCATAGAGATTCCTACAGGCTTAAAAACAGAAAAACCGACCCCCTCCACCTTTATTTTAGGGGTGAAACGTGTGTTTTGCGGCATGGGAAATAAGGATTTAGTTGATTTGGGAAAACTTGAGCAGCTGGTTTTGAGGATGGCAGAATAAATAGAATTTCTTCTCAGTTAATCAGAAATGCAGCGGATGGAGGCGGTGGTGGTGGTGGGGTGTGATCCCCCCACCATGTACTGAGAAATACCACAAACCCCAAACATCCTGTCATTAAACCGTCTGCTTGGCATTGCCAGCTTTCCCAGAGTGATTCCCGAGGGGATGTTTCACCTGGAGCCGAGCAGCATCGGCGGCTCCGGGGGAGCGGAGCGCGGCGGCGCGGCCGAGTCGTGCTCGCACACACGCACGTCCCGGCGCTGGCCGCGGCTCCGGCTGAACCCCGGGCCTCTGCAAACAAATCCCTGTGTCCGTGGCAGCGCTTGGCCTGCTGACATCGTGCTCTGCTGAACTGCAGCCGCGCTTTCCCCGCGCTGGCGCGGCCCCGAGCTGCCGGGAGAGCTCGGCTCGCTTTGACGTAAGCAGAACATTTCTTAGTTTCACCGCTCGTGGTTCCGAGGAAACAAGGTGGGATAGCTGAGGGGAGGGAAAAAACCCCCCCACACACACACCACACTTCAAGGAGTTTTATTTAGCAGCGTTCTGGTTGTTTCCTGTTGTACTCTGTGAGATGTGTTTTCCGAGGAGAGCTGGAGGGAAAGGGAACGGGAAACTCACGGTCCCGGCTGGTTATTTTTGGTGAGAGCAGCAGCGGTGGCAGGGGAGTCATGTTTCCCAACATCCGAGGCTCTGTAGTGTGAACCTGCTGCGTGCCCGGGCTCCGTGGTGTGATGTAACCCTGCCTTGAGTAACTTGGCTATTTTTATGCTCTTACTACATCTTAAATTAGCGGCGTCGGTGTTGCTGCGTAGAAGGCTGGTCTCTCCCATTAATGGACGCCAGGATTAATACCGTGTCTCTTTATTGCTGAGCTGCCGCTTATTTCGTGTATAATGGGAAAAGTGGGGTCTCTCCAGACTGCTGAGTCCAGATAATAGCCCGGCTGACAGCCCGGCGCTTGTGGGGATGCTAAAAGAGCCGGGGAGGCTGATGTGAAACATGTATTTCCCTCCGAGTCTAATTAGGGCCGTGGGAGGAGAGAGAGCGGCGGCGGTGGTGCAGCTCCAGCCTCCCACTGGCTTCCACACAAAACTGAAAGTGCGGCTCCTTCCCCCGCCTTCCGCCGCCTCAAAGGAAAGGCCACGGTGCCCTAATGAAGCCGTGGTGAGCCGTGCTGGCCGTGCCACACTGTGATGAGTAAGTTGAATAGTGCATGGTGAGTAATCTCTCCTCATGACTCACAAAATATTTTCTGATGTTGACCTCTGTTTTTGTGACTGCCCCACTTAATCAGAGCTGAAGTGAGTGTACTCTTTTGTGTGCTGGTTAACTCCTCGGCTCCCACGTACCTGCCCCACTTTTTGCCCGTGCCAGGTTGTCAAGAGATCAGGGATATGCTGTTAAAATTTTAATTTTGATGCTACGAAAGATACAGGCCTGGATCAAGGAAGTATTTGGGTGAGAGGCCCAAGTTAATAGATGTAACTGGTCTTAAATAGGCTACTGCTGGTAGAGGATGGAATTTTTAGTCATACTTCAAGTATTGCTAAGCATAACTTGGTATTCATTACTCAGATCTGAAGGGTACAAGGGGTGAAGTCCCCTTGTGTAGTTTTAAGGCTAGCAGATATTTAGTTTTTTTCCCTGAGAATTTTTCTTAAAATAGTTCATTCTCTTGTCTCTTACTATAGTTAAATTTGAATATGGATTAGGTTTAAATGTGGGGATTTTTCATTTTATACCACAGTAAAGTCTGCCTGATCTGTGACGTGTCTCGGGTTGTACTTTGAACTCCTGACAAGTTCCTGTGTAGAGTCACAGGCTGTTGTGTGTGCAGGAGGGTAAAGGGGTGGGGGTGTTGTGGGGTGGATCAGCTCTGCAGTCTGGTCTGGCAGGGTTCTGCTGATGTATCTGTGGCACCAGAGAGGGATTGCTTGCACAGAGAGCTGAGCAACGTGAGGTTCAGAGCTGCTGAAGCTGATAATTGCCCCCAAAATCAATGTTTGCTGGACTGCACCCTATTGCAGCACAGAGCTGGTGAATGTGGAAAAGCCTGTTTGCAGTCTGTCAAAGAGAGGACACTGTGCTTCATTCATTTGCTGTCCTTCAGGCCTGCACTGCTGGGCTTGGCAGAGTGTCAGTGCTGAGGGAGGGCTTGTGCAGGGCTCTTGTGGCACCGTGTCCCTGGCCCTGCTGGCTGCAGGTGACTCTCAGCCTGTCATGTTCAATATGGTGCAAATCCTTTCCAGTTTCAGAGTGAGACATCTGCCTGTTGTGCCCTGTTCCCTGCCGGGTGATATTCCAAGTGTCTGTGTGCAGCAGGTTGTTGTGGGTTGTGTTCCCCTCTCCCTGTTTGACTTGCAAGGGCCAGGGGGGGGGTTAAGTTGTGACAACACTTGGGAACTCCTCCTGCAGCCCTTGGGGATCTCAGAAGGGCTGTACTCTGGGTATGGGATCACAGAATCATGGAATAGTTTGGCTTGGAAAGGACCTTAAAACCCATCTTGTTCCACCTCCTGCCACTGTCCCAGGCTGCTCTGAGCCCTGTCCAGCCTGGCCTTGGGCACTTCCAGGGATCCAAGGACAGCCACAGCTGCTCTGGGCACCCTGTGCCAGGGCCTGCCCACCCTCACAGCCAAGAATTTGTCTTCTGCCCTAGTTATCATATGGTAATACCATTTTTTTTTTTCCATCTACCAATTTTATTCCCTTCTTCCAGCCTTTGACTCTGTCCCAGGAGGGGACAGTCCCATCTTACCAGGGTGAGGTGCCTCTGCCCTGAGCTGCTGGAGCTTAAATCTCCAAATTAGCACCTGTGATGAGAAGTCTGGCTTGAATAATTAATTTATTTGTCTCTGTTGCTCATCGTTACTGCTGACTTTCCACTCAGCTGTGATGGCAAGAAAATTCTCATTTTCTAATTGAGTGTTGTCAGAACATCACCCTGCACCTGGAGGTGTGTGTGGCTGCTACTGGGAGTAATGGGATACAAGATTCTTACTATTAGATTTTGTACAGGTGGGAGGGTGCAGATTGTGGGTTTTGGGGTTTTTTTTCCTCTCTCTGCTGTCGTGATCCAGCTGATACCATTCTGTCACCAAAGGAATGTGCTGTGCAGGGAGAACTCAAGGGCAAGGGAGTGTTAATGAAAATCACAGCCCAGCGGGGATTGTCACCTTTGAAATTAAAGATCAACGGTGGAGATGAATAACAAACCTTGTTTGAGAATTTAATCCTCTTTTTTTGTGCGTGTCACTCATCTTTCCCGGCAAGACTTTCTGTGATGCCTGGCTTTGACATCCCGGGCAGGAGGCAGAGGTGGGAGCACTGAGTGCCAGAGAAAGGTGCTGTGGATGAATTTGGGAAGGACCTGAAGAGGAGCTAAATTATTCCCTTGGGGTTGGAGCTGCCCTTGTGGGGTTGGCCCTGTGCATCCTGCTCTCTGCCACAGATCCATCCCGTCCTTGTTCCATTCCCCACTGCTCTCCTGTGGGATGAGCTGATGGAAAACACGTTTTGCACGTGCTCCTGGTTTTTCCCCGGGATCGGCCCGTGCTGGAGGGGGAAGGTGAAGCCCCCCTGATCCTCCCCACGGTCGGGAGTGTCGCTGCCTGTGGAGCTGCGTGTGGGGCGGCTCTGGGAACGGCATCGCTGCCAATATCTGGGCTGGAAAAAAATGTTGCAGTGTTTTGAGAGGCGGCCCCCCGCCCTGCCCTGTGAAATGTGAGTCAGGGCTGCCCGGGGCAGCCGGCCCTACAAGGGAGGCAGAGGAGGAAACTGTTGCTCTGCCTTTGCCAGGCGAAAACCTCCTCAGCTCCTGAGTAATCGCCGGTACATTCAGCAGCCCCATCCGAATCCGGGGGGTTTTCCCCGCTGCTGTTGATGCAGCTTGTTGGGAAATGCTTGTGGGGGATGACTAATCACTTAGAAAAGCTTGTCTAGGGAAGGAAAGGTTTGAACGCTTGAGCACAGTTCCGATTTCTCAGCACCTCTCTCTCTGCCTGCCCTCCTCAGTTGTAAAAACACCTGGAGTAGGGAGAGGGAGCAGCGTGAAACTGGGAAATATTGACTCAGTCATTTCAAAAGCGCTTGGGTTTCTCCACTGCCCGGCACATCACAGAGTTGGCACAGTTACATCATTTTTTTCTGCCCTTTTCCCCAGTGCCAGAGGGACTCAGGGATGTCCTCCTGGGGGGCAGACGAGCCCTACAGCGTTAATTGTGCAGCACGTGGGCAGCACAGAAGAGCAGTTTCCTTCTGGGCTTTACCCTTTGAAGTAGAACTTGCCCTGAGTGACAATCGGTGCTTGTTCAGTTCTCAAACTCCTTTTGTTCCAAGCTCTGACCCGTTGGATACAAGATAAATCATGAGTTCAGTTAACGGAGATTTTTTCCCCAGTTTGAAAAGTGAAAGTTGGCCTCTTGTCTTGCATCTTAAGACCACACTAGTATTTATTTTTTTATGTAACTGATTTATCTGAAAGGCAACTGTTGAAAGACAGAGTAGCTGTCCAAGATTGCTTGTTTGCCCTCTTTCATTCATCAGCAGATGAGTGAGGATTAATGTTCCTGTCCCAGCCAAAGTTCCAGCTCAGGCAATTCAAATTTATCTACCTAAAAATTCACCCATCAGCTCCAGTTGGACACAGCACTGAAAGCTTTCAATGTGCCAAGGGAAATCCATGCCCCCACATGCAGCTCCAGCTCTTGTCCTTCATGGCAGCCTTATTATATATGGAGATGATTATCCTTTCAAGTCTCAGATACGGGACTGAATTGTGTTGCCTCTGGGAATTTAGGCAAAACATCTTACCTCTTGGTATGTGAGATTTACGGGGGATTTAATCACCCTTCTCCCCAGACATCCATATGTCTACTTTTGTACTCTTCCTTCTTTCTTTTCCCCCTTTCTCATTGACTTGTTTTTACTTCCTGCTCTGAGTTAACCTTTAACTGTCTGATTAAAGTTTTGCAGTGTAATGATCAACACAAGGACCAGGGATGGGGTGGTTTTTTTTTTTTTTTTTGCCCCTTGCAGTGTCTTTTATCACAGATTGATAATCATAAAGTATCTCAACATATTTTTGCTTCAATTATTTTCTCCTTCCTAACAGAAGGATCCACAGAAGGAGGAAAAGTTCATGTTGGGAATTGTGAACATGTTTACTTTCATGGTAATTATTAAAGACAAAACTAACTCTGAAGAGGAACAAGAAATAAAACTGAATAGAAAAGTTGGCCACATGCTGCTGGAGCTATCAAATCAAGTAGGGACTATTTTTAGAGCATAGGAAGAGGGTGAGTATATTTTATGGCAGGAAATGATGGTTTCATAGATAGGAGCAGGTCTGTGAATAACAAAAAAAGTTCCTGTTCAGAGTATCTTGGCTTGTTTCATTTTGTGAGTGAATGAGAGTTTTCTGAAAATTTACACTGAAAGAATTTTGTCGTGTTGGATGAAAAATCTAAAGAACTACTGAAGACAGATAAATGAAGCATTGGAAAAGTTTTCTGAACCAAACACAACAGAAAGTTCTGAATTGTTTCTTTGTTATTTTCTGTGTACTGTGAAGGGCAGTTACCTGAGATTTTGGCATTAATGTGTCATTTACTTCTTGGAGCTCAGCAACTTTATTAATATTTGACACCTCTAAAATTCTAACAACTTTGAACTTTTGAGGCTTGTCATTCATTCCTCAGCTGGATTCTCACTGGGCTGCAGGTGGTTCCCTCTGGTTCCCACATCTACTGGCAACAAGACCTGGGAGATCAGGTGCTGGCTCAGGGTGGCCTCTGACCTCTGGAGCTGGGTTTGGACTCTCTGTGGATCTTACCTTGGCTTCCATCCCTGCTCATTACAGCAAACAGTCATTTGAAATTCTACAATCTGTGAAGAATGCATTGAAATATTGTAAGGTCATTTATAAGTCTTTAAAGTAAAAGCTTGTGGAAATGGTTGGTGGCTGGAAGTTGATTTCTGCTGTTCAGAATCTCCACTGGATCACTGCTCTGCTCCACAAGGTGAAGCTTATAAGGGAAATCCCATATATATTCTTTTGGGGATTTTTTGTACCTAACAAAACTCCACACCCAGTGGGTTTCAGAAAGAGTACAAGGTTTTATTGCTAATTTTTCTTATGTGGAATATTTATGTGTCTTAAGTAGGAACAGAATTTCTGAGCTCTCCAAGACTGAGTTATCTTTACAGAATATAAAGTGGTAATTTAAGCTGTTGTCTCACCAGTTTTCCCTGCAGGGGAGGGGGCTCAGGCTGTGCCATGAGCTTCCTCCCAGCTCCCACTGAGGCTGTGGGAAGGGCTTGAATGGGAGATGGTGGCTGCTTTCAGCACCAACGATTTTGAGACTGTGTTCATTCCTCCCCTTGGGTTCTGTGTGAAGGTTGTTTCTGGCAGTGTTGGATGATCAGAGATGTCTTGTGCTCCCCTGTACCTGCACAGGTGAGGTGTTTCTCTGCTAGCACAGGCTGTGGCTCCTGGGGAGAGGTGCAGGTTTGCAACTGGGACATTTGCAGGTAGAAATGACTCTTGTCATCTCTGTTCCCTTGTGCCTGAGCTGCTGTCACCCTTGGAACAGTGTTTGTGAACTGCTCTGGTTGAAAGGGAACTGAGCCAAAACCCCACAAAGGTTTAGTTTTAGTTTTAGTTTAGGCCTGGCCTGCCTTTGCTGTGTGTGAGCACAGGCACTGCTGGCCCAGAGCAAGAGGTGACTTTTGGGGAAGTGGTGGCAGGGCAGGTGGCTGGGTGGGGTTAAACTGTCTGTGAAATGGTGGCAGGGCTGCCTTCCTCTGTGCCAGGGACTGAAAGCCCAGCAGTTCCCTCTGTCCCAGAACAAGCAGTGCTGGGTTCTTGTGCACGTGGGATCACCACAGCATCTGCCCACTGCCTCCAGCTGCCTTGGTGTGGGCAGGGTGTATCACTGCCTAAAACTCACCTGGGAGGGCAGTAGGACACACCAATGAATTGCTGTTTTACCAAAACGATTGCATTCCCCCTATGTATTCTGACATAAACATTATTTTAAACCGTTTTTTTTTTTTTGTTTTTGTTTTTTTTTTTTTGGTTTTTTTTTTGCATAGTGGGATTACTTCTTTTGTCTGCCTCACACTGGGGAGGCTCATCCTGCTGTGACTGTCCTGTGTGCCTGCACCACTCCTGCAGGCTGATTGCATGTTAATGGATTGCCACAGCCCCTCCTGCAGTACCAGAGGAACCATTCCCTCCTGCCCCTGTGCACTGCCCGTAGCAACAGCTGGGGTTGCTGTGTGGAAAGGCAAAACTGTGTTGCTGTGGTTGAAGTAGCAGCAGTGAAAGTGCAATCCCTGTTGCCACTGTGCTGAATGATTATCCAGAGCAGTTTGGCTCCTCTTTCCCAATTCCTGTTTCCTTTGTTAATTTATTTTGGATCTCGGGCCAACCTTTTCTTTTTATTTAAATATCCTCGTGTAGCCATTAAGGAGGCCATAGTGACCACCACGTTTTCCATTTGGTTTTGTTTGACAGTAACTTAGAAACTACTGAAACTACCTCAGGCTTGTCTGCCTCCTGCTGTGTGGGAGATGGGCTTCCAAATGCAGTCTTGGGAGCTCTTCCTTCCCTTGTCTTTTCTTCCCTGAAACGGGGAGGGAAAGTATGGATACAAGGTGTTCTCTGCAGGAGATCTCTTTTTATGCCTTCTAATAAAGCTATATTCTTGTGTTCTTGTATTTCTGTATTGTGAATGTCCTTGTGCTTTCTTGATTAAGGGAATGACAGTAATTGGGTGGTTCAGAAGAGACTTTTGGTCCTTATCTCTCTTTATAAGAAAAATTGTGCTATGGTTGTTGCTATGGAAGCTAAAATGGCACAATCTTGATTTGGGATAAATTTTGGTGATATTAAACTGAGTCTCTCTATCCAATATGAAATACTGCATGGAACAGGCTTTCCCTTTCCCTTACTCAAGGTTTAACTGGCATTTGAACACAAGGCAAACACCCTAAAATGCAGAGTGGTGGAAGGCAGAGCTGGCAGGACATGAGATCCTCCCTTCATTGAGCAGCTCCTGGCTGCTGCAGTGGCTGGAAGTGTTTTGGCTTTTCACAGACTCTTGTGACCCCTGTTCAGGTGTGTTGGCCATGGATGTGCTCTGGGCAGGGGGACTGTGCTCTGGGTCTCTCTGGGTGGGTTAGGTGAGATTAAACCCTGTGGGAGGAGGAACACAAACTTGTGGCAGGCTGCAATCCCTGGTTTGGGAGGGCATCCGTGTGCCATGCAGAATGCTGGATCTCTCCTGGCTCCCAGGGAAGCTGCAGCTGCAGTGGCTCATGTTGCCTTTCCTGGTGTCCAGAGAAACCCTTATCATCCTCCCCAGATGGAAACGAGGGGTTTGAAAGAGGCACTTGTCCCACCAGCCTTCTACAAGATTGATTGGCTTTTCCTAATCCATCTTTTTGATCTCTGCTAACCATCTTGTCTGCAGCTGTAACATCCTCTCTTTTGGATTTATGGACTGCTGCCTGGGGAGAGAGAGCTGCCACTGCAGGCAACCAAGCTGTTGTTTCAACCCAGGGGCTGGTGGGACTGACCTCTTTTGTTTTGTCAGTTAAATGGGTCGTGTGGAGATCAGAATTTGGCAAATCCCAATGACTTCTGTTAATCCATGAGTGGGGTCAGTGTTCAGGGTTTGGGAGGAGCTGGTGTTACATTGGAGTGCTGGAAGTGTATCCAGACAGGGTCATTAAAGGGGACACAAGTGTTGCCATTGATTTATTTGTAACTGGCTTGTTTCAGCTTTGGTTTTCACACATCTGGTGGACAGGGGAAAGCTGTAGGAGATCTGTCCCTCCTGCTCTGCCCCTGCTTGACCACAGCTGCTTTTCACATTTCTGAAGAGCTGCTTTGGTAACCTGGCCTGTTTTTAGGGGAGGAAGTGTGGTCTAGTGAGTCAGAACTGGCTCTGAAAGGGCAAGGGTTGCTTTGGTGTGGGACCAGTTTAGTCTGGACAGCCAAAGCTGTGTCCAGAAATGTTCCTGTCTATGAAGAGGAGATAAGGGGTCACAAAAGTCTGTGTGGTGCTGGGAGAATGAAAGATTGAAGGGGCCTGAGCTGTATTTCCTCTTTTTTTTTTTAATTTTATTTTTTGGAAGAACTTATCCAGGTTTTCAAGCCATTTGTTTGCTGCTCAGGTCTGCTGGCTTTTTGGGTTACCTTTTCACTACCTGTGCTGTGTAGGTGATCAGATCTCACAAAGATCCCACTTTCAGAGAATCGTGGAATCCCAGATTTGGGTTGGAAGGCATCTTAAACTCATCCAGTGCCACCCTGTGCCATGGGCAGGGGCACCTTCCACTGTCCCAGTGTGCTCCAAGCCCTGTCCAGCCTGGATGAGGCCTAACTTGGCATGTGGGGAAATAAAATTCAGAAAAATATGGAGTTCACCCTCAAGCCCCAGTTTAGGCTCACCCCCAGGCTAAGCACAGTTTTGTAAGAAGAACCCAAATAAAAAATAGATGTAAATTTGGAAGGCTCTGAGGTGGTGTTTCTTGTTCCAGGCAATGCTGACTGCCTAATTTAACTGAACAAGGTCTTTGTGTTTGGGGATGGAAACCAGAACATTTAGAACTGTTGCTTTAGGTTATAGATTCACTTTAGACTATGGATTGTTACACTGGGGGTGAACTGTTCTGTACAAACACACCCTGGAGTCTGGGATATGGTATGGAACACAGAATTAAATCAAAATCTTGCCATTTAAGTATCTTAAGGGATGTTAGTTTGAAAATTTGTTGTAACCAAAGCAGCCACACCTGGAGGAGGAGTGTAGGGCTTTGTGTTCAGGGGGAATTACAAACCCTTCAACAGCCAACTTGTGGCAAAAATGTTGCAAACTCTAATTTATACCTTACCTTGCTCTCATAGAGAGTTCTGGAGAAATGTCTGGTTTGGCTGTTTTTAGTAGGAACTTGGTGCTTTGTAGAACAAAGTTGTGCCCAGATAACTGTGGCTGGTGCTGAACTCATGTCATGCACATTGTGATCTCTGTGTGTACAACATTATACTACAATATGGTTGGTTACATATATAGTGTATATACATGTATACAGTGTATAATGTATATACATATATGGTGGTTACATGTATAATATTATAATATTATACTCTGTGTGTTATTGGGGCTGCTTTAGTTTTCTCACCCTGGTGGCAGAGGAAGAGCTGTGAGTGCTGCTGAGTCCTGGAATATCCTGAGCTGGAAGGGACCCACAGGGATCATCAATCCAACCCCTGTTCCTGCACAGACACCCCAACAATCCCACCCTGAGCACCCCTGAGAGTGTTGTCCAAACACAAATTTCTTCCCAATATCCCATCTAACCCTGCCCTCAGACAGCTTTCCAGCATCTTAAACAAGAAAAATATTGCACCCCACAGGCAGGCAAAGGGTGGCAAATAATCCATTTCCAGAATAACACATCAGTAGTTTGGGGCAGGAGAATTTTAAAGCAAGTTTCAAACTGGGAGTGAGCAGGAGACAGATCCTTAGAGATCACACACAACCTCAGTGCTCCTACAAAGCAACACAGTAAGAAAATTACAGAATCCTGGAGTATCCTGAGCTGCAAGGGACCCACAGGGATCATCAATCCAACCCCTGTTCCTGCACAGACACCCCAACAATCCCACCCTGAGCATCCCTGAGAGCTCCTGCAGCTCTGGCAGCCTTGGGGCTGGGACCATTCCCTGGGGAGCCTGGGCAGTGCCCACCCCTCTGAGTTCTGCTCATATTGGTGATTTTTAAATTTGAGTTAACAAACAAAGAATGGGATTATAGAAAAGGATAATGATTCCTTCAATATATATATTTGGAAAGAGCTTTTGGGCACTGTGTTATTTGGCTTTCAAATCACATATTAGGGCTTCTTGTATCTGCAAGATACAAAAAGTCTTTTTTTATGAGGAGGTGAAGGGAAAGATTGAGCTCTTAAAAATTGCTCTGTGGTCCAACCTCCATGGCTTGAAGGGTGACAGGAGTTGTAGGAGGACTCAGCTCTGTGTGTGTGGGACAGGAGCTTTGTGTGCTGGGAGCACTGGTGTGCTCAGTTACAGCACTGGGAGTGTTCCTGACTCCAGCTCCTCTACTCAGAGTTGTAGGAACTTGTGGCTGGAGAAACCTGTTGTAGGAATGGGAAGTGTGAAGCTGCTCAGTCCTGCTGGCTGAAACTGTGCTCACTCTTTTCCATAGAATGTTGGATGCTCTTGGAAGTGACTTATGAGAAAGTGTCTGCTTTCTTTCTGTTATTTTTTCCAATAAAGTATCTTGGCAAAAACTATTGAACTTTCTCTGGGAACTCATGTTTCAATTTAAAATTCAGCATTTAGGTTGAGGACCAGAACTCTGTGAAAGGTTCAGCTGGAGAGGGTTGGCTGCAGCAACTCAACGTGTGTTTAAGTTTGGTTTGTTTAAAACTTGTTGTGAAGAGCTTTGGGCAGTCTCAATAATTACTTCAGACTGCAGCTCTTTACTTTAAATACTTTCCACATTAAAGAGATAAGGGTGGTTGTGAAAAGCTTCCATTTATGTGGCTCAGAAGATTCCAAGGGCCTCTCAGACGACATAAATACAGGAACATTGGAAAGTACACCCAGGCCAGGAGCAGCACGTAGTGTGCTCCATCCCCTCCAGTGCAGGGAGGAGGGAGGAAGGGAGGGAGAGCAGCCTGGAGCAGGAGGAGGGTGAATGGAGCTGCTCTTTGTGACAGGGAGCACCGTGGTGGCATCATCTCATCTCGTGACTGGGAGCAGAGCACAGAGGCTCCTTGAGCCTCAGCCAAAAGGCTTCTCTGCACGAGGAATTCCAGGACTGATGGAGCCTGTGGGAGGCTCTTCCCCAGGAGGTTCCAGTGCCAAAGCCCTGTGGGTGTCAGAGTCCAGCACGACACATGAGCACAACCTGCCTGCAGCCTGAGTCATGGGCACTGCAGCTGGGAAAAATAACATAAAACAGCTGAACTGAGCCAAAAACCCCAAACTCAGACCCCTGGCAGAACTGGAGAAGCTTCAGACCACCTTTGGGGGCCTTACCCTGTTGGCTCAGCAGGGTAAGGTTGATCAGGCTGCTGGTGCTGCAGCAGAGGCATCAGGAATCCTCATCCATCCTTCCAAGGTGCTGCATTCAGTGTTCATCCCCTGGGGCCCTGAAGGATCCAGGCTAAAGCTGCTGCTCCAGGCTCTGGTGTGTGTCTGACCCAAACCAGGGAATCTGCTTGGGATTGATGGCAGAAGAGCAGGATCAGGATTTGGGGGATTTGGAAGGCTGATGGCAGAGGCTGGAGCAGGGATTTGGGGAGTTTGGAAGGTCCATGGCAGAGGAGCAGGATCAGGATTTGGGGGGTCTGGAAGGTCCATGGCAGAGGCTGGAGCAGGATCAGGATTTGGGGAGTTTGGAAGGTCCATGGCAGAGGAGCAGGATCAGGATTTGGGGAGTTTGGAAGGCTGATGGTAGAGGAGCAGGGTCAGAATTTGGGGGTTTTCTATTCCATTTGCCCTTTGATTGCCTCAGACTCCCTGTCAGTGCCATAACCAGTTGCCTGAACACAGATGTGATGCCTGTTGCTGTTCAATGACTTTTCTCATTAAATCATACAACCATAATGATGAAATGGAGCTGGAAGTTTCTCTAAGAAAAGGGAAGCTGCTCTGTATTCCCTTCAGATATATTTCCCTCCTATTTCCCTCCTTTCCTCAATTTTCCACAACTCTGCTTTGAAGAAATGTAGGAGATCCTACTGGATTTTTTTTTTTTTTGCAAGACTTGCTTGAGACCTTGGGAGCTTCTCTACTCAGCCAAAATCTGTCAGAGAGCAAAATAAACTTGGGAAGTGTTTCAGCATGGGAAGTTCAACAGCAGTAGATGTGGAACTGGTTTGGATTTCTTTATTCCTAGATAATGTCACAAACTAAGCTCAAAGGCCCCTTCTGCCTGGAGTTTCCACGTGAGGTTGTGCAAAGTCACTTAAATTGGCTGATCTGCAGTTGTAGATGTGAATTGTGATTTTTTTATTCTTATTTTTTAAGTATTATTTATTTATTTATTTATTTATTTATTTATTTATTATTATTATTAATTTTACTTTTTAACCTGAGACAGAAAGATCTGTTAATTAGACAATTTTTGTCACCTATAAGGGTGTTTTCATGAAAACCTGAAGGACAAGGAGTCTCTCATGTGCTCTGCTCACACTACAAATGTGGGGAATGGAACTTCCTCCCAGGAAATGGTTATGCCAGAATAAGCCTGAATTCACTTTTCCACTATAATGTGCTTATGTTGATAAAGCAAATTGTGACTCTGCAGGAACACAATTTACTGGGAGGGCTGGATCAGCCCAGAGGGGCTCTGCTGGGATAAATCTACCTGGAGTCAGATGTGAACATTTCTGGGGGATGTTTATGGATGAGCTGCTGTCCTGGGTTATTCTTACACTTGACAGATAAGAAATGAGAAGAAAGAGAAGTTCTCCTCCCTCCCTGTGCCCTCCTTTCAGTGCACAGAGAAAAGAGGAGAGAACACACTCTTTTATTTGTGCACTGAGAGGCACGAGCAGGTTTTAGTTCAGTTGCTTCCCTGGTTTCTAGGCCAAGATTTATCAAAAGAATTACCTGACTTTCCTGGGTGACTGGATTATGGATGCTGCTGTTTTCTGTAGAGTTTGGGCTGCCCCAGCCCAGGAGACTGGAGGAAACACAGCCCCAGATCTGTTCTGTGATGTTTGGGGTGCTGCTGTGGCAGTTAAATGTGGCCAAGGCAGTGCTCAGCTCCAGGCTCTGTGTTCTATCCCAAGTGTCCTGGCTACTGTTGTTGGCTGGTTTTCCTTCTCCATGTTGTAACAGGAATGTTTTGGGTTTTTGGTTTAGTCTTCTGCGTGACTTCTAGATTTGGGATTAACTTTTTGTCATCTGAAAAAAAAAGAGCTTTTTTTTCTGGTAAAACACTGTTCTCTCATTGCTTTAGTACAGAATCCCAGACTGGTTGGGGTTGGAAGGCACCTAAATATCATTTAGTTCCATCTCCCACCATCCCAGGCTGCTCCAAGCCCTGTCCAGCCTGGCCTTGGGCACTGCCAGGGATCCAGGGGCAGCCACAGCTGCTCTGGGCACCCTGTGCCAGGGCCTGCCCACCCTCACAGCCAACAATTCCTGCCCAATCTCCCACCCAGCCCTGCCCTCTGGCAGGGGGAAGCCATTCCCTGAGTCCTGTCACTAACTCCCCATATTAAAATTATCTCTCCTTCCTGTTTATGAGCCCCTTTAAGGTACTGAAAGGATGGCAGACCTCAGAAATTCTTGCCTGTCTGTCCTGAGATTTTTAACCAGGCATCAAAAGGGCTGTGTACAAATTTCTTGGAATGAGAACCTCAGCAGGCCTGGCTGATCCCAAGTGCATGAACTAATTGTACAAGGGAAAATGTGTTTCTTCCTGAAAATAGAAAAGCTGAGATACTGATGGAAAATGCTTCCATTTGACTCAGATCATGTCCTTCCATGTTTTGAAAATGAGATAATACAACCATTTTCAGTCATCAACCATCATCTGTTTTCTTCTTCCTTTCCTTCCCCTGCCCCCAGTCCTCTGCTTTGTTACCTGTCCCTGCCCTTTGCTACAGAATTTCCCCGTGTAACTTTACAGAAATGACATTTCTGCAGCACAAGACAAGGGAAATGATTTGAGGGAGCCTTTGCACTTGTATTTCTGGAAGGGCTGTAGATACAAGACTCCTAATTAAAAGGTCAAAGCCACTTGCAGAAACAAATGTCTAAATATAACCCCAGCTTTGTGCAGATGGACTGTGGTAACTAAGGCTTCACAAACTGGATACATCAGTGTGTGTAAGGAACTCCTGTGGCTTCCCTAAAATAGAATTTTTTTTGTACAATGGTGCATATAAATGCAGCTCCAAGAGCTCTTTCCAGCATGAATTTTTAATAATTTGCTAAACCCACTTGTGCTTCTGTTGCTCCTGAATAAACTCTCAAATGAAATCAGCAAACCTCCATGTCTCACCCTGGTGTGGACGTGTGATGCTCAAGGCTGGTGTGTTTTGGGTTTCAGTTCCTGAGCAGGGCTGCATATTCAGGCCTTTTTCTGTGTGCTCTGAGGGTGTTTTTCCTGCAGTGACATCCTCTCCCTCTGTTTATTGGATGCTTTATTTTAGAAAGCCATTCCCTGTGTGAGAATCTCACTGCCCATCTGGAGCTGGGAGCCTGTGCCAGCTGCTGGGCCAAGGGAATCAGCTGTTCTTTGGGAACTTGCAGTCAAGTACCTGCTGCATCCAATAATCCCCAAAGGCTTCAGGCACACAATCCCCAGCCTCACAGTCCCTGACTGCAGGGAATGACAAAGAAATAGCTTGAATGACAGTTCCTTCATATCAGTCACAGACACTTGAAAAATTTATTTCCTTAAGCCTTATTTTTTCTTAGAGGGGCTCATTTGGCTGCCTTTAATGGGTGGAATTCAAAGCATGCTTCCCCAGTATGCTTGGCACCTGTATCCTTACAAACACTGTGATTCCTGTAAACTCCTGACAAACAGCACCTGACATGTCTTTTTTTCTGTTTAATTTCAGGACAAACACCACGATGCTGCTCATGAAATTATTGAGACAATTCGGTAAGTGCTGGGACAATTCAGCCTGGCTGGGACCCCTCCTGTGCCTCCCTGCAGCTCTGGGAAGGGATGTCTGCAGTCAGGACATGCAGGAGGGCAGCAGTTACCATTGAGCAGCTCTGAGTTATTTTCTAAGCTGAGTTTGCTGCAATACAGAGCTCCCTGCCAAATAGATTTTGTTTTATCTTGTCATATTCTATTCTATTTTGGACAGAGTTAAAAATGAGTGGTGGTGTTCAGCTTTAATACTTGTGGCAGTTTGTATTTGAGCTTTGGGCACACAAGGTTAGTGAAACATCCTTGGCTTGATGTGTTATGTCCTGATCTTGCCCCTGCCCACCCTCTCTGTTTCCCCTGTTGCTGTGAGCTTGCAGCATTTGGGTTGTTTGGCAATGATCTCCCTGTGGCATTCCTCTTAATCCTGCTGATAGAGTTGGAACAGCATGGGGAAAATGGGAGGATAAAGGTGGAAGACAAGTGTGAGGAGCAGGAAGTCAGAGGATTTCCCAACACGGGCTCTCAGGACGTGACTTGCTGTTATTTCAGCAGGATTAGGAGGGGACATGCCAAAGAACAACTTTTAATAAATGCTACATGAATTCCCCAAACACCTGAGGGGATGAGGATGAGTTATCCCCATTACAAAGCTGTTCTTGTGAAATGTTTTAGATCCTGACAGGCTGCCCCTGGCTCAGCTCGGGGCTGTGTCTGCAGCAGCTTTTAATGCTTGGGTGGTGCAGACACAGGTGAGGGAAGGAGGTGTTTTACCTGCAGAACCACCTGAGCTCGAAATTTGGTCACATGTGGCAAAGGAAAAGGTAGTAGAGAGCCTTGTGTGAGTGTGGGAGAACCAAGTGTTTGATAACATCACTCACATGCATGAAATCAGAGCATTTCCCATGCTCTGGGGTGGCAGAGGATGTGGAATGAGGCTGGAGCTGAAAATTTTTCTCCTAAAGGAGTTTCTTTTCCTATCTACAAACCACTGCCAGTGGTGCTGCCACTTTGCTTGGACTGGTGGGGATAAGATCCTTGTGGGGATAAGATCCTGTGCCTTGGGATCTTGTGGCATCATTTGTTGGTGGGGTGTGGAGAAGACTCTTTCCAAGGGGCTCAGGGGGAGCTTGGGCTGGAGTTGTTGGTGCTTTCTGTGCTGGAGGAAAAGGGGAGCTGCCTTAGGAAGCAGTTGGGTCAAATAACATTTCACAACTGTATTTTAAGTGAATTCAGTGTCAGAGGCTCTTGTGCTGCCTTTGCCTTGTGCAAAGTGCCCACAGTGTTATGAAAGTGGTGGGTGAGAGAATGCAAGGAAGCCTTTAACTCATCAGGCAGTGGAATCATGGAATCATGGACTATCCCAAGCTGGAAGGGACACAAGGATCAAGCTGTTGGCTGCCTGTTCCTGTGATTAAGGAGTAAGAAGTTTGCAGGGAGAGGCCTGGTGCTTTTAGGGGAGATGGGAGATAGCAGAAGAGGACAAGCCACACGTGTCCAAGTTCTGGTTTTCACTGGCCTGTGTAGTTATTAACCATGTGTGAATCAACCAGAAGGAACAGAATGGTTGCATCTTCAGTCTTTCTTTTTTTTTTTTTTACCATTTTAATGGTGAAGAATGGAGTGAAGTTCATGAGGAAGAAATTCTGTGATTCCTATTGGAATTCATCCTGTGATGTGGGGTTTTTTGATGCTGACAGTGCTTTCCAATTTGATATTTGTGGAGGAAAGTGTGTGCAAAGCTTCTGTGGCTTTTAAATTGCCTTTGAAAGGAATTAATCTTCCTCCATTCCACAAGTGAGGCTCTCTCCTGTGAGCTGCCATTGTTGGATGCACTGCAAGTGGGCACGTGCTTTCCCTTTCTGATGGCCACAACACACAGAGCTGTGTTAGTGCAGAGTATCAAAGGGATCTTTTATCAAAATTACTTCTAAAAATCTTTTTTAGTTGGGTGTGTAAGGTGTAAGAGCAGGTTGGACACTCCCCAGAGGAGAATATCCTGGCACTGAGTGGTTGGTGACAGGGTTTTTGGGCTGCTGTGGGAAATGTTCTTCTCCACATTCAGCTTTGTCAAAGCTTCCTGCAGCATCAGAATTCTTTGGAAATGCTGCACTTCTGCATTTTATGTTAGATTAACATCAGCCATGACTTTGAGTATTTTTAGACACGTGGAATACATTTATCACCTCATTTTGAAGCTTTATGCTCCTGCCAGTGGCTACAGGCATCTTGCTGTTTATTCAGTACAAGTATGAACTGTTGCAGTTTCCCATGATGTCTGCCTTATTTCCAGCAATACTGTGAGCTCCCAGGGCTGCTGCAGTATCCTCTCTTCATGTAAAACAGTCCAGAATTGAGACAAACGACCTTATTACACTTAATTGGCAATACCTCTATTCATTATTTCTTCTCTCTTTCCAGGTGGGTCTGTGAAGAAATCCCAGATCTCAAGCTTGCCATGGAAAACTATGTTTTAATTGACTATGATACAAAAAGGTGAGAGGAATGTTTTTGTTGCCAGCAGGAGTTCAGGCCAGCACGAGGGTGTAGTGAACCAGTGTGTAACTGGTTATTCTTAGACACAACCAACTGAAGTTTTCTCTCAGAACTGGCTTCAGGAGTTATTTTGGTAGGAAATGTGTAACAGCAACATTGGCAGAGGCGGTTGGATTAAGGACATAATTGGAAACTCCACAGAGCTCCAGTGCAGCTCTGCTGTACGTTGGATTACTCACTGTGGAACAATGATTGGTATCTGCACCCTTGGAGTGCAGCCAGGGGTGGAATCTCAATGGCACTGAGGTTCCTGCTCCTGTAGTAACCAGGAATTCCTGCTCCCAGCAGGGCATGGCAGAGCTGGGTGCTGCACCTTCCCCTCTCTCCCCTTCCTGCTGGCTGGGGAACAAAATTTTCAGAAAATTTTGAAATTTTCAAAGAGTTTTCAGAGGTGAAATTCCCAGGAGTGTTGTGGGCAGTTGGAGGGGTTGTGGTGTGCCTCAGTGACATGGGAGTTCATACCCACAAACAGTTCAGAAAGAATGTCTCTCTCATGAGATATTCCCCTCGTGGCTGGGAGGGGCAGACCCTGACCTGTGGTGTGTCTGTGGGGAGTTCTGAGGTTCTGAGCATGGGCTTGGCTCTGCTGAGACTGGGAAAAGGGAGGATGCTCAAGCTGCAGTTTACAAAAACCTCCTTGGTTGCCTTCATGGGAAAGATTGAATTTTTCCAAGTCTGTAGAATGACTAAACTTGTAGTGGTGTGTTTTGGGTTTGATCAGTTGTATGTATGTATTTATTCCTTGTTTTATGTTGTTTTTTGTAAGTTGTAATGGTTTGTCCCACGTCACCCATGTTTAACCCTTCTTGGTTTTACCCCAACCCTCATTATCTGTCAGTCATAAGTTATACAGCCCCTGGGTCTTGTCTAATCACTCAAGACCCTCACTGAAACTTTCTAGACTTTTGGGAGAGGCCTCAAAGTGATAGACAAGACCCAGGGGCTGTATAACTTATGACTGACAGATAATGAGGGTTGGGGTAAAACCAAGAAGGGTTAAACATGGGTGACGTGGGACAAACCATTACAACTTACAAAAAACAACATAAAACAAGGAATAAATACATACATACAACTGATCAAACCCAAAACACACCACTACATAAACTGTTAGAAGAAAGTTCACAGATCAAACTGCATTGCTGTGAGTAGAATCACAGAATATCCTGAGTTGGATCCCACCAGGACCATCAGTGCAGCCCCTGGCCCTGCACAGACACCTCAACAATCCCACCCTGAGCATCCCTGAGAGCTCCTGGAGCTGTGGCAGCCTTGGGGCTGGGACCATTCCCTGTTCAGTGCCCCAGCACCCTCGGGGGGGAAGAACCTATCCCAACCTAAACCTCCCCAGCACCAGATACTTCTGTCATGATCTGCTTAAGGTATTGCTTCCTCTTCTCTCAATTTTCAATTGTGAGACTTGTTAGTCCCTGTATTCCTCCTGGAAAATTCAAAAGGAGTAATCAAGGTCGAGCATCCCTTGTCATTAAAATGCATTAATTTGGATTTGTGGATTACTCCCAGCAACTGCATTACTGTAATTTTGTGGTTGTGGCATCCTCACTGGGTGTGTTTCACTGGGGACCATCAGTGTGGTTGGCAGCAATGCTGAATAGAAGTGAAACCCCTCTATTCCCTGAAGTCACCCCCCACTATCTTCCTGCAGCTTTTCAAGGGTGTCATGAACTGGAATTCTGGCGATGATTTCAGTCTTTTTTTTCTTCCTTTGAAAAAAATTGTCAGAAAAATCACTGGCAGCAGATGGGCTGAGCCAAGGATGTGAGGGAGAAGCAGCAGGTTATGGAAATGCAGACAAACCCTGGTGCAGCCTCTTGCTTTTCCCAGCATGGAAACAAGCACAGGCAGCTGGAGGCTTGGAATGGAATGGGCAGAACTCATGGGAGAGGTGTCCTGGCCAGTGTAGTGACCCTGAGGATCACAAGTGTCCCTTCTGATGTCCCCTGGCCCCCTCATCCCTTGCCAGTTTTGGGAATGCCTGTGGTTTAACAATGTCACTCCTGTAACTGTGTTGTTTTTGCTGCTGCTTTGTGGCTCTGATTAGGATTGATGTTCCCAGGAATGTACTTTCTTTCCTGGCCTGAGGTGAATTGATTTAATCCTCTCTCAGTTTGTGTCATCAGGGCATCTGCCTGGGCTGGCCATAATCCCAGCCAGCCCATGGAGCAATCCCCAGGCTTTCCTGGTGGGTGATGTTTTAGGCTGTGTTCTGGCTCTCTCTGCATTTCCAGTCTCTGAGTGAATTTCTGGAAAAGCATCTGCTTGTCTCAGGACTGATTATTGTGAAGAGGTGAAAGCAAAAATGAAAACAATGTACAGACCTCTTAAATTTCTGCTCAGCTGAAAATATGGAGAAGAGGTTCTGAGAAAACAGAACTTTACCAAGAAAAGGGCTGTACTCAAAGTCCAACTTGCAATAAAGGAACTAATATTGTTTGTCATGTACTCCTGGTCTACTGAGGATTTTATTTAAAGGAAACAAAGTCTTAAATCTATGTATGTAATTACATCTCCTGAGAGAAACAAATCCTAAATACCTACTAGGCAAGAGGATGGGAAAGCCCAAGGTTTTACCTTCAAACCTGCCTGTTTTGAGCTGTCCCTGTGTTCTCCCCCAGCTTTGAGAGCATGCAGAGACTGTGTGACAAGTACAACCGAGCCATCGACAGCATCCACCAGTTGGTGAGTGTTGGATTTGGGCCCTGCCATGGTTTTTGTGTGCCACGTTTGAGTTCAGGTACTGGAGAACAGCAGAAAGGTGTGACTGACTCTGCTGTGTTATGCCTGTTCCTGTAGCATCAGCAGTATCCAGCACTTCCAGTTTTTGGGGGGGCTTGAGCTTGGTATTAAACTTATTTTCTTGATCACAGCTGGGCAGTCAAGGAGTTAGTATTGGAGGGACATTCTTACAGGAAGAAAGGGAATTAAATGCTAATTTTTGTTCCCAAATTCAGAGCTGTTGCTCTTCCTTGTGCCTTTCTGGCACTGTTATTTTGCCACTTGGAAACAGCTGACTTGCCTTTAGGGGGAAGGAAAGGTTTATCTGCATTTAACACAGGGATTTCTCATATAGATTGACTTTTGCACAGGGAAATCTGTGACTTATGGGTACTTAAATAATCCATATGAACTCTCCTGTGTGTTGTGGAAGTGATCCATGGCTTAGGAATTTCCTTGCCACAGTTCAGCTGCTCTGGCCTGTGGGATCACTGGCTAAAGTAGAATGTAATCTCTTCTCAGGCCAATTTAATGAGCTTTTTGGTTCTCTTACCCCCAAAAAGGTTGAACTGGAGGAAGCAAAACATGAACAATGAATAATGTTACTATTCTGCTTAATTTGAAAGCATAGGTGGATTTTTTTTCTCTGCTGTGCTTGTGGGAATTATTTGAAATATGCAGTATTATGGCAACAAGCTTTTTTGCTGGGATTTTCTTAATTTTTTGGGCTTTAAAACCTTGTGCTTATTTGGATTCAGGCACCTTCATGCCTGTGTTGGTTAATAGCTAAAAATTAGCAGCTATTCAGCATTTGCAGTTGCTATCTGAACTGGTAAACCTGATGGGTTTAATTTTTTCCTTCCCATCTGAATCTCACAGGAATGTTTAGGAGGAGTCCTGGAACTGTCCTTTTGTTTTGTTTTGTTTTTATCAAAGGGAGAGGTAGACATTTTTAAAACTTAACAACTTTTATGCGTAGGATGGGTTTTTTCTGAAGAAGAAAGGAAGCTTGATTTCCATCTCTTTCCTGCCACTCCCTGTCTGAGTGCATCTGATCCCTCCCATGTGACAGCTCCTGGAGCAAAATTAACCTGTTCATGTGTTGACAGTCAACATCAGTCCAAGTGGGGATAGCAAAAAAAAAGGGGTGAACAAACCTTTACACCCACCCCAGCTCTCTTCAGTGTTGTGCTTTACACTGCCAACTGATTTTTTGCATCTCTTTAAATTCCCCTTTATCAGCTGTGAAATTACCTGTTAACTGAGGTGTGACAAAGTTCAGAGCAGCTGCAGATGTGCAATTTCTGCAGTTCCACAGAATGGTTCGGGTTGGGAGGGACTTCAAAGCCCAACCAGTGCCACCCCCTGCCATGGGCAGGGACACCTTCCACTGTCCCAGATTCCTCCAAGCCCCCTCCAGCCTGGCCTTGGGCACTGCCAGGGATCCAGGGGCAGCCACAGCTGCTCTGGGCACCCTGTGCCAGGGCCTGCCCACCCTCACAGCCAACAATTCCTGCCCAATCTCCCATCCAGCCCTGCCCTCTGGCAGTGGAAGCCATTCCCTGTGTCCTGTCCCTCCATCCCTTGTCCCCAGTTCCTCTCCAGCTCTCCTGGAGCCCCTTTAGGCCCTGCCAGGGGCTCTGAGCTCTCCCTGGAGCCTTTTCTTGTCCAGGTGAGCACCCCCAGCTCTCCCAGCCTGGCTCCAGTTCTGTTCACAGTTTTAAATTGCCTTTGAAAGGAATTAATCTTCCTCCATTCCACAAGTGAGGCTCTCTCCTGTGAGCTGCCATTGTTGGATGCACTGCAAGTGGGCACGTGCTTTCCCTTTCTGATGGCCACAACACACAGAGCTGTGTTAATTCAGAGTATCAAAGGGATCTTTTATCAAAATTATTTCTAAAAATCTTTTTTAGTTGGGTGTGTAAGGTGTAAGAGCAGTTTGGACACTCCCCAGAGGAGGAGCACCAAGCTGAGGGAGAGGGGCTGGGAGGGGACTGTCCCTCATTCCTCAGCTGGCCTTGGTGGCAGTCCCTTGTCCCCATGGTGGCCTCACACCCCTGTCTGTCCCTGCTGTCCCCTGCAGTGGAAGGGGACAACCCAGCCCATGAAGCTGAACACACGTCCCTCCAACGGGCTCCTGAGGCACATCCTGCAGCAGGTCTACAACCACTCTGTCACTGACCCTGAGAAACTCAACAACTACGAGCCCTTCTCCCCCGAGGTGTACGGGGAAACCTCCTTCGACCTGGTGGCCCAAATGATCGACGAGATCAAAATGACAGAGGATGATTTGTTCGTGGACTTGGGCAGTGGTGAGTGACCAATAAACTCCTTTTTTCTCTTTTTCTTTGCTCAGGGCCTCCCCACCTTCACAGCCAACAATTCCTGCCCAATCTCCCATCCAGCCCTGCCCTCTGGCAGTGGAAGCCATTCCCTGTGTCCTGTCCCTCCATCCCTTGTCCCCAGTCCCTCTGCAGCTCTCCTGGAGCCCCTTTAGGCTTTAAAACCCCCATATTTGGGAAGTAACCCAGAACTGGGGATTGTGTTACAGGATAAGCATCTTTTCTAGATTTCTATTTCTAGATAATCCCCAAAGATGCTCCTGCTTTTTATGCCAGGATTAAATGGACCAAACAAACACCCCAGAGCTCTTTTCTGGTGGCAGTGAAATAAATATCAGCCTGCAATGCAATAAACCCTTGTTACAAACCCCTTTGTTTGTGTTGGTGTTGTTGGATACACTTGTGAAGAAGAAGCAATGTTAAAAATGATGTTTGACCCATAAAGTTGCATTCCTAAGGATTCATCTGTTTTCACTGGATTTGCTTTATGCTCTTCATATCTGAAAATGGGATTTCTTGACCCTTGCCATATGAAACACTTGGTATGGAATCTGAAAATGAAGGAATTTTTTGCCTCTGACTTGTCAGTATGTCAAAAAAGCTTTTATAGTTTACTTGAACAGTTGTGAAACCCCACAAAATCTAACCCACAACTGCAATAGAGTAGAGTTTTAAAAGGAAATTGTGTCTAGTTGGTGAGGAAACCAGATATGACTCAAGCACATGTGCAACAGAGATACTGAGTAAGAAAATGATGTTCTTTTTCTTGGTAAAATCTGGTTCAGAACAGGAAAGGAGTAATAAGAATTTCCCCTCTTGCTTGATGTGTTTTGAAGTTTTAACACATTTAAACCCAAACAAGTGTGTGTGATAGAGAACTAATGGGGAAAATATATATTTTTAAAAAATGATATTTTAAATTTGAATGCATACTTTAGATATTAAACAGTTATATATAAATATAAAATATTTATATATGTTATACATAGTGAAATAATAGATTGTAGAATAAATATTAAATAGTATACTATTAAAAGTATATAAGAATATATTAGCATATATTATAAAATATAAAATATATTCATTATAGAAATATATAAAATAGAATAATATATTATATCATTATATAAAAATAAATATAAATAATAATGATTTTATGTATATATATACACAGGCTCTTCAGTGATTTTCTCATCCTTGTTTCTTCTCTCATTGGGACTGACTGAAATTTCCTGTCAGGGACTGATATTCAGATGAGACCTTTAGAAAAACATTGCAGCTGAGAAACTCTTTTCCAGCTGGAGTGAAACAAAATCTCCTTAGATTCTCACAATTGTTTGTCCAGGAAGGTTCAAGAAGATCATATCTGAGGCCCCAGAGTGCTGCAGGTTGGGTCACAGCCCCCTGTCAGATCCTTTAATCTGCTATCCCCAGAAATAAATCAGGTTTTTCTCACTCTGATCATTGGCTGAGCAACACCAGGGGAGTGGGAATGACTTTGGGAATGCCCAGTGTCATTCCAGGCCTGGCAGCTGAAGCTGCCCTCAGCCCAGTCCCACAGGTCACCTGCTTTTCTTGTGTGCACTTTGCTCTAAAAGCTTCTCTCCCTTGGCAGTGGTTTCCCTGAAATGTTCTCAGCTCTGGGGTTTTTGTTCCTGCAGGTGTGGGGCAGGTGGTGCTTCAAGTGGCTGCAGCCACAAACTGCAAACATCACTACGGAGTGGAGAAAGCTGATATTCCAGCCAAGTATGCTGAGGTGAGTGAGCCTGGGGAGTGCTGGGGGTGGGCAGGAACTCACTGTGCAGGGTGACAACAGCTGTGCTGCAGGAAAAACACAATTTCAGCCCTGCTGCACTTTTGCTTCTCAGATCAGCCAGTCCTGGAGCAGTGAAATATCACCCTGCAATGCAAGGCTGTGCTTGGGGAAAGAAGTGGGTCCAGTCTGGAGTGTTCACAAGGAGGACTGGCATCTTTCTAGAGTGATTTCAGGCCCTGAAAGCTCTTTTAGCAATAATGCCAGGGCTTGTTCAAAAGGAAGTGCAGCATAAGCTTCACCAAATACCTGCAGTCATTCTGTGTCTGGAATGGCTCTGATGCAGCTCCCAGAGGCCACAGCATGCAGCAAATCCAGGAGTAAATTCACCAAACAATTAGTTCTTAAATATTTTAAAGGCCATGTGTCTGCCTGTGGTGGTGATACCCATTTTTCAGTTATTAAACCACCAGAAGTTCCTCCTGAGGGGCCTGTGCTGGGTGTCTGGTGTGTAACTGCTTAGGAGGCACCTTGGTGAGGAAAACCATAAAATTGCCTCAAGCTGGAGGAGGGGAGATTCAGATTAGAGATTAGGAAGGAATTCTTGGCTGTGAGGGTGGCAGGGTGCCCAGAGCAGCTGTGGCTGCCCCTGGATCCCTGGCAGTGTCCAAGGCCAGGTTGGACAGGGCTTGGAGCAGCCTGGGATAGTGGGAGGTGTCCCATGGCTGGGGGTGGAACTAAAGGGTATTTAAGGTCCCTTCCAACCCAAATCATTCCATGATTGTTTGATAATACGTGGTCAGGCTTCTTTAGTCAGGTTTCTTTACATTTCTAATTCTGTGCTGATGGGACACACACAGATGATGAGTTCAAGGCAAACCTGGGAGGCCACAAGCACACAGGGAGGGTTAGTCATGTCTTACCACAAGAAGTTTGCTTTCTTCAGTAGCCTGAACAGAAACTGATCCCTCTGAATTGCCAAAACACAGATTTAGCCTGAACAGGCTGGAAAATTATCTCACATGGAGGGAGGGAATAAATCAAACTCCTTGATCCTTCTTTTCAGTGATGTGTGCAAAAATGCATAAACACAGTTGTGAGGGTGATCAGTCAAGAACCTAAAAATCCACTTTGTGTCCCCTGCCAGGACTGAGTGAAAGTTTTAACCTGGAAGGCTTTTCAGTCCCTCTGTGTGAACATCCTGGTTTTGCTTTGGAGCATTTACAAGGAATATTTACAGGAATCCCCTCTGTGCTTACCATTAGAGATCAGCTTTATAAGGAAAAGTGAAATTCCCACTGTCACTAATACCCCTTCCTGTCCCCGTGCAAACACAAGGCTTGGGTGAAAACAGCAAACAAAAGAATGACCCACAAAGGGAGTGTTAGGGGTAGTCATTGCTGGGGTACCTTCAGTGTCACAAGTCTTCCATGAGATTACTGGGTGAACTAAATGTTCTGCATTATTTCCCTGGTTAAATGCTGGCAGATTTAAGAACCAAGGAGCTGCTGCAGTGTCAGAGTGTGGAGCTGCCTTGTGCCTCTGTTAGGGCCCAGTTTTTCTCCAAATATTTGTGGAAGATGTTGTTGTGGAAGAAGTTAAACTGGCTGTGGCACCATATCCTGGGTACCATGATAATAGTACCCAAATAATGGATGGATAATAGAATTTAGAAAGCTTCACTTAAAGAGGGAGAATATTACTGATTTGTTTTAGTGAAGTTGCCTTTAATAAATTTTAATAAATTAAAATGGAAGTTCATACATGAAAATACTGAGGATTTTTGAGTTATCCTGCTCAGCTTTGGAGTGTTTTTGAGCATAAAACATACCTGTCAACACACAGTTTTATTGAGCTGCTGGTGGAGCAGCTGATCAACCATCAGCTTGGGTTGTCAGTGGGATCAGAATTTCTGCTGGGCTTCTCACACAGAGTCACAGAATAGTTGGTGTTGGAAGGGAGCTCTGGCAGGGTCACCTGGAGCAGGAATGTGTCCACATGGGTTTGGAATGTCTCCAGAGAGGGAGACTCACCTCCAGATTTGGGCCAAATCCTAAAGATCAGCTGGGGCCAGGCTGCTGGAAAGGTGGTGATGGGGATGTGTGAGGCACTGAGCTGTCTGGAAATGGGATTTTGTTCCTTTCTCCCTTCTTTAGACAACAGAAAACAGCAGGGCCCTCCCTCCTCTGCAGCCCTGCTGTGTTTGGGTGCAGTTTGAAGCACTCCCAGTTGCTGTGGGAAGCAGGATTCTCCCTCTGTTTGCTGCTGGGATGCTTTTCCTGCTGCTTTCTGGCTCCTCAGTGACCCCAGCAGACCTGGCTTTGTCCTGGTTGTCCCTTTGCTCCGGGGCTTAGGCTGGGCTGCACCCTCCTCCTCCTTGTGGGATTATGCACCACAGTTTAAGGCTGGGCTATTTTTAGTGCTGGGCTTTTCTTAGAGCATGGAACTTCCATGGAAAAGGGGGGGTGAAGATGCCGGCTTTGCCTTGGCCCAAAGGAAGAGAGGGTTTGGTTTTTTAAGGAAACTAAACAGCAGGAGCTCTGTGTCTGCCTGTCCTTGGAATGTTAATGGCAAAAAAAAACCCCATGCAGACAGAATTCTTGGGGATCAATGAGTGCTTCAGAGCTGTGTCTCCATTGCTTGGATGGAATTGGAAATGTGAGATGCCCTAATGGCTGGTTTTGGTTTTCCTCCCTCCTGCAGACGATGGACAGAGAGTTCAGAAAATGGATGAAGTGGTATGGGAAGAAACATGCAGAATACACAGTGAGTGAAACTCTGCTGCAGATCGGGATCCACACTCACATGCAGAGTTTGTAAAGTCCCCTCCAGCCTTTCCTCAGCCACCAGCAGTTGAGCCACAGCTGTTTCCTGGCTCTTACCTTGATCCTGGGCATGGTGTTTCCAATATATCCTCCCAGACCCCTCTCTTTGTCTTGCCAGATGTGGGACATGGTGTTATTTGGAGCACTTCCAGGTCTTTCCAGAAACTCCTGGAAGATTTATTCTTCTAAAATGTTGTTCTGACTGGGGCTGCCATGAGTCTTCTGGTTGTGTTAAATTCCCTTTTCCTTTTTCCCTCCCTCTGTCCATGGATTAGGGTTTGTCCATTGCCAGGTATGGCAGCTCCTCCTTGGGGTTCTGAACTCTCCTGCTGGAAATCAAAGCTGAAGCTTTGGTTCTGCAGGCAGGGAAAGGTGTGGCCACCTGGGCCCAGTTCTGGAGGGGCTGGGATGGCAGAGGGAAGGTTCTGGATGGATGGAGATTGGAGCAGGGAGCTCCAGGAACAGTTAACAGGCTGGATGGTTCCCAGGGGAGGCTGCTGGGTGGGTAGTTCTGGTTTGGAAGGGTTTGGAACTGGATGCTCTGAGGGTGGAGGTGGAGCAGGAGGAGTAAATGGGCATCATGGGGATCTTCCTGCCTGTGGCAAGGGTTGTGTTGGAATTCCTTTATCTTCCTCCTGATATTTCTTTGTTTCTGAGGATGTTTTGCACTCCAAGGACGGTGTGAGGCCTGTGCAAATCCATGCATTGTCCTGTTCCATTCCTTCCCTTCTCCCTTTCTTCCTCTTTGTCATTAAGAAAATCTGCTCCCTGCTTAATCACTTTCCAGTCAGGAAATGGATGTACAATAAGAGCTCACTGGGAGTTTTGAAAACACATCTATTTCTGCTTCTGCCACTCTCCTGTGGTCAGGGAAGAGGCTGGATGGGTCAGGGATATTCCCAAATGTCCCAGGGAAGGGAGGTCACTGCTCAGAGGTTGCAACTGGCCTCGTGTCTTGCATCTAGGTGTGAGCCAGGACTGGGGAACTGCTCCTTCCCTTCCCCTTCCCCTGGTGTGATCCACATGCCTTCATCATCCCAGCACTGTGGGATCAGTGGCAGCCTGGAGCTGCCCAGCCTTTATTTCCCAGTTTTCTGTCTGCTGGCATCCTTGGTGCTCTCATCCTGTAGTGAAGCTGCTCCAGCTCTTCCTTTGGGAGGCTGGGAAAGGTGATGGTCCCACCTGCCCCCAACACTTCCCTCCTGCAATTCCTGTTGTGGATGGAGGGATTCCCTTCCAGGGGATGCTGGGCCTGCTGGGGGCCTGCTCTGCAGCAGGATTGATAATTCCTTCCTGCTGTGGAAGCACTGGGAATGCTTTACTTTTCCTGAAGTGGGCATATGGCATTTTTCCATTGTGTCACCCAGCTGGCATGACATGAAAGGAATTGTTCCTGAGGATGCTCTGCTTCTGAGCTGGGTAATTTAAGGAATAGGAGAGGAACTTGGACTAAAATATTGGAAGCATATTGCTTGCCTTAGGCAGCATTTCCATATTGAGCATTCCAAGTGACAGAGTCTGGTGCTATATTGAAACAAAGCTATTTATTTTTGCCAGGTTCTTTGGCTTTTATAACTCTGTTTTCTGCAGTGTTTAGAGTAAAATTTCCTTCAATATGCAATCTGGGGTTTTTTTTGGGAAGAGTTAAACACTTGCAGCACTTCTTGTCTGAAGGAGAGTTGGTTTCCTGTCACCTTGGAGTGATGCTTGAACACAGATTTTGGGCTTTTACAGCAGGCACACAGGGCAGATTTTATTTAGTTTTTATTCATCAAACATATTTTTGCCAGGCAGATTATTTTCTTTAGGAACTGCTTAGCAGCATCTGCTATAGGTGACTGTTAAACACAGAGCAGACTTGCTCATGATGCAGCTGGAGGACACAGGAAGATGTGGAATTGAAAGCCTGGCATCTTTGTCTTTCTGGAAAACAGCTTTCTTCCTGCAAAATGCTTTGTGAAGTCCCAAAATTCCAAATGTTGGAGACAAAATAAGCACAAATTGAAATAATCTGTCATCAGCAGAGCTCAACTCGTGAATTCCACTCCAGTGTTACAGGCAGTGATATGAAAAATCAGCATTTTCAGAAGAATCAAGTGCTGGAGGAGGGGAGGCTTGGCAGGAGTTCAGAGGGAGGAATATCAGATCCCACCTGCAGCTCTGGCTGAACTTTGTGGATGGTGGTTCTCTCTTGCTGTAAAAGTAAAAATTTTGGGTGTATAAGGCAGCAATAAATCCTGGAGCTGGGCTTGCAGAGTCGTGCTGGATTTTTAGGTTATTTTAACAGCCAAGATCCCAGTACAGGTAGAGATTTCCAATTCAAATGGATTTTGGGTTCTCCCTGAAAAGTGATCTGCTGAAAAGTTGACTTTGGCAGAGGGTTCCATGCTTGTTTAGGTTTGTGCATCTCAACAATTCCTTCTTACCTGGGAAATTATCTGTAGCTTTTCACCATCTCCAGCCTTCCCACCTGGTACCATCTCCCTGAGAAATATTTTCTGTCCTTTATGCCTTTTGCAGCAGTCCAAAGGACTCAGAACCTCATGATCTTTTTGTAACCTGTCCCAGATCCTCCCAACAGGTTTTTTTCAGATTACCATTAAAAGAAAGTTGCTAAGAATGTAAACAAACAAAAACCCATGGCCCCTCAAACTCTCCGAACAATAACCTTGTGCTTGAGAACCCTTGGAGAGAAGGGGGCAGTTACTGTTACCTCACCAAATTGTTCCTTCAAATTCACCTTCTGGCCTTCCCCATTGGATTGTTCTTGTTGCTGCTGGGAGTTCTGAGCTTGGACAGGAATTCTGGAGAGCAAGGCCTAGTGCCAACATTTAAAATAAACCCTGATTGTCCAGGTGTATTTTCATTCTATTTTGTCCACAATTATATTTAAAAAACCCCCTTTTGAGCAATGGTTTCACACAAAATTGCAGCCTCAGTTGTTTTGTAGTCACTTGGTGATAAAAGCACATTAAACTTCCCCAAAGTGTCCTGGGGGTGTTGGATGCCCAAGGCTGCAGAGCCACAGCTGGATCATCCCTGCAGCTGGAGAGGGGGAAGATGCATGTGGGGCATGAGAGGAGAGGGAGGAATTTGCTCCTCATGCATTGCCTTGGGAAGCTCCTGAGCTCCAGCTGTTGTTGGTCACCGAGTCTCATAATCCTCTTAAATGAACATTTACATCCCCTGCTCTGCTTGGGAATGTGTGATTCCTGCTCATTTAGAGAAAATCAGATTTTTTGCTGTTCTCTCCTGCATTCCTCCTCTAGAGCTTTTCATTATCATCATCATCTGCTTCAGCTTTTTGGACTAGAATGTCCCACTCCCAACACATGTCCCTTTGTTCCAACTCCTTTTATCTTCTTCTTTCTCTTCCCATGGAACTGAGAAGTTTCCAAGATTAACTTTCCCCCACTCTTTTCAAGTAAACTTGTCTGAAGGAACCAAGAGACTTTAGGAAGGTCATTAGGCCTGACTAATTAGAGAGTCTTTCTTGGGGAATTCCTGCATATGTGCAGGCATCAAATTAAAACCAGGCATGGCAATTAAGAGGCAGATGGGTTTTCATGGTTTCTAACTGTAAATATCCTCATGTGGCCTCAGAATTGGAGCCATCTCAGGTATCTGGGGCAGGAGGCTGAGATTGCTGAGTGGCACAAAGTGCTTCTCTTCCTGGGGCTCCCCTTGGAGAAAGTTTTTGGGGTTTTGTTTTTGTTGAGTTCTCAGTGCCTGTGACCTGTTGTTTCCTGAGAGAAGAAAACACAGAGCAGAGTTGCTCGTGGTGTACCTGGAGGACACATGAAGACATGGAATGGAAAGCCTGTGGCATTTTTATCTTCCTGGAAACTTCATCCCTGCAAAATACTTTGTGAAGTCCCAAAATTCCAAATGTTGGAGACAAAATAAGCACAACTGGAAGGATCCCAGGCTGAGCTCAGAGCAGTTGGGAGTTGGTGCAGTCCCACGTTGGACTCTGCTGAGAACCAGGATTAGTTTTGTGTTTATTTACTCAAGGTTGTTATAACAGAATTCCTGCCCTGCTCTCCATAAAAGCTGCTTTTAGCAGGAGGTGGCAGTGACTATCAAACCAAGAGCAGGAAACAGGTCAGCATTCCTAAAGGTGGGATTTGGGCTGGATGGAGCCTCTGTCTGCTCCCAGAAAACTCCAGGAGCTCCTGGTGGCTGGAGGTGGTTCAGCCCTGAGGATTCAGGGGTGAGTTTTGGGCATGGATCAGTGCAAGCCTGGCTCTGTGCCTTGCAGGTCTCTCCCTAAGTTTGGGGTGCCTTTTTGCCTGCTTTTCCTGCTCTGAGCAGAAGCAGGGAGTTGTGTGGGAGCTCCAGTGCCCAGGAGCTGGTTTGTGATGGTGACTGACATCACCTGTACCCCAAAACTTCCTTCAGCCAGGAGCTGCTCTCAGGGAAGGATGAGGCAGCTGTTTTTTGCTCCTGGTATTTTCAACCACCCCATTTCAGCAGGAAATTTGCTGTTTTGGCATTTGAAAAACCCTCCAAACTTCCCCTGTGGCTTTGAAATGATGCCACATTTTGGAGGTTTTGGATTCGTGCCTCTGGTTATTTTTGAAAAGAACAGGGAGCTAAAAATAACCATGTGTACTTTTGCAGGCAGAAATGCTGGGTTTTTGGGAGCCAAGTGTTTGCATGGAGGTGGCTGCAATGAGGCTCCTGCCTGTGAATTTATGGCTCTGTGGAGTTTTACCAGAGAGCCTTCCTGTCCAGCCCTGGGCTGAGAACCCAGCCCTCCTCCACAGCACAGGGGTCTGACTTTCCCAAATTCCTGCTCTGCTCCATGATGAACTCACACCTCCTGTGCTCCTCTGGCTGCCTCCCCCGGGCTGGGACCTGCTCCTTTCCATCCAGTTGCAGGAAGAGTTACAGGAATCAGATGCTGCTGAGTGTATTCCTGCAGTGTCTGTTTGAAAAACCTGAATAAAAACCTGGCCTGGCTTCTAAATTTAGAAGCAATGCAGGCAGCAGCTCTGGAGGCGATTTGGCTGAGCTAATTATCCTGTTAGATAAAGCATCTCCTGCATTGTCTAATCAGATGAAAATATCTCTGTTACAGATGGTCCCTTCCATTCATTATTCACTAAGGAGATTAAGTTTCTCAGAGAGAGAGGAGGAGCAGGATGAGGGAGGGGACAGTGGAGGAAGAGATTGAGTGTGGCCCTGTGGCTGTCACTGTGAATGTGTCCCCTGTGCTCCCTGAGTGACCAGCAAGGACCACGTTCTGCTGCTTCAGCTGCTGCTGCCCTGGGGCAGGGATTAATCAGCTGGACTTTGCTTCCCACTTCTTGTTTCACTCTCAAAATTATTGCAAACCACCAAGCTGAGTGGGATTTTGGGGGGAATTTTTTTGGGTTCTCTGTGTCAGTTGATGTGTAAAGAGCTCCTTTCCTTCTTTTAGGGCATCATTTATTGATCACTGCCCCAGCACAGTGGGTGAGGAGCTGGTTACAGGGGTCAGGCAGCTCAGCCCCAGTTAGAGGGGAGCATCCAGGAGTCACTGCCTTGCTTCCAGAGGGAAAAAAATAACCCATTTTCTCCCAGCCACAGTTGATCATCTGATTATTTCTCTACTCCAGTGTTTTTCCTGGTGAAGTTTTTCCCTTGGCTCTTGGCTAAGCATGAGCTGGGGAAGCAGTGCCACACAAAAATAGATGTGTTTAAGGTGGGCTGTGGTTCATTTGAATTGTTAAATGCCTCTGGCTTGCAAAGTGTTCACCCTCCATGGGTGATATCAGGTTAAAACCTGGAGATTTGGGTTATAAGTGCTCTTCTAACCACACAGACAGGGCAAACACACAGTGAAACTGGACCCAAGTAAGGCCTAAGAGCCACTTAGGTTGGATTTCAAGACCTTTATATGAAGTTTAGCATTTCAAAATCGTTTCATGTTACTCTGGTTCTCTGTTCTCTTGCAGACTGTGGCCTTTGTGGTTCCTGGTTTTCCCAATGTTTTTCTTTCCCTTTTAGTGTAGGAAAACCCCGTGGAGACTTCAGAAACTGGTGGTGTGGAGAATGCCATAGAGAAGCTGACTTGCAAAAATTGTTATAAAATAAACACAGTTGCCTGTCATGTGGGTTTTCTTTGATTGTCTCTTGGTTACTCAACCGTGGAACTGTTCACTACAAGAATAGATAAAGCTGAGACAAAATTATCTCATAAAATTAATCTAGATGTGGTGTCCACATATAGGCATCCAGAAAAAAATCTTTCCTTGTATGAGATGGGATAAACTCTCCTTAGAACATTTTTGATGTTGAGTCTCTGGTTTAGATTCTGACAGTAGCCAGCAAGGTGTCCTTGGGTTGGATCTGTGAGTTCACCTTCCAGCTTATCCTTTGGTTTTATTACAGCAGGGGTGTCAGGGGTGCTTCCCCTCCCAGCTGGTGGGAGAGCACAGGTAGTAATTCTGGTTTAACTCTGATTTCAGCCCAGCTGGTGGAACAGGTATTTCTGAATAACTTGAGCTAATCTTACCCTCTCTGTTCAGTTTCCAGCACTTAAGGCTTTTGACCAAGTTCTTGATCTCTTACCTGAAAACCCTGAATATCCACTTTTCTCAGCCCTCTTGTGCAGCAGCAGGACCTTTCAGTGGTTTTCCCCTTCCTTTCCTCCTGGAAGCAGCCCCATTCCTGTTGGCACCTGTGGCTTTGTCCCTCACAGTGGCTCAGGCAGTTTTGTCACCCCCTCTGTGTCCCTGAGTGCCACCAGGCCCTGCAGCTCCCTTTGGATGTTCCCAGGCTGAGCCAGCCCTGAGGAAGGGAAGTTGTTCCTGTGTCTGCACTGCAGTGCTGGCACTTGGGAGTTGTCACTAATGAGAATTAGTGCTGCCATGTGAATTCCTCACTCCTTCCCATACAGAGAAGTCAGTGCAGGAAAAGGATCCTCAGCAGTCGCTGCCGTTGCTTTGATGTTCCTGAGGTTCTGGCACAAACCATCATCTTCAAAGGGTGTCATCAGCATTAATTATAGAGTTGCACCTTATTTTTTCTCTCCTCCTATCATCTTCCTCCCCCAACCCTCCTCCTGCCTGACTTGTGGCACAGCAGAAGACTGTGGCCCATGGGCTCCTCTCTCATTTCCAAAATACGACTGAGAAAACATCAATCTGTGCAAGAGCTCTGTGTTCACCTGGGACTTGATGTGGTGTCATCAGAAAGGTGCTCCACACCCCACTGAAGTCATAACTGTATTTATTTTCAAACAAGCCCTTTATGTTACTTCATTTCCAACTTGAAAGTGCTAGAAGTGCTCAGGGTTTATATTTAGCGCCACAAAAATCAGATTCTTGTTTGTGCAGTGCAGCAAGAGCCTGAATTGGGAGCCAGGGCTCCCAGCAGGAGCTGTTCCCAATCCAAGCTCAGCTCCTTCTGCTGAGGGGGGATCTCCAGCCATGGGGGCCTTCAGGAGGCATTTGCTGATCAGTTTTGGAATGAGTGCCAGCACTTCTGGTTTCTCCATGGAGCAGCCAGAGACCCTTCCCTGTTCTTCCCACGCAGGAGATGGTGGGAGCAGGGAGGGAGAAACCTCTGGGATCTGAGGAATGAGCAGGGTCAGCTCTCCCTGCTCCACCTCTGGGTTTCCAAAACGTTTTATCTGTCCCTGGTTGTCGTGGGGTCAGGGAGCTGGTGCAGCCTGTTTGTCTGTCTTTAAAAGGAGCAGGAGGGAACCCTGTTAACCCCTCTGTATTTCTGTGTTCTTTGTCTTGTTTTAAGCTGGAAAGAGGTGACTTCCTCTCAGAAGAATGGAGAGAGAGGATTGCAAACACAAGGTACAGTACAGCAATTGAATGCTGCTTTCTGAGCTGGATATTTGGGAGTTTGTATAATGGAAATTGGGAGGCTGGCCAGCTTTTTATATAGAATTTCCATAGCAAATACCCCAAGTCTATCTGCCAACTCTTACACTGGCCCCTTTAGATCCTGTTTTCTGACTAGAAGAATGGCTTTGAGTGCACGTCCCATGATGTTCCCTACAAGGGTGTATCCAAGATAAATTCTGGTTATAAGAGGAGCACAAACTTTCATTTGTTTTGCATATCCCTATAGTTCATGTCAGGGGTTCTGGTAAAACACTCATTCTCGTGGCTATTGGGGCACACAGGCTCACTTTCCCTCTAATGAAAAGACCCAAGTGAGTTTGTTTCAACTTAAATTGAAAGTTCCTTTAAACTAATTGTCTTGAAGATTTATTTATGGGGAGAACTGCTCAGAGGGTTGGGCTCCTTTCTGAGGGAGCAGAAAGGGAGTAAATTTGTTAAAAGCAATAAAAGTTGGCTGTATTTTTAAAGCTTTGCATTCTTTCAGCCTTATGGGTAGAAAAAAAACCTCTTGATTTTTATATGACCTTCAGGGCCACCCTGTTATGTGGGGGAATGGAAGGCAGTTGTCAAAGAGGGCTCTGAAAACCTTCAGAGTTGTGGCAATTTCTGGATTGCTCCCAAAGCTCTGGTTTAGAGAGCCTGGAGGAGGCGTCTGCCAGGCTGGTGACTCCTGCAGGATTCTGTCCCTCACTTTCTTCTGGAGGTGCCTTTTAATTTGTGGACAGACTTGTCCCAGCCTTGCAGCACACTTGGGTTTGGCTTTGTTGCTTGCTATTCCAAGTGCACAATCCTCTGCTGCCCGGGCAACTTTCCTCGGAATTAATTTAAATTTTTAGAGAAATTTTTGGCTGCAGGAGCCCTGACTGCACCCAGAAGTGCTGGGAGATGTTTGGTTTGTGTGGAATGGCACTCACTGTGGATCTCAGTGCTGCTCCACCTCGCTGTGGTGCAGCACTGGGGATGGTTTAGGTTTGAAGGGACCTTATATTTCATCCAGTGCCACCTCTGCCATGGGCAGGGACAACTTCCTGTGTGTCAGGCATGTTCAATCTGGCCTTGGCCTCTCCCAGGGATGGGGCTGGTACCAGGACATGGTTCCTTGTGTATTCCAGGGGATCCCTGTGGCTTGGCAAAACCTCCTGGAATGAGGGCTGAGCCCAAGGGGGATTGGGGGTTCCTGTGCCCTGCACGCACTCACACAACTCTGTGCCAGAGTGAACACTATAAAAACACACATCTGCAGGCTCTGGCTTTTTCCCTTCCTCTCTTGGATGTTTTCTAGTCCCATTAATATGTTTGGCTCTTTTGCAAGGCCTTTTTTTGGCACATGGGAAGGAGGAGGAAGAAACCCCTGCTAGTTTTACTTGCCAGGCAGGGTTTCCCAAATTTCCAAGAGCAAGGCGTAGCAAGAATAACTTTTTCTTTCCCTTGGTGCATAAACATTTTTTTCATTCGTGGTTTTTAATAGCTTTGACTGCTGCTCTTAAACTCTGTGTCCTTGTTGAACACGTTTCATGTGTGGAGGCACTGGGAAGGGAGTTTTCCAGCAAAGAAATCAGTTCTTTATGTGGGAACAATAGGCCAGGATGGCTTTTACACTTCACAGAATCCTGGAATATCCTGAATTGGAAGGATCCCACCAGGATCATCAGTCCAACCCCCTGTCCCTGCACAGACACCCCAACAATCCCACCCTGAGCATCCCTCCTGGAGCTGTGGCAGCCTTGGGGCTGGGACCATTCCCTGGGGAGCCTGGGCAGTGCCCCAGCAGCCTCGGGGGGAAGAACCTTTCCCTGAGCTCCATCCCAAACCTCCCCTGACATGTTCATTCAGCACGGAGCTCAACCACTTCCAAGAGGTGTTGGGGACTCTTGTTGCAGCCTGATAGTAAATGGGCACCAGGGACAATTAAGTTGATTAGACCTTAAAACTAAGGGGGTGTTTGTTTTTTCAATCTGTGGCATGTTTTGTCTCTTTCCCAAGCCCTTTTATCATTTGTGGGATTCTACCTCTGTGCAGATTTCTTTGTTTCTATAGGATTGTTTTTTCTCCTCATTGAATTTCCTAACCAGAAAGAAAGATGCAGCTCCTCTGTTGTGGGTAGGGCTGAAGTGCTGGGTTTAGGACAGGGGAAAGGACCTAAGATGTCATTGTCTTGTGGCATCACAGGGAATTTGAAGCTGGAAGAGAAACAGATTGCCCAGAGCAACTGTGGCTGCCTCTGGATCCCTGGAAGTGTCCAAGGCCAGGCTGGACAGGGCTTGGAGCACCTTGGGAATTGTGGAAGGTGTCCCACTATGGCACGGGTTGGCACTGGATGAGCTTTGAGGTCCCTTCCAACCTAAACAACTTTATGATTCTAAAATACATTTTGATATTTTGCTGTGATATCTTAAGTCCCCACAAGAAGTAACAGGGTGAAATGCTGAGTGTTGCCCTCCATGTGTTGTGTGGCAGGAGCTGTAGAGCTGGGGACAAGCAGGTTTGTCCATGGCAGGAATGGCTGGGAAGGCTCCAAGGGGCTGTGGTGTGGCTGGGGGTCCTTGTGGGGTGTTCCTGGCTCCTGATCTTTAACTGGATCATTGCTTTGCAGTGTTATTTTTGTGAATAACTTTGCCTTCGGGCCTGAGGTGGATCACCAGCTGAAGGAGCGCTTTGCAAACATGAAGGAAGGTAAATCCAACTGGAAATATTTTTCCCTTGCTTTCCTGATTCCTGTGGGAGTTGGGGTGGGAGGAGGGCTCAGTTCCAGCTGGCAAAGCCAGGCCTTGGGGTTTGTTCTGTGCCTTGGGGCCAAGTGCCTGCACCACAGTGGGATTCCTTCCCACCTTTGTGTCTGCCCTGACCTGCCTGACTTCTTGCAGGGAAGATTCTGGAGCAGGGTTGGGGTGGGAGGAGCTGCTGGTCCATCTTTTCCTCTTTTGGGAGCTCACAAAACACCCAACAGCCAAGGCCAAACTTCCTGGATCCCTGGCAATGACCAAGGTCAGGCTGGACAGGGCTGGGAGCAGCCTGGGATAGTGGGAGGTGTCCCTGCCCATGGCAGGGGGTGGAACAAGATCAGCTGTAAGGTCCTTTCCAACCCAAACCATTCCCTGATTCCCCCAGCTGCAGTTGCTGGTTAAACCCCCAGTTTGCAGTTCAAGTCCATCCCCTCAGCCACGAGGTGCCAGCCCCCTCTCCTGAGCATGGGCAGGGCAGCCCTGGTTAGGGTTAGATGGGATATTGGGCAGGAATTGTTGGCTGTGAGGGTGGGCAGGCCCTGGCACAGGGTGCCCAGAGCAGCTGTGGCTGCCCCTGGATCCCTGGCAGTGCCCAAGGCCAGGCTGGAGGGGGCTTGGAGCAGCCTGGGACAATGGGGGGTGTCCCTGCCATGGCAGTGGTGGCACTGGGTGAGCTCTAAAGTCCATCCAACCCAACCCATTCCATGATTCTTGGCTGCAGAGGCCCAGCTTTGGAAGGCCAATGTGTCATTCCATCCAGAATTCACTTCCTGGGTTCTGCTGTTCAGAGCTGTCACATTCAGTGCTGGCTGTTGGCTCCTGACTGCTGAAATGCTGCAGTCCCCATCCCTGTGGGGATGTGACACTTGGGGACAGGGGTTAGTGCTGAGCATGCTGCTGGTGCTGGTTGGACTTGGTGATCTTAAAGGTCTTTTGCAACCTAAATGGTTCCACAATTCCATAAAAACTGTGGCACTGTCACTGGCTGCTCCTGAGAAGCCACACTGCAGACTGGGGACACCCACTGACCCCATCGTGGCCCCTCCATTGCCCTGGGGGTCTTTTCTTTGCTCTTAACCAGTGGGATAAGTAACAGTTTTATTTGGTTGTGGCAGAAATGACAAAAATAACAATTTCTGAAAAGAAAAATGTGTGGTGTGAGCAAAGCACATGGCACAGCTTTGTGCTGAAATAAATAATGTGACTTTTGGGCTCTGCTGCAAACCATAAAACCCCCAAACTTAAGCTGTTTTCTTTATTTTAACTGGATTATTTTTTTGTTTTCAAACTTGTTTGATGGTGGCTTGAGAGCAGTGGGAAGGTGGGGATGGTTCAAGAACCCTTTACAAGGATGAAACCTGATTTCTCTTCCCACAGTGTGCTTCAGGCTCTGCTGAATGACCCCAAATACCCATGAAATGGAGATTAGTGGCCCCTAAATAAAAGGGCTTTGGGGGTTTGTGTATCAAAGATCCCAAGTAGGAAGGAGATAATTGAAATTTCTTTAGATTGCCACTGAGAATTAACATGCTCTTTTTTTTCCCAAGTGTTTCAAATCTGTCATTTTAAAGTGATGGTTGAGGTGTCACCTGGCAGGAATCATAGATTGGCTTTCTTGGGGCTGTCAGAATGAGAATTAAGGGATTTATTTCTTTTTTAATGCTATACAAGGAGCAGTTTTATAGGACTGCTCTTTAGGGCTCTGTACTGGGTTATATTTAATAAGCAGTTACTTCTAGAGCAAATAATGAAGCTGACTGTGCTTTTTTTTTTTTTTTTCCTCCTTTTTCCAGGTGGGAGAATTGTGTCCTCAAAACCTTTTGCACCTCTAAATTTTAGAATTAACAGTCGAAACTTGAGTGGTATGATTGTCCTTTTTATTGTTCATTACTGCTGTGGGTATTCATTATCTGAAAATGTCTGGGGGGGTGTTGCTGCTTTTTGGAGTTGCTTAAGTAAAAAATGCTGTTGGATTATTTAGGGCACACCAAGTGACAGGTACTTGAAATCAATCTCAAAAACCCCACACAAGAGAGGAGCAGACACTTTTTGTGGGGATTGTGCTGCTGTGTTTTGGTGTTGGTTCCTTCAGTGTGTCCCTGGCTGGGCAACTTTAGAGCTGAAGAGAAAAAATCAGGAGTTCAAGGGTGTGATTCATTCCACAAAGAGCTGCTGTGACTCACAGGGGAGTTCCTCACGCCCTAATTCCAGGCAGGTAAATCCCACCAGTCAGGATTGCTAAAGCTTAGAGGTTATGGAGCCAGGCTGGGAGAGCTGGGGATGTTCACCTGGACAAGAAAAGGCTCCAGGGAGAGCTCAGAGCCCCTGGCAGGGCCTAAAGGGGCTCCAGGAGAGCTGGAGAGGGACTGGGGACAAGGGATGGAGGGACAGGACACAGGGAATGGCTTCCCACTGCCAGAGGGCAGGGCTGGATGGGAGATTGGGCAGGAATTGTTGGCTGTGAGGGTGGGCAGGCCCTGGCACAGGGTGCCCAGAGCAGCTGTGGCTGCCCCTGGATCCCTGGAAGTGTCCAAGGCCAGGCTGGAGGGGGCTTGGAGCAGCCTGGGACAGTGGAAGGTGTCCCTGCACATGGCAGGGGGTGGCACTGGTTGGGCTTTAAGGTCCCTCCCAACCCAAACCATCCCAGGATTCTGTGAAATGTTCAGCTTTGAACATCTGAGCAAACAAACCCCTCCCAGTCACACCCAGGCCCTGGGCTGGTTTGTTGCCAACACAGGGTCCTATTTTCCTTCTCTGAACACACCAGACTTGGTGTTTGGCAGCCTTGTCCTTTGCAAGGACATGAGCTGCAGTTTCAGGAGGTTTTGGGACATTCCATGTTGTTGGTTCTGCTTTTCAGAACCAACCTTTTCAGACCTTTTTCAGGCTTTCATTGTTGAAACTGGGCTGTCAGTGCAGAAGCTGGGCTGACATTCTCTGTGGGTCCCTTCCAGTTCAGGTTATTCTGTGAAATTTCTCAAGCAAAAGACCAGTCCAAGCTGGGCTTTACATGTATTTATTGTGTCCAGTGCTAAATTTTCCCTAAATCAACACCCCCTCATTCCCTCCCTGTGCAACCACGGGGAGCAACTCACTGAGTTCTAAATCTCAAGCTGTGCTGTCTAATTTTGGCCTAAACTGCTTTTAAAGAATAGTAATTTTTGGACTGTCATGAAGTAAATTGTGCCTTTGGGAGTTATTTTTAAGCTGGAATTCTTGTGGACATCCCACACATCGGGCACCCAAACCTGCACTTTTCTTCCCTGTTTGAAATTCTGTGCTGGGGCCTCTGGTGGTTTGGAACCTTATTGACCCTTGGGTGCTGGGCTGCCAATTCCTTGGAGACATGGACTTGAAAATAAAAGGGAAAAACAGTGGAATGGTGCTCCTGGAACTCCTCAAGCCTCAGGAGGGCTGGGATCAGGCTGACAGTTTGCTAATGAGGCAAAAAGAGCCTGAGTGAAGCTTGGGCCCTCTTGCAGAGCCCACCAGAGCTTGAGGAAGTCCAAGAATACACTTGGAGAGGTTTCAATTAGATCTGCCCACAAAAATACAGGGCTTTGGCCAATAAAGCCTTTTCTTTCCTGGATTCTTCCCCTTTCCTTCTCTCTCTGCTCCATTTTGGAGACTGAGAGCAGCATGTGCTGCTCTTCCACCTCAGAACAGCCCTGGCCACCACTGCCAGTTGAGCCAGACCTTTATCCCATTCCAGCTCCCACCCAGGGTGGATTCATTGGGAATGTTTTCTAGAATGCTAAAGTTTCAGATCTCAGCTGTTATTTAATGCTGAATGGAAATGCTGATGTTAAAATTATATTGAGATGATTAATTGGGGTTTGGGTGGGTGAGAGGCTTAGCAAAAGGAGAGCCAACAGCTTCCACCAGTAAGAAACTTCCAGGGATTCAGATAAAAAGCCCAGAAAAAAAAAAACCTTTGCATGTTACAAGCAGGGAGAATTGTGAGAATAAATTTTAGGGCTTAATCCCTTTCTGAGACTTTCTTTCTTATGTTTGGGAAATACCAACATCAAATGAGCTTGTGTGGGATGTGCTGGGCCTGGGGCTTGTTCCAGTGACCTGTTCCAGTGACACTTGCAGGGAAATGCCATCCCCAGCCATGGCCAGTACCCTGCACATGGAACAGGGAATGTCACTGCTCTGCTGCCTTTGTGCTGCCCCACAAGGTTTTTTGTAATTCTTTTATTCATCAAGGCTTTTTTTGGTGCCTGAGCATGACTTGAGTCACATCTCACCTGTCTATCAAATACTCTGATCTCGAGTATGAACACTTAAATAATTTATACAAAACACTGGAAAGGATCAAGCTTGAAGAAGGAGGCACCAGTTCCCTCAATACCCGTTTTGTCCTTAGTAGTTCCATCTGGAGGAAGAAGTGGAAATGTGGAAAGAGTTGGGACAAATGAAAACAAGCATTAAAATGTGGTTAAAATAGTGGTTGAGGTTGCTGAATCCCAAACCTTGCTTTTTTTGGGCCTCTTCTGGGTCATTTGTGTTTAATTAGAGATGTGCCACAATTTCTCCTGCAGCCCTGCCACTCGCCCAGTGTTTGTGGGAATGTTTAAGGCACATCCCATAGCTATGAACTCTGGAGAACAAAACAAATATAGACAAGAAAGCAAACCCAAACCATGTTTGTGCCCAGTCCAAATATGGGGCAGCTGCAGCTGACAGGGGCTGGGCTGGTGACGTTCTGGGACTGTTTAATTCAATCCTGTCACACACATGTGTTGTTCCTTGGAAAAGTTGTGTGGGACACAGTTGTGTTGGCCAGAACAGAGGAACTCACTGGCTGAAAGGTACATCTCCCACATGTTTGCTTCCTGTGGGGTGCACGTAGCAAGGGAAGAAGGAATTCCCCTCAACCTCCCAGCAGTGTTTTCCTGTCAGATCTGCAGAGCAGATTTCTCTGTGTGGGTGCCTGGCTGGTCTCAGCTGAGCTCTCCCCTAACCTGCCTCTCCTCCCACAGATATTGGCACTATCATGAGGGTTGTGGAGCTGTCACCACTGAAGGGCTCCGTGTCCTGGACGGGGAAACCAGTCTCCTACTACCTGCACACCATTGACAGAACCATAGTGAGTACCAGGCCTGTTTGGGGCCAGGAGCCTCTGCCCTGCTCCAGGGCAGCATTTTCCAGCTCCACATCCTTCTGCCTGGGCCTTGTGTCCTTTTTCCCTTTGTGGATTTACACACCTGAAGCTACAAACTGACTCTGGCTGCTCCAGGGTTCCACACACGCTGGGGTTAAGGGCAGGGCTGATTTACTGCAGAGATTCACTGATAAAATTCCTTCTGCAGCTCCTCAGAACTGGGGTCTCCTGCTGTAATTTCCTCACAGAGGAAAGGCTCAAATGGGGCTTTGATTCCTCTGGTGCACAAACCATTTCATTCAGTCATATTCAACCAGTAAATCTCAATTTTAGTAAAATTCTCAGCTGCTGTAGAAGCAGCCCAACCTCCATAACAATGGTGATGCATTCACTGTTTTTTTTTT
>JANPWX010000611.1:22375-39235 GCA_024734555.1 Trochalopteron elliotii | reverse complement strand
CACTAACCCCCCACAAAAAAGCCCCCAAGCCCCCCATAAAACCCAACAAACCCTGTGGAAATGGCAGCTTTTGTGGACAAATCATTTATCCCACCCCATGGTTTTTGCAGTGGGATAGTGAGGCTGTTTTCCTTACTCTGCTGTAGTCTAATGAAGCTTTGGTTCAGGAATGTGCCAAAGTGCAGATAAATGGAGTACAAGGTGCAGCAGCTTCAGTGAAAATAACTTCATTGCAAATCAGCCTCTGCTGAGGGGAGATATGTGACACAAAGCTTTAAAACAAGGCCAGGCAGTGGTGGAGATGATAAAACCTTGTAGAGGTTGGTTTATGCCCTGTTACACAACAGGCTGGGTGCCTGAAAAGAATGGATGTAAATGGCTTCTTGATGTAGCTTATCAGAAGCAAAGCAGTCAGAATTTCTGCAGTTCTGCACTTGTTTTAAGCTAATATTTTATTCTTCTGTGTTCATCTGTCATGGCTTTGAGGATGACTCTCTTCTCTTTCTATTTTCAGCTTGAAAACTATTTTTCTAGTCTCAAAAATCCAAAACTCAGGGTAAGTTTCAATCCTTTTCTGTCGAAATCTCAAAGTGAGGGAGCAGCCACCGTGAGGAATTTAATCACAGGTGGACAGAATTGATAAGAAATCAGATTTCCTTGGTAGGCAAAGAACATGGAGCTAATTGAAGGCAAGTCTCAGATGCCATCAAGCACTAATTCAATCATGTCCAAGGGATTTCTAATAGAGAATTAATGGGGCAGCCCCAAGGTGCTTTTACCTTGCACTGGAGGTCTGTAATGAGCTATTTCTTCATTAAAGAACTGGAATTAAAGAAGGGAATGATGGTTTGAATCTGTCCCAGTGCTCAGCTCCTGAAATGAAGCTGAGCAATGCTCTGAAATGTTCCTTTTGGGACATGCCATTGGAGGCACAGAGTGAGTTGTCATTTGCTGCAGTCTGGGCTGTTACAGGTGGAATTCGAATGCCAGAGAATTTCTGGGGCTGTGCAGGGCTGTGCTAACCTGAAACAATCAATGGATTCCCAGGAAGAGAATTAAGTGAGGCCACTTAATTTAAAACTTCAGGTGAATGTTCATCCTCAGGCTGACTGACTCTGTAAGAACACACTCATGGGGGCTCTGTAAGGGAATTATTTCAGATTGCTCCATTCAAATTTGGGACAAAAAAGACTTCTTAGAGAAAAAAAATAAAAAGTGAGGGTACTTCTGACCTTCCCTGCTTTTCACACTTAAACCTGCCACTGGTTTGGTTAATAATGTGCTCAAATCAAAGGAGTGTTGGAATTGCCAGAAGTCTTTATGCAGATTAAACCTCACCTGGAAGGTGCAAGAAAGGCTTTGACTGAGCTCTTGGAAATTTCCTGTCTGAAAGAGGGTTTTTTTCAGACAGAAAAAGAGGTTTTCTTAGAGCAAGGAAATTTCCTGTCAGCCTGGGAGAAAATCAGCCTGAAAAGTTGCTGCTTTTGGTTTTTATTAGTCACCTCACTAAAGCTGGCTGAAGTTGAATGAGATGATGATTAATGGGTTTGCCATTTCCGGGCGTGGAAGATTTTTTTGATGTGTCACTGTGAAATGTTGGGGATTTGGGGAAGCCATCATTATTATTATTATTATTATTATTATTATTATTATTATTATTATTATTTACAATAATATACTATACTGTAATATACTATACTATAATATACTATAATATAATACACTATACTATACTACAATGTAAAATAATAATAATAATAATAATAATAATAATAATAATAATAATAATAATAATAATAATAATAATAATAATATCATCCAAATGAAACCTGACACAGCAGTGTGGGGCTGGGAGGGGAGAATATGGGAGGAGATTGAGATTTAATAATCCCCTTTTGGAGGTGAAAAAGGATTTGTTCTCACCTGAGTGTGGGCTGAGCCAAGGGAAGTTTGTTCCCTTTTCCTGTGGAAAACTAAGCTGGGCAACAAGGTGATCTGTATTAAAAAGTGAGAAATCCAGGAGCAAATGGTGAAATCTCCCATCCCTTTCCCCCAGGAGGAACAAGAGGCAGCTAGACGTCGTCAACAAAGAGAAAACAAAAGTAACACAACAACTCCAACGAAGATCCAAGAAAACAAGGTGAACATCCTGCATTTCTGTGCACTGCATGTCTTTCCTGTGGCTGTGCATGAGCTCATGCTCTGAGTCAGGAGAAGCCTGGCTCTGTGGGAAGGCTGCTGGGTTTTACTCTGAGCACATAAACTGCTGGAGCTGTTGCTGTGCCCAAAAATATGATGGAGTGAGTTAATAAAAGCTGCACTTGGGAGTTGCACCACTAATTCTGGGGAAAGAAAATGGTGTTGCAAGATGAATAGTTGCTTGTCCACCCTCGCTGGCATCCAGCAGGAGTTTGCAGAGCTGTCCTTGAGTCACAACCCTCTTGAATGGAGTTCAGGGTGTGCTGAGTCTCTTCTGCAAAGACTCATTTCATTTCTTGGGTAATGCTGTGAGAAATGCAGTGCCTGTTCATGCCCAAAAATATAAAGTATTGATTGTACTCTTGAGTTTTGAATGAAGTTCAGTTGAAGAATGTAGTCAGGGAAGGATGAATAATCAGCTTTTGTTAGACAGCAGGTACAGATTTAACAGGATCACAGAACAGTTTGGCTGGAAGGGGTCTGAAAGCCCATCAGTGCCACCCCTGCCATGGCCAGGGACACCTTCCACTGTCCCAGGCTGCTCCAAGCCCTGTCCAGCCTGGCCTTGGACACTGCCAGGGGCAGCCACAGCTGCTCTGGGCACCCTGTGCCAGGGCCTCCCCACCCTCCCAGGGAACAATTCCTTCCCAATATCACACCTAATCCTGCCTGAAGTTCCCCTCCCTCAGCATTTTCTTTTCTTTAATGAATAAGTCCAGAAGAGAATGAGCACAACCCCTTAGGAACAACTCTTATCCCAAGCCAGTCCACTTCCCTGGCAAGTTCTGGAACTACAATGCATCAGTTTCCTTTCAGAAAGTTAAACTCCATTACTAATCTTTGCTGAAAAGAAATGCTGCATCTAGAGTTAGAAATGACCAAACTTTTCCAAAATCTCTCAGGATTCTGGTGCTGAAGAAGAAAAAGCTGCAGCAAATTCTGTTAAAAAGCCATCTCCCTCCAAGGCCAGGAAGAAGAAGCTGAGTAAGAAAGGCAGGAAAATGGCTGGGAGGAAACGAGGGCGCCCCAAGAAAATGAACGCGGCCGGTACCGAGCGCAAGACCAAGAAAAACCAAACTGCACTGGAACTTCTGCATGCCCAGACTGTCTCCCAGACATCTTCATCCTCTCCTCAGGGTGAGTGCAGGGGTGCTGGAGTGCCTGGAAAAGTCTCTGTGGCTCTGGATGTGCTCATTTTTCCCTGATTGCCAGGTTGAGTTTGGTTTTGTGGCATAACTTCCCAAAGCTGCCCTTGAGGTGATGGTGATGGAGTTGATGGTGATGGAGTTGATGGTATGGGGGTGGGATTGATGCTGATGAATGTATTGATGGAGCTGGGGATGAGATCTAGCTGTGGGTGCTCAGCCAGGAGCTGGGGCTGAGCTGTCCCTGCTGCCTTCTCTCAGCTGCTGCTCTTGGGATGGATCACAGACAGGTTTCCTTTCCAAACAGTTTGGGAAGGATATCGTGTGTGGATGTGTTTGGAGCTGTGTCTTGATGGACTAAGCTGCTGGATCACATTCCAGATGCCATGTTTTCAGTGGTAAAGCTCCTGTCCTTGTCCCAAACCCTGAGTGCTGACCTGAGGTTGTGTTTGTGTCTCTCCAGATGCCTACAAGTCACCTCATAGCCCATATTACCAACTACCTCCTAAAGTGCAAAGGCATTCGTCCAACCAGCTCCTGGTGACACCCACCCCCCCTGCACTACAGAAGCTGCTAGGTAAGGCTGCCCTTGGTCTGTCCACCTCCCCTGGGGGGTTTGGCATGGGGCAGGAGGGGGATTACCTCCTCCCCACCTTCCCCTGCCTCCCCCACATCCTTTGGCATCACCACAAGGTTCCCCCCCCCTGCTGAAGTTGATGTTTTGTTCCCCTCATGGTGAAGCTGGGGCCATTTGTTCTCTGAAGTTGTTTCAGCTCTCCTTTGGCACAGCAGGCAGCAAGCCTGGATTTAGCAGGAATAGTCAGAAATAGCTTCATTTGAAATGAAACCATTCTCTTAATCCTGGGGAACACCACTCCATTTCCTCTGCTGAGCTCAGAGCCCATAAATGAGGTCCTGTCTGAGAGTCTGAGGTCACAAAGGTGTGGTTGGAAAATGCACTTTATGTGCAAGAAGTGATTTAAGGGAAAACCTTGAGGTTTTTTTGTTTGCTTGTTTTTAATCTTCTGCTGCCTTTCCCCTCCCAGTTGTTTCTGGCTTTTGGCATTGGGCATGAGGCAGTCCAGGATGCTCTGGGAGTCTGGCAGAATGGTCCTGTCTGTGTGGGGACCATCAGTGATGTCCTTAACTTATGCATTCCTGTTCTTGTGTCAGTTATGGCCCATTCCTTGTTGAAGAGAAAGAGAGAGAAAAAGAGTCATTTAAAGGGATATTTTGTGGCAAAAAGAGTTATTTTGAGGGATGTTTTGAGGCAGGGTGGATGGGGACAGTGACCCTTGTCTGTGCTGAGCCTCCTGCAGGTTTCTGCACACCACATAGTGCCTGTTTTGTGCAGCAGACTGGGCTTAATCCTGGGGTTGCTTTAATGATGGAAGGGCTGGGGAGGAGGAAAGGTCATTGCTGGAGATAAAGGGTTAATGAGAAGCCAAGTGGTCCTTGGAGGGGAGAGTAAACTGGGTGTAGAGCTCCTCATGTGTGTGGAGGGAGGAGAAGGAACAGGCCCTGGTTGAGTGCTCTGGGCTCAGGGCTGATTTGGGCTCCTGCAGGTCATTTCTTTTATTATTTCTGCTTACAGAACACTAAAACCACTCAGCTCCTCTTTGCTCATGCAAACACACCCTCAGCCCCCAAAACCTTCCTCTCCCTCTTTGGGTATGTGTTCATGGCTTCCACTAGACCTGATGGATCCAGGAGTTCCTTTTGTACCAGGAGAGGGATTTTCAGAATGTTCTTAAATCCATCCTCAATGGCTTAGTCTGACTTAGAGTCCAAATCAAAAGCAAGAGAGAGACAAGTGAGGAGAGGTGGCCAGGGAGGAAATAGGGGTAAACAGGGGCATGGCTTTTGCTCCCTGCTGAAATTCCTCCTCTGATTTATTTTGCAGACTCATTTAAGATCCAGTACATGCAGTTCATGGCATACATGAAAACTCCTCAGTACAAAGCAAGTCTGCAACAGTTGCTGGAGCAGGAAAAGGTGGGTCTCACTTTTTAACATTTCTAAACAAAATTACCAGACTCTGAAGGTCCTTGGATGTGGGGAAGAGTGCTGGAGGTGGGAATTGTGTGCATTTACAGCAGTCCTGCTTAGGCTGAACAACTGCCAGGGGATTTGGTTGCAAACTCATTTTTTGTGTCCTTAAATCTGCACGATGAGAGAGCTGCACTTCCCCTGTTGCCTCTGGCAGTGATTACTTAGAATTACAGAATCCCAGGGTGGTTTGGCTTGGAAGAGACCTCAGAGCCCATCCAGTGCCACCCCTGCCATGGCAGGGACACCTTCTGCTGTCCCAGGGTGCTCTTAGCCCTGTCCAGCCTGGCCTTGGACACTGCCAGGGATCCATGGTCCCTCCCAACCCAAACCAATTCCAGGGTTCTATGAACCATAGTTCACAGGGATCAAGAAATCCAAATAATAATCCCCATAACCTGTCATCACTGGTTATGGGGATTTAGCACAGCATCCTTGGTGTTGATAATCAGAATGTGTTGGATTGCACTGATGAGCAGAGTGTAAATGTCCCAAATCATGGACTGGCAAACATGGAAAGGCAAGGAGAGTCCTGGAGCTGTGCAGTGGGATGTTTCTCTGCCCTGGAGCCACCAGCAGAGGGAGGAGATCTCCTGCCGGACCACCTTCTTGTCTTGCTTTGTCTCAGTTTTGAATGATTCCATTGCCAGATCAATTAGCCCTGCTGAGAGTCTGTTCCTGCTGCTTCTGTGGAGGAGCCTTTCCCCAAAATGCTCAGCAATAAACTTGAACTTCCAGCTAAAACCTTGCAGGGTCTAAAGGGGCTCCAGGAGAGCTGGAGAGGGACTGGGGACAAGGGATGGAGGGACAGGACACAGGGAATGGCTTCCACTGCCAGGGGGCAGGGCTGGGTGGGATATTGGGCAGGAATTGTTGGCTGTGAGGGTGGGCAGGCCCTGGCACAGGGTGCCCAGAGCAGCTGTGGCTGCCCCTGGATCCCTGGCAGGGCCCAAGGCCAGGCTGGACAGGGCTTGGAGCAGCCTGGGACAGTGGAAGGTGCCCCTCCATGGCAGGGGTGGGACTGGATGGGCTTTGAGGTGTCTTCCAACCCAAATAGTTCTATGAAATACAAGATAAATCAGGTTTTCAATCCCTTCCCTGCTGCTTGATTTGCTTCTGGCACGTTGTGTCACTTGGACAAGGATTTCCTGTGGTTGCCCTTGTTCATGGCCAGTGTCACTCACTGTCCCCATGTCCCTGGGTAGTACCAGGTGGGTTTTTGTTCATCCTGAGCTGCTCCAGCTCCCTCACACTGTTTAACCTCTTGCAAGGCTCCAGGACAGCCCTTGGCAGGGGTAACACTGGATGAACTTTAATGTCCTTCTAACCCAAACCAGTCTGAAATTCTGTCCAGGTCCAGCTTTTGGCATTCTCTGTGGAAGCTTTCTTTCACTCTGTAGTCTTTGTGAGAGTGTCATAAAAAAGCCACAGGGCTTTTTTTATGATGTTTTCCATATTGGGAACTCTCCAGAGGAGAGAGATTAGCTTGTGCCACCCCATTCCTTACTGAGAAGTGGTTGATGGTGGTCTGGTGTTCATGGAAACCTCTTCTTCTGTGGTTATTTCCATTTGCTTTCACAGTCAATCAGCACTTACAACTTTCATCTTTTTCCTTAAGCAGCAGATTTTTCTGCTTGTTCTGCACTTGTCAGGAAAGTCAGCATGAAGTGATCTTGTCTCCTGCACAAATGAAATGATGGTGTGCAAGGGTTGTGCCCTGCACAAAGAATGAATCAGGAGTGTGGAAAAATCATCACTTGGTGGTGGTGTCCAACAGCTGCTCCACACTTTTAAACATTATATGAGGAATTCAGTATGAAAAACTATTTTTATGGAGTGTTACATGGCAAATTAAACCTCACAGAGGCACACCTTGGCTGGGTGAGGGGCTGGGTATGGTCTGTTCACTAAGTCCCTCTTACAGCAAGGTTTTCAAGTACAATAAAAATCTCTCTGTGATAATGATTTTGAAATCAGCTGCTGCTTCCCAGAGTGCCCTTAGATGGAGCTGTCAGCCCCTGCAGTGCCTGGGAAGGCTGAATGAAGTGCCTCATGTTGCAAACAAAAATGATTTTTCAGCATCTCCCAGAGCAGCCCCTTTAGCATTGCAGGGACTGTTTGCCCAAGCCAGGTCTGTGTGTTCCTGCACGTGGGGAATTTCCAGCACTGCTGCTTCCCTGCTTGGAAGGTCAGTCATAGAGTCATGGAATTATTAAGGTTGGAAAGGATCAAGGTGCTTTTTGCCCTTGTTCCCCACTTTTCCTGGAGCAATGGCTCAGTCTGTGCAATCCCTGTTTGGCCTCAGCAGCACAGGGGGGAGAACAGGATAATCCCAAAGCTCCCTGTCCTTGCTGCACTAATCCTGCATTTGGGGCTGGGTAAATGAGGTTTTTCAGCCAGTCCTGTCCTGCCCTTTGCTGTGCATGGCCACAGATTGAGGGGGCAGGGACCTGGTTAAGGAATGTTCTGGGCAGGGAATGTGCTGTGAGTGGCTTGGGTGACCTCCTCAAATAATGGTGGCACAAGTAGGAAAACTAGTTTGGCTTATTTAGGATTTTCTTCCTGCCTCTCCCCTCAGTGTATTTTCATTTACTGCATCTCTTCCATGAGTATTGGACAGGGAAACTCTGAACTGGGGCTCTGGGGATTTAGAGCCAGTTCCCAGTTTGGGAGCAGATTTCAGGCAGATTATCTTTTCTAGTTCTATTTCTGCTCTGTGGGATGTGATTATTGCTGCTGCTTCACATTGCACTAGGAGGATAAAAATGAGTTTTTAAGACTGCCTTGGTTGTATTTTACCATACAGGAGGAAAAAAACCTACTTAAAAGCTCTTTTCAGCTGACTTAACTCCACCAGTATCACACCCCAACAAATCCAGGCTCTCAGGAGTCTGGGGCAGGGCTGGATGAGCTCTCCTGCATCCAGGTTCACTCCTAAAGTGCTCCACAAACATCTCCTTGAGATGGCCCTGGTGCTAAAAGTGTGTTCTGTCACTGTTCCCTCTTGCAGGAGAAGAATGCCCAGCTGCTGGGGACAGCCCAGCAGTTGTTCACCCACTGCCAGGCCCAGAAAGAGGAAATCAAACGTCTGTTTCAGCAGAAGCTGGATGAGGTACCTCTGTGCTGGGGGGATGGTGCTGACTCAGCTGCATGCAAACGTTTCTGGTCAAGCCAAGTAAGACCAGAGCAGTGTCAGGTCTTCAGCCTCTGCTTTGCAGCAGATCAGGCCCAGAAAGGTGCAATCTGTGTCACTCTCTGGTTATGTTTTGTGTCTGTTGTTGGAATTGTTGTGTGCCCAATGCCCAAGGAAGGGGGCAAACCACAGACATGTGGTGTTTGGTGAAGGATTCATCCTCTGCTGCTCAAACAAAGTCTGTGCTGCCAACCAAGCTCAGAAGCACAGGAGGAAATGTGGGGGCTCTCTACAGACAGTTCTGTTGGCTGGCAAAGCCTAAATGCCAGGTTTACAGTTAAAAAGGTGTAACAGCAGCTCCAAGGTCCTTGTGTCCTTCCTTGTGATCCCCCAGCAGCCACAAAGTGCCTTGGAGAATGCTGGGGCAGGTCCTGAGAGCTGCAGAGTTGTGCAGATCTCCTCAGTGTCACCTGGGAAGGGACAGTCACTGGGAATGGGGATGTCTGGACCTTACTGACTGATCTCACCCTTCACCTTTTAGCTGGGAGTTAAAGCTCTGACGTACAACGACCTGATCCAGGCTCAGAAGGAAATCTCTGCTCACAACCAGCAGCTGAAAGAACAGACAAAGCAGCTGGAGAAGGACAACAGTGAACTCAGGAACCAGAGCTTGCAGCTGGTGAGTCCAGCCCCTGGGCTGAGGACAGGGCATGAGCTGGGGGATGAAACATCATCCAGCTTCTCAGGGTCCTTTGAAACAGAGGGATGATGGGGAGAACCCTGCAGGGAGTCCTTTTATTACCAGTGATTTACCCCATAGCAAAGCCTGAGGTGCCAGTTGGCTCTGGCCTCAGCTGTGTCCCCAAACAGCCCTGGATGTCACTGGGTCTGGATTTGGCTGGACAGGGAGTTTGTGCAGGGCCTGCTCTGGCCATAACTCATCTTGGTAACTCAAACTTAGAGAATCATGGAATTGTTAATGTGGGAAAAGATCTGTAAGATCATCGAGTCCAACCATCAACCAGCACCATGGTCACCAAAACACCACGTCCTAAAGTGTCACAGCCACTTGTTGTTTGAACACTTGCAGGGGTGGGGACTCCACCACCGCCTTGGGCAGCCCCTTCCAATGCTTCCCAACCCTTTCAGTGAGGGAATTTCAGGGGTGGGGACTCCACCACTGCCCTGGCAACCTGTGCCAATGCCTGGCAACCCTTTCAGTGAGGGAATTTTACCCATCTCCAATCTAAACCTCCCCTGGCCCCGCCTGAGGCTGTTCCCTCTCCTCCTGTCCCTGTTCCCTGGGAGCAGAGCCTGACCCCCCCGGCTGTCCCCTCCTGTCAGGGACTTGTGCAGAGCCACAAGGTCCCCCCTGAGCCTCCTTTTCTCCAGGCTGAGCCCCTTTCCCAGCTCCCTCAGCCTCTCCTGGTGCTCCAGACCCTTCCCCAGCTCTGTTCCTGTCTCTGAACACTCTCCAGCCCCTCAGTGTCCCTTGATGAGCCCAGAGCTGTCCCCAGGCCCTGCAGTGCCCAGCACAAGATCCCCAAACCCTCAGAGCTGAAGGTGGCCCCTGGCTCAGGGATTTCTGTCCCTCTGTGCCCCCACAAAACCCCCAAATCCCATTTTCCCTCCTGATTGCAGCCCGTCCTGCTGAGGCAGTGAAAGTCCACACGAGCTCGGTGTATTAAAATACAGACACTTTAATATAAAACCTCTCTGAGCCTCCAGGCCCAGCCCCCTCAGGAGGTAGATGAGGGGAATATCTGCATGTGGAAGCAGTGAGGGTGACACTCTTTTAGAAAGAGCCAGGCCACCTCCTGCCACACTCTCCAGCACCAAGCTGGGAAGATTTTCAATGGGCTGAGGGGTTCTTGCAGATTCTGTGCAAAGTTCCTGCTCTCAGCTGGACCCCAGGTGCTGTGCAGAGGTGAGAGCTGTGTTTTGACCTTTTGTCCCCGTGTGTCCCTGCAGCTGAAGGCTCGGTGTGAAGAACTGAAGCTGGATTGGTCAACGCTGTCACTGGAGAACTTGCTGAAAGAGAAGCAGGCCTTGAAGAATCAAATTTCTGAGAAGCAAAAGCACTGTTTGGAACTGCAGGTAGAGAGCAAGAAACGAATGCAGAGTCACCAGTTTGGGGTAGCTTTGGGAAATGGGCCAGTTATGGGTGTTACACTAAATATGATGGGAAAGAATGAACCAGGTGCTGCTTTTTTTGTTTATTCTTTTTTTATTCCCCCAGAGACTGAGCTTTTTATTAGAGTATTTTAGTAAATAAAGATGTGAACAACTTGTAAAGGCAATAGATACCATGATCTGATTCCTTGGTGATGCTGTGGGAGGAGGAATCATGGTTTATCATAACATATAATTAAAAATCACAAGCTGATGATTTTCATGTGTGCTCTGATATCTCAGCTCAGGAATCACAGAATTCTAGACCAGTGTTGGAAGAGTCCTTAAAGCTCATCTCATTCCACCCCTGCCATGCGCAGGGACACCTTCCACCATTTCAGACTCTCCAAGCTCTGTCCAGCCTGGCCTTGGACACTTCCAGGGGTAGGGTTGGAATAATTTCCCCCAGAGTGACATTTCTTATAGTGACAAGAAATAAAACTCGTTTGTGTGAAGGGCTTTTCTTTCCCTGTGAGATTGGCTCCAGAGCTATTCCAGCTGTTTGCTGGATGCCTTGGCATGGAGTGACTGTGCAGTACTGAGTTACTCTGTATGTTGGAGGTATCTTCCTTTTGGTTTTAAGATCTGAAATGTTCTTTCTCAGGGATTCTGAGCCATTCCCCTCACCTGGGCCTTTTGGTCTTAAGCTCAGAGCAGAATTTCTTTCTCAAACTTTGTGTCTCTTCTTCTGCATTGCTCCCAGCAGCAGGGACACTTCTACTTAGAAGAATTTGGAAGCAAAACTCCATAATGTGTTTTGTTAAGAATTGTTAAGTGTAGTCTTTCATTTTTGCTTTCCTCTTCACTTAAAGATCAGCATCGTGGAACTCGAGAAGAGTCAGCGGCAGCAGGAGCTGCTGCAGCTCAAGTCCTACACGCCCTCGGAGGAGCCCCTGCCAGTGCAGCTGCACAGCAAAAGCCACCTGAGCCGTGAGCCCGAGGCTGAGCAGGGCAGGTTCCAGCTGGAGCTGGAGTGCTCCAAGTTCCCCATGCCCCACATCAACGGCATGAGCCCCGAGCTGTCCATGAACGGCCACGCCACCCCCTACGAGCTGCAGCACGCCTTCAGCCGGCCCTCGTCCAAGCAGAACACCCCCCAGTACCCCAACTCCCACCTGGACCAAGACATCGTGCCCTGCACCCCCAACCACAGCAGCAGGCAGAAGGCAGACAAGGTGACCAGCCTGTCCCTCCCTGATTATACCAGGTTTTCCCCTGCTAAAATCGCCCTGCGGAGACACTTGAATCAGGACCACGGAGTCAATGGAAAAGCAACAGCTAATGAGATACAGAGGTGAGAGGGATGGGGAAGGAGGGTAGTGCTTAGTGTAAATAGCACTGGTAATTTAAATTGTGAAAAGATATTTTTCAAAGTGGAGGTTTATCTGTTTTAAAAAGTTTTGTTTCACCAAAATGAGCGGTGAGAGCTAATGGGATAAATAAGGTGGTTCAGTGCCTTGAGTGTGGTACAGGAGTTCCTTGTCACTGGCTTTGGTATCCTGACAATTGTACATCTCTTTTCCAGAGCTGAGCATGTCAAAGAGAATGGCCTTACATATCCAAGCCCTGGAATTGCAAATGGCATAAAGCTGAGTCCTCAGGAAACTCGGCCCTCCTCCCCTGCGGCCTTACCCAGTGCAGGAGAGAAGGTAAAGGATCTGCTGCTGCTCAGCTGCTGCCCCTGGGGCAACAAAGGGCAGGCTGGCCAGACTGGGGAGTGCAGGAATGCTGTGTTCTGTGGCCAGCTTGGCATGGGAAAGGACACAAAATACAGTGGGTGTGATGCAATAAATCAGAGCTGGTCAGAGGGGGAGGGAAAGATACTCCTCTCTGAGCACCAGTAATGCAGTGGGACTGCTGTTTGTTCTGGCACGTGTCTGCTTCAGCTGGGAAAGGAGGCTCTTTCATAGTTATAAAAATAAAGAGTAAAAAATATGGTCCATGTAATTGGTGCAGCCATGGAGCATACTGGGGCTCACAGAGCAGCAGGTGCCCTGCAGTAGCAGGTTGCCATGGAAATGCATCTGGCTGCTACAGAGGGCCTCAAGATACAAAATCTGACATCTGAGTGCTTTTCACAGAGCTCTAACCAAAACACAGGGAAATGAGCTTGCCTAAGGCTTCCTTTTCCTGATGCTTGGGGCCAGCAGTGGCTTTAATTTACACATTTCTGTGCTGTAGGATGCTGCTGTCCCTGGAGCCTGGTGCTGGTAACCAAGCTGCTCCATGCCTGCCCTATCTGATGTACAGTCACTGCTCCCAGTCCTGTAATTCCTTAAAAAAAAGAAGTGGGGGAATGACACACACAGAGAAACGAGCAGGTTATTATTGCATTGAAAACCATTTCAATATCCTGTGTAAGGACTTTTCTCTTTTGATTTTACAGGTTTTGAGAGAGAGAACCTCTGTGAGTAATGGAGAAACTATCACCAGCCTCCCTATCAGTATTCCTCTGAGCACAGTGCAGCCCAATAAACTCCCTGTTAGTATCCCTCTGGCCAGCGTAGTCCTACCTAGCCGTGTTGAGAAGGTGGTGAGTAAGGGATTGTCAACACTTTCCATCCCTAAACTAAAATCCCAGTGGGCAGGAATGGGGTGCTGTGCCCCAGGATCCTCCATGGGCTGCTAATCCTGGAGGTCTGCTCCTCGGGGGAGGATCATGGGGGATGCATCCTCTTGGCTCTTGGATCCTGTGGATTTTTCCTCTCTGTGGGGTGGAGGGGGATTCAGCAGGAAAGGAGAGTGAAGTAAATACCTCAGGAGAGCCTAGGCTGCAGTGTGTGTCAGGATGAAAAGCCTGAGAGTTTGTGGTAGTGGAAGCAGAGAATTGCATGTGTCAGTTTGTTCTTAGCCCTGCTTTGTGCAGGAATCTGGGAGAGGATCATTCTGTCTCAGTCACCTCAAAGCTGCCTGTTCTCCTCACACATGTGCAGGGTGAGCTTGAACAGCCCTTGGGGCTGTGATACCTCACATGTGAGTGACTGCTCTGCAGCACAGAGCTTCTGGGCCATCTCTTTTTGAGATGTGACAAGTCCTTGCCTATTTGAGTGGAGGAGGAGTTCAAAAAGGCCTGGTCCAGTTTCTCACACCAGTTTGTCACAGAAGTGCTGCAGCAGAGAACTGAGAAGCATTTGCTGCCTTTCCTGTGAGCTGTGAGTTAGAATCCATCCATGGCTTGTCTCTCAATCCCATATTGGGAAAGCTGGAGTTGGTTCACAGTATTGAATCCATTGCAATTTTCCAGCTGAAGACTTCTGGCTTTAGCAGAGCCAGAGTCTGCCCAGCCCTGGATATCCTTAGAGCAGTGTGCCAGCCCTGGGTGGCACCTCCCTGTTGGTTCAGGCTGCCATTTCACAGGTGTTCTCCATGTTTAGAACATCCTCAGAGAATGTCCCAAAGAACGTGGCCTGATGTACTTCATGTTCCCCTTGGGGTTGTTTTGGGGAGCTTTGTGAGCACAGGCCTGGGGACATGATAAAACCATCAGTCTCCCTGCTGCAGCAGTGGCCTGAGCCATTCCTGCTCCTGGCAGAGCTGGTCCTGAGTCTGACTATCCTGTGCTGATGAGCCTGCCTCTCTGCATGGTGTCTGCTGTGTGTGAGACACTACTGAACTATAATTAACCACTGCATTTTTGGCCCATAACGTGCTGATCCATGCTTTTCTCTAAACAAATCTAGGGCATGCAGGAAGTAGAGCCACTTCCCATGGCAGATGTAGTAATGCATGTGAATTTGGTTTAAGCTGTAGATTTGTGATGCTGTTTCCTGAAATGCCTGTTTCTCTCCCCAGAGAAGCACACCCAGCCCAGTTCACCAGAGCAGAGACTCATCGACACTTGAAAAGCAGATTGGTGCTAGTTCTCATAATGGCATGAGCAATGCTGCTGGAAACAAGCCTCTGGCTTTGGCTACCTCAGGTAACAGCCTCACCTGTGCACAGCTGCTCCTGTGCTGGGGCAGCCTCCAAACACACCTGGCCCAGTTTTCCAAGCATTTCTTGCCAGGTCCTGCAGGCACTGAAGTGCTGGATAACTGTGGGTGAGACCAGAAACTCATGGATGATGCTCTGATGTGCCTCCAGCTTGGGTACATCTTGCACCAAGGGTTGGGTTGATGTGCCTTTAGTTGTAAATAAACAATTGCTTCTGTGAATTCTGTGGGGATCCAGAGATCCCCACAGATTGACAGTGTGGCAAATCTGCTGAGTGTTGCACAGCTGTGTCCTGAGCTGGTGTTCTGGCCCTAAAAGTTTTGTTTTACAGGGTCTTTAAATAGCAGAATGAATTTTTTGGGGCAGGTTATGGAGGTGCCTCACAAGCAGCTGTAAAGGCACAAGAACCTGGGTGGGAAAAGCTCAGATGGAAGAGGATGGGGATCCCTTTAGGTGCAGACATTGCTTCTGAACTCACTCATCCATGGAAATCATGGTCTTTAGCTACTCTGGGAATTTTGTGGGCCAGGAAAACTAGGTTCTACAGCTGATCTCTCACCAGAGAGTGCTTTTGTTCTCAGTGTTTACCACCCTGCAGGGCTTGGGTTGTTTCAGTATTTGTTTTGCAAAATTCTTGGCTGCATTTTTCTATAAAGCAAATGACGTATTTAAAAAACCCTTGCTGTAAACCATTACCGTGTTGTTCCCTTCTGCCTTTTTCATTTAGAGAGCCCAGGCCATCCTAGAGCCCTAAACCCATTTATGATACCCCATGACAAACACTGAATTCCCTTCCCAAGATTTCTCCCTTGTGGCATTTTTCTGCCACTATGTCTTTGAAGGTCCCCTGTCACTTCCTAAGTCACAGCCTTTTGTTGAATTTGGAGGAGGTGAGCTGTGTGGATGGCAAAGTCCTTCTTTTTTGGGGAAGGGAAGGACTGAGTCAGGCCATCCATTTCCTTGATGAAAGGAAGGAGTTGAGAGTACAGGAGCCCTGATTTCAAAAGGGGTAATAGTTCAAACAAAGCTTAAACTTGAATTCCATGTAAAAGTGGGAGGAACACGTGGATACCTCCATATAGCAGTGAATTTTCCTGAACTGGCAAGAGAGCAGTGGGAGCCCCTAACCCCCAGCTGGCACCTCAGAACCCACAGCCACGTTCTCACTGCCCTGTGGAAAAGCAGCCGTGTGTTTCCCTTGTAGTCTGGGGCCACTGGCTGCTCTCCAGGCAGAGCTGGAATCCCTCCAGCCCTCCCAGCCCTGTACTCAGTGACCTCCCTCTCGCTCAGCCCCAGCAATGATCTATACTTTCCCTCTCAACAGGTTTTTCTTACTCTTCTGGCTCCGTGGCAGTCAATGGAAATCTTACAAACAGCCCAGCCCATCTTAACCATAGTGTTGATCAGGCAGCTCTGGACGACTCTGGGAGTCTCTTTAACTCTGTAGGGTCTCGGAGTTCCACTCCACAACATCCTTTGCTAATGATGAGGAACTCTGGGCAGAACTCCCCTGCTCAGCAGCACTCGAGCCCCCGCTTAGGTGGCCCGGCCCAGAGCCTGGCAGGGGGACTGCAGAGTGCAGAGGCTCAGAAGATCTTTGCCGAAGGAACAAAGGGGGACCCGCAGTCTGATGCAGCGTTTTCAGATCCTGAGAACGAGGCCAAGAGGAGAATCATCTTTACAATCTCTCCTAATACAGGACATGTAAAACAATCCCCTTGCAGCAAGCACAGCCCCGTGCCTGTGGCGCAGGACGGGAAGAAGCGCGGCCGGCGGAAGAGATCCTGCACCGGCAATCCCGGCGGGAGCGCCGCCGTCTCCCCGAAACGCAAACCTCTGCCCTCCGTGGCCGGGCTCTTTGCTCAGCCCTCGGGCTCACCCCTCAACATCAACTCCATGGTAAGAGCCCACGGGAGGAGCTGTGGAGCCCTGGTTCTATGCCTGAGGTGCTTTGGTTTTCTGAAGTTCTTTTCCCGGAGAATTTTCTGTACGCGGGAGAAATGTTTTTGTAACTGGGCCTAATATATTCGTTCCTTTTCCTCCTAGGGAAAGGAATATACATATAATATATATGATATAATAATATATATTATTATATAATACTATATAAAATTATATAATACTATATAATATCATTATATAGTATTATATATATAATATTATAATATTATATATAATGTGTATATATATCATATACATTACATTATATAATATATAATATCATATATT
>JANPWX010000611.1:0-22040 GCA_024734555.1 Trochalopteron elliotii | reverse complement strand
GCTTGAAGTAGAAAGGAATAATATAGTATATTAATTATTGTATCAATTATACAATAATATATTATATTAAAATACAAAATATATTATTAAATATAATAATATATAATAATATATAATGATATGATATGATTATATTATAATTATATTCTTCTTATATTATATATATATATATATATATATATATATATATATATAAAATTATATTATAATTATATTCTTCTTGATGTCCCTCTAGTGACCAATGTGGTTGAAGAGATTTGCCTTTGTTTCACCAATCAGATTGGTCTGTGTAAAATAGTATAAAACCCCCCCCACACACACATCCCAAAAATAAAAAAGTCATTTTCAGCCTTCTGAATCTCAAAGCCCGTGTCGTTGTAGTATAAAACAACGTCAGAGCTGTGCTTTGGGAAAGCTCTTGGAATCAGGGATAAACTCCCAGGCTGGAGCTGGAATTGCCATGAAGGCTCCTTGCAGCAATTCTGCCTCTCGCTTTCTCTGAGTTGGTGAACAGTTTGTGTATAAGCAGAATGTCTTCAAAGAGCTCTTTGCTGTCAGAGCATTAAAAATTAAAAATAATCTCTTCCCTCATGACAAAGAGCTTGTTTCTGCAGTGAAGTTGATTTTTGAGGCTGTAGCTTCAATATTTTGAAAATAGTTTAAGCTAAGATTGACTAAACAGCAGAGGAGTGCCAGAAGCATATGGCATTTTTGCTAATGAAGCCAGCTAGAGAGTTGTGTGCGTGTGATTCTGCAGTGGAGTTTGAGAAGAAAAGGTTTATCCCAGGTTGTCATTTCTGATTTCAAACATAAAATCAAGGAATGAAAATTAGCTATTTTTGCAAGTTACATTTAAGCTTTCACCCCAGGTTCTAATGCAGGAAGTGGAAAATAGCAGCAGCAGTGCTAAACAAGCAGCTGTTGGATGTCCCAGAGCAAGTTAAACCTGCATGAAAATCCTTAACAAAATGCCTTTCCAGGGATATCTCATCTGTAACTGCTTTCTTTCCTTCTCACCCAGGTCAATAACATTAACCAGCCCTTAGAAATAACAGCCATTTCCTCTCCTGAAAACTCCCTGAAGAACTCTCCTGTTCCTTACCAGGACAATGACCAGCCCCCAGTGCTGAAAAAGGAGAAGCCCCTCGTCCAGAGCAACGGTGTCCATTACTCCCCCCTGACATCAGATGACGAGCAGGGCTCTGAGGATGAGCACAACAGCAGCAGGTGAATGCACAGGCACAGTTTCAGGATGAGGTTTCTCTCAGGGGTGATAACACTGCTCTCAGCAGGAGGGATGTGTTTAAGCCTCTTTGTTCCCCTTGCTTGAAGGCCCATCCCATTATCCCAAACCTCTTATGTGGCTGAAGCTGTGAACAGGGCAAGTATTCAGGGAGTAGAACGTGGGAACCTGTTGCTGCTGTGTTTGCAAGGCTGGCAGGGTCTGGCCCTGGAGATAACTGGTGGAGAAATGATTGAGAAATGGAGGAGATTGAGGGGAGGCTCCTCGGGGGCTGCAGCTCCTCCCGAGGGGAGGCAGAGGGGCAGGGGCTGAGCTCTGCTCTGGGACAGGGCCAGGAGCCCAGCCAGGGCTGGAGCTGTGTCAGGGCTTGGGATGGAGCTCAGGGAAAGGTTCTTCCCCCTGAGGCTGCTGGGGCACTGCCCAGGCTCCCCAGGGAATGGTCCCAGCCCCAAGGCTGCCACAGCTCCAGGAGCTCTCAGGGAGGGATTGTTGGGGTGTCTGTGCAGGAACAGGGGCTGGTCTGGATGATCCCTGAGAGTCCCTTCCAGCTCAGGATATTCCAGGATTCTGTAATTTTCTTACTGTGTTGCTTTGTAGGAGCACTGAGGTTGTATGGGATCTCTAACTAAGGATCTGTCTCCTGCTCACTCCCAGTTTGAAACTTTCTTTAAAATTCTTCAGTTCCTGCCCCAAACTATTGCTGTGTTATTCTGGAAATGGATTATTTGCCATCCTTTGCCTGCCTGTGGAGTGCAATATTTTTCTTGTTTAAGATGCTGGAAAGCTGTCTGAGGGCAGGGCTGGATGGGATATTGGGGAGGAATTGTTGGCTGTGAGGGTGGGCAGGCCCTGGCACAGGGTGCCCAGAGCAGCTGTGGCTGCCCCTGGATCCCTGGCAGGGCCCAAGGCCAGGCTGGACAGGGCTTGGAGCAGCCTGGGACAGTGGAAGATGTCCCTGCCCATGGCAGGGGTGGAATGAGATGAGCTTTAAGGTCCTTCCCAACCCAAACCATCCTGTGGTTCTGTGAAAAATAGCCACTGTAGAAATGTGGTTCTACTTCTTGTTTTGAAAGAAAAACAACAACAAAGTTCTCTGAACGTGCACTAATCCTGTCAAAGTGCAGTGATTCTGTAATAGCTCCTGTCTAAAGTTTGTGGTGGGTTTTTTGGTGCTTAGAAATTCCTTTAGTGACACAAAACTGTGGGGCTGAGGGGCTGAGTTGGTTTTTATACTCTGTCATCTGATAAGAGCTGATCATGAGGAGTGTAGATTGTGAGGGTAAATGTGCAACAGAAGGTTTGCTATAAGTGCTATAACCTTTTTATTTTCTCACTAGAATTGAGAGGAAAATTGCAACAATATCCTTGGAAAGCAAATCTCCACAGAAGACTGTTGAAAATGGTACGTGTGAAAAATGGGAATTGTTTGTGGGAATGGGAATACTTTGTGGGAATGAGAGTTGTTTGTGGGAATGGCTGGGCCTGGGGATGGGCAGAGCTGTCAGTCAGTGGGAGGTTTCTCTCTGCTGCTGCACAATGTGTGGTTCCTGATCACCATTAAGCCAGGTAGCTGCTAATTACAGATTTTGGGTCACTTTTTTTGTAGTCACAGGTCACCAAAGATCTGACCAGTTTTTTCACTGACTCAGGGTTTGAGGAGGGATGTATAGTAGAAAGATGGGGGGAAAAAGCAGATCAGTGTTCTCAGTCTTTTCCAGAGTGTTAAACTGAATTTTAAGGACTTTCAGGTGATTTCACAAATATTTCTGCCTTTGGCTCAGAAATATAATTACAGACTGATAAAAAATGGGTGTTGAAGATTTAAAACTGTGAGTGCTTCCCAGAGAAGGGTCTGGAGCACCAGGAGCAGCTGAGGGAGCTGGGGGGCTCAGCCTGTAGAAGAGGAGGCTTGGGGAGTCCTCATTCTCTACAACTCCCTGACAGGAAGGGGCAGCCAGAGGGGATCAGGCTCTGCTCTCAGAAAGAAGGGACAGGACAGGAAGAAATGGCCTCAAGCTGTGCCAGGGGAGCTTTAGATTGGACATTGTGAGAATTTCTTCACTAAAAGTATTGTCAGGCATTGGAAGGGGCTGCCCAGGGCAGCAGTGGAGTCCCCATCCCTGGAAGTGTTCAAAAGACCAATGGATGTGGCTCTTGAGGATGTGGTTTAGTGATAACCATGGTGGTGGTGCTGGTTGATGATTTGACTTGATGATCTCAAAGGTCTTTTCCAGCCTTAAGGACTCTGTGATTCTGTAAAACCCCGTTCTCAAGGGGCAATTCACTGAGTGCTGTTCACTGACATTTGTAAACCTTCCCCCCCCACAACCAGGTGGCAGCTTATCGGGGAGGAAGCAAGCACAAAGCAACGAGAACATGAACAGCAGCAAATGGAAATCGACTTTTTCACCGATCTCTGACATCAACCTGACCAAAACCACAGACAGCCCCTTGCAGGCCGCGTCAGCCCTGAGCCAGAACTCCCTGTTTGCCTTCAGGCCGCCCTCTGAGGACGGGCTGCCCATGGACACCAAGGTGCCAGGACATCCCAGGAAGGGCCTGGACGGGCTGAGCCCTGGCACAAACCCCCCCAATGGCTTCAGCTACAACGGGGGCCTGTCCTCCGAGCTGGGCCTGCACGGCTTCATCGACGGCGCCGCTCTGCCACACAAAACCGCGGACGGGACGGCTCCCAACTGCTCCCTGGGCTTCCCCCCGCAGCGAGGCAAGGACCTGGGGGTGTCAGACACCAACCTTTTCCTGAACAAGAGGCAGCTGGAAGGTCTGGGCACCAAGGGAGAAGAGCTGAGCCGGCCTGGGGTGAAGGGCAAAGAGCTCGGCGAGCTGAGCGCCCGAGCGGGGGGGTCTGTGGAGAAAAACTCTGTGCAGCACAACGGAAAGGTTGGCAAGGGAAGGGACCGAGACGTGGAGTTTAAAAACGGCCACAACCTTTTCATTTCTGCTGCTGTTTCGTCTGGTGGCCTTCTGAATGGTAAAAGCCTTTCTACTGCTGTTTCCTCAGCAGGGAACCCAGCGCCGTCTGTCCCGACGCACCATCCCTTCCTCAACACTCTGACCACTGGATCGCAGTTCCCCCTCGGCCCCATGGCCTTGCAAGCAAACCTCAACTCGGTGACAAATTCCTCAGTATTGCAGTCCTTATTTAATTCAATGCCAGCTGCTGCCAGTCTGGTCCACGTGTCATCAGCTGCAACCAGACTGACTAATTCTCACACTATGGGGAACTTCTCTCCTGGGGTTACAGGTGGAACAGTTGGAGGTAGGCAGAACTCTTTCTCTGGTATAAGACAGGGCCTAAAGGAAAGTCTGACACTGCCTCTCCAGGGGTGAAACCCTTTCATTTCTACAGGATGCGAAGCAGATCTGTCCCACATAACCGGTCTCCTCTCTCTCTCTCTTTCTCTCTCTTGGAATTGCTAGGATGGTTTCAGTTCCCCACAGTGAAATCTCATGAGCTTTGTCTGCTAGATGAGCTTGTTGTACCACCTTAATGAAACAATACACCCAGACTTTGTGATTGATAATGTTTGCTTGTTCAGATGTTGCTGTGTTGGAACCAACTTAGGTCTGCCTGCAGGTAACAGATTTGACTTGTCCTGGTACCATGTTAAGGATCTCTAACTTGTCAACTTGAGTAAAGGTTGAGATTAGGCCTTGAATGGATTTAGCATGATCCAGGAGGAGCAGAACATCAGAGGAGCTGGTGTTGGGAGTTCTGTAGCGTTCTGGCCCTTGAATGGACACGAAGAGCATTTCTTGGCCAGGAAGGGCAATGCCATATGCACCTTGCACTTCTGGGATTCTGCACAGGCTTGGCTTCTGTGGCCCACGCCAGGGACAAGCTGGCAGGACTAGAAGATAGGCTGAACCTGCCATTTCTAAGTGTCCAGGGCAGTTTTTCTTACCTGTCCATAATCATTCAGGCACCATGTCGGGAAATCCTAACTCTCACATCTCTCAGCACGTAGATTTGCTGGAATTACAGCTCCCCTCTGCTGCCCTGTAAGTGGGGGAGCAGGAGGGTGGGGAGGGAAGAGCAGCACTTTGAGTCTTCAGATAAACAACTCTAAAGACCACTTCTAATCTCATCAAAACTCTGCCCGTGTGGTATAGAGCTGACAGTTCTTGGGTCTGACCATTTTTCCTCGTGGCATTTAGAGGTTGGCAGTAGGAAAGGTAAGTGGAACCTTTTGTACCTCCTGGCCTGCACCATTATCTCTTCATTGCTTGCTGCCTTCTCACGCTGCATATTTTTGTATGGGGCTGTAACTATTATAATTTTGCTTTTGTTTGTTTGGTTTTTTTTCTGTTTTTTTTTTTTTTTTTCTTTTTTGTTTTGTTTCTCTTGTCACTTGAGACTGTACAAAGCCCATCTGTTGAAGCTGAGTTTTTCTCTCCTGTTTGCAGGTATTTTTAACCATGCGGTGCCTTCTGCCTCCTCTCCTCATCAATTTGGAGCCAGTTTCAGCAGCAGTGCTGTCTCTAGCAGCACCGTGCTAAGCTTAAACCCTCTGCAGGCTGTTGCCAGCACCTCATCCTCATCCTTCCCACCCTCTTCCTCTAATTTAGTAACATCTAGTGAGACTAGACCTGCTCAGCACCTCAACAGAGCGCCAGTGCAATCTGTCTTCCATCCCCCTCCTAACGTGTCCTTGCCTCCCCCTCCTCCTCTGCTCGCTTCTAACTCTGACCCTGCTCTCCTGCAGAACCTGCCCTCCATCCCCCCTGGCGAGACGTTCCTGCCCTCCTCCTCCTCCTCCTCCTCTGCTCCTGTCCAGTCTAACTCTTCTTCTTTGTCTATTAAACTGGCTTCTCTCCAGCACAAACCCTCCCGGCCCTCCTTTACAGTGCACCACCCGCCCCTGCCCCGCGTGCTCCCGCAGCCCAACGCCGCTGGCACGGCCGCTATGTGGGTGACCCTTGGCATGCAGCCTCCTTATGCTTCGCACCTTTCGGGGGTTAAGCCACGATAAAGAGCTTGCTTAGCTAACAGTTCTTGTTTTGTAAGGTAAGGCCAGACACAAAACCAGAGGAGTTTGCGTGCGAGATGCTTCACTGACGCTTCTTCCTTTGCAGGGAGAGAGGTCGGGGCCGGGCTCCGTGAGACAGAAACTTCTGAAACGGGGAAAATGACCCCTAAAGTGGGGGAGAGAAACCTCTAAAATGGGGAGAGAAATCTCTAAAATGAGGAGAGAAATCTCTAAAATGTGGGGAGCAAATCACCCGGTGGCAGAGGATGGAAAGTGTTGGTGCTCTCTGTTCTGGGAGTCAGGATTTCTCGACAAAGAGTGCTCACAGGGGTAACTCTGCTCTGGCTCAGGGTTATGTTCAGGTTGAGATCTCTTCATAGGAAGAGTGTTCTTTCTGGAGGTAGTAGCAGGAGCAAATGTCTATTTTAATGTGGTTTTATACAGATACTGGAAGTGGATGTTGCCCTCTGATCCCCCTCCCCTCCTGCACAGCCTGTTTGTCCCAAACCAGTCCTTGTCCGTAGCACTGAGGTGACCAAAGGTGCCTCTTTGTAACTGTGTGACAACGTGGTGGTCAGTAAAACCTGCCAGTCAACAACAGCAGCTTTAAATAGTCATAAAATTAAAAATCTCTGGGTTATAAGCTTCAGCTTTGCTTGGAGAGCAAATTCCCTGGGCCTGCAGTGCAGTCAGTGTCCCCTGCATCACTGGAAACACAACCACAGGTAGCAGAGAAGGGCTGTGACTCCCCTGTCACTTCCCTGTGCTGGACTTGCTGCCAGGGCCAGCAGGAACAGTCTCAGCAGATATTTTAGTTTTGCTCACAAGCCCTGGGGGCACAGGGAACGTTCAGGGGGAAGTGGGCCCCACTCTCCACCAAGGCTGTAGGAGAGGAGGGTTCTGGAGGCTGTGTGCATTTCTCCTGAAGCAGGTATTTATTGAACTGTCTCTAGAGCTACTCCAGAATAAACTGTACCACCACAGAGCTGGGTCCTGTGGTTCATGCAAACACTCTGTGGCAATCCTGCTGTACCAACTCGTGCATCCAGTGTGTCCAGCCCCAGAGCTGGCTCCCTGCTTTCCTTGTAGGTCTGTGATATTGTTGCTGTCCACTGGTACCAAAGCTACAAACGTGGTTGAACACACTTTGCTGCTTATAAAACTCGATTACAACATACCTGAGAGAGCCTCTGTGCATTGTGTGTAGTGTCTTCCTCATCAAATTCCTCCTCAGACACCACAAACCCCTGGTTAGGCTTTTGGGAGGCACGTAAGTATTGCCAGGTCCTTCCCCACAGGCTGAGCAAAGGCTTTGTGTGCCAGCAGAGAGCTGGGCTTGGAAAACCCCAAAGAGAGAGAGGATGGGGATGAAGGAAGATGGAGATGGTGAGGAGGGTCAGTTTAGGGTCTGTGTAGAGGGCAGTGTGAGAGTCTCTGCTGGAATTACCTGGAACTGAGGCTGTGCTGGACTAGGATCCATCAGGTGTGACAGTCCCTGTCACTGAAATACACTGAAAATAGAGGCAAAGCACAAAGGGGAGTTGTAGGAGAGTAGCTGGGTGTCAAAGCTGGGTTGTGGAGCACAGGAGCAGAACTGATGGTACCAGAGGTGGTTGTGATTCCAAGCCCTGTGACTTGAAGCTGGGTCAGGTATTTGAGCAGTGTCCTTGATGTCAGTGAGAACAGATGTGCTCAGTCCTTGAGGAACCAGGGCTGGAACCAGGAATTGAGGACTAAAATAACCTGCTTTGCTTCTCTCCTGTGGAGCCAGGCTGGGAGAGCTGGGGGTGTTCATCTGGAGAGGAGAAGGCTCCAGGGAGAGCTCAGAGCCCCTGGCAGGGCCTAAAGGGGCTCCAGGAGAGCTGGAGAGGGACTGGGGACAAGGGATGGAGGGACAGGACACAGGGAATGGCTTCCACTGCCAGAGGGCAGGGCTGGATGGGATATTGGGGAGAAGCTCATCCTTGTGAGGGTGGGGAGGCCCTGGAATGGCTTTCCCAGAGCAGCTGTGGCTGCCCCTGGATCCCTGGCAGTGCCCAAGGCCAGGCTGGACAGGGCTTGGAGCAGCCTGGGACAATGGGGGGTGTCCCTGGCCATGGCAGGGATGGGACTGGATGAGCTTTAGGGTCCCTTCCAACCCAAGCTTTTCTAAGATTCATAATATCCATCCCCAGAATAATAATAAAACTCAAAGCAGATTAACTTGTATTATAAAAAGGTGAAGTACTGAGGGAGGAAATACCTTTTTTTACTCTTTTCCCCTCACTTGATGTCAATCCCATAGGAGAGAGTTCAACACAGTCACAGCTTGAAAAACTGCAGCATTTGGAGGGGCCATGTGTCCCTTGGAACATCCATCCTTTTCTCTCATTGGGATTGGGTCAAGATTTGCTTCATCTGAGGAGGCTGAGGAGGTCTCGGAGCAATGTAGGAATGATTGACACATCTAACAACACAGCAGATTTTTGCCTTTTATTTAGATGAGTCTCTTCCTCTCCTCCTGTTGTGCAGGTAACTAGGATTTCTACCTCAACCCAATGTGACCTATGCAAGGACAACGTGGACCAACTTCACTCGGCTTCCACTGAAAGGTGCTCACCTGGCCTGTGCAGGGGTTTCTACTCTCTTACTACTGGACTAAATAAAAACCATTAAAAGAAAAAAAAGAAAAAAAAAAAAAAAAAAGACCTAAACAACAGAGCAAACATTTACTGTGAATCTGAGTAAAAAAAAGGAAAAAAGGCAAAAAAAAAAAAAAGGCAAAAGAAATGCTTAAAGCTCCAGTTTGTATTGTTGATAGTTTAGATAAAGTATTTATCTTTTTTTTAAAGTGAAAACAATTTTGACTTATTTTATTCCACCTAGACTCATAAATACAAGTTATTATTATTAAATTCTCTGAATACTAAAGGACTGGCACACCAGCAGAGATGTAAAAGAGCCTCCTCGGTGCTATTTTGTCCGTCAGAACTGTGCCTCTGGTTTGAATGCTTGGTGCTGATTTTGGGGGGTTGACCAATGCCAAACCCACGTCTTAAAGCTCTGCAGATTATTTATTCCCCTGACTGTTCATATCCCAAAATCTGCTTGGTTGGCAGCTGGGGCTGGCAGGGAAGGAATTCTCCTCCCTGGGGTTTGGCTCAGACTGAGCCAGGCTTTTTAACTGGGTGGGTTTTAATTGAGTTTGTGACTAACGAGGGCTCTGTGCTCCCCTCTGGAGCAGTCTGGGCAGGCACAGCCCACGCAGGCACAGTTGGAACAGGAGAAATCCAAGTCCTGCCCCATCCAAACTACTTCCTTGGGCCATTTGCAGTTGCTGGTGGCACTGGGGTCACTGTGAATTTTGGTAGCTGGTCTGGTAACTCGCTTCTTGGGGCTGGCCTTGGTGTATGAACATAGTGTGTGCTGACTGGTGCTGGTGCAGCCCTTTCCCCAGCCTTGGGAAGACTGAACCTTGTGCTTCTGTCCTGCTGCAGGGTGCAGAGTTTGCTCAGCTCGTTGTTTTATTTTTGTTCCAAGCACGACGTGTTTCCTTGGTAGGGTTTTGATACTTGACTCCGACCCGGCTTGGCCGTGTACATGAATTGAAAAGGTGCATTTTGCTTTTGTGTTCTTTTGCTTTTGAGTAGGATCTTGAATGGTAGTTCACAAAAACACCCTGACCTGGCTGCCTGTGCTGCCTCTGCCTCCCCTGGGGCAGGGACTTGTGTCGTGACCCGGTGTCCTGTGTGCAGGAAGGGCCCATTATATAGAGCTGTGATGAAAACTTCCAAGTTTCCTATGCTTTATTTCCTTTGGTTTTTAGGTTGTACAATGCACAATGAACCTGTAAAAACTGATTTATTTAAGTGCACAAAGTGAGGAGGAGAAGGAGGATCCATTTAAGTAGAAATCAGGCAGGTCCGAGTTCAGGCCGGGCCAAGCACCAATAAAGGAAACTACAGTAGAAAGGGGATTGCAACAGCAAAATGACTGGAAAAAAATCACATTCAGGCTTTGGAAAACACCTTCCTGCTGGCCCTGGTGCTCAGAGGGGCAACACTATGTCTTTAAATCCCTTCTAGTGCTCCCTGGTGAGTCTCCCATTGCAGCAGTCAGGCACTGGCAGGAGCTCCATGGAGCATCCCGGGGTCACAAACATCTGCCCAGCTCCTGCCTCTGGCTTTGGAGTCAGTGAGGTCCCTGTGCCCTCCTGTGCCCTCCTGCTGCCTGGATCCAGCAGGGTTGGAAGTGTTTGGAGAGGGGGTGAGGGGCTGCAGCAGCTCCCACCCTCTGCAGGGTTCAGCTCTCTGGGCCTCATCCTGGGCAGTCTTAGGGGAGATTTAGGACCAAGTGCAGTTGTTTTGTTGGTTCCATGGGAGCCAACTCTGGGGTCTGGCTTTGCCTTCTCATCCACTGGGAAGGGACTGAAAGCCCTGGGAGTTGGGGGCAGTTTGGAATGTTTTCTGCTTTGTCTGTAGGACAGGATGTGTCCTGCTGAGGGACTGGCAGCATGAGGAAAACCTGGCAAAGGGCAGGAAAGCTGGGAGGGTGAGAGCTGAGGAACATCCAGTAGCTTCTCGTAGGAGCCAAACACAGTGTATGTCCTGGAATCCAGGAGCACAATGTAACCCAGATGTTTTGCAGCTGGGAGTTGGGCAGCTCCAGCTTCTTCCCCAGCACACAGCAGAGTGCTGGGGCCTCTGGAGACTGTAAATGAGTGATTGCTGGAGGGGCAGCAGCCTTAATTAATTTCCTAATTACCTCTCCCCTATCATTTATATCTCTGGTGAGAGAGAGAGAGAGGAGGAAATACAAGTAGAAGCTTTTCATCCCCCTGATTTTATCAGATCCTTTCCTGCAGAGGGACCAGGATTTGGTGCCCCTTGGAGCTCTTGTGCCTCCCTTCACCTCCAACCACGGAGATCCAGGAAGAAAACTCTGCTGCCATCCCTTGTCCTGGTTTGGTTGGTGCCCAAGGCACTCACAGGATTTGTGCTGGAGAAGGAGCAAACCCACAGATTCCATGGAACCCTCTGTGCATCCCAGGACTGCTGGAGGAATGAGGGGCTCTGCATCCAGTTCAGGAGTTCTGGGGAGCCCCACTGAGCTGTCAGAGAGGTCGGGGTGCCCTGGGCACTGTCTCCTCACAGTTGGACTCGCTGATCTCAAAGATCTTTTCCAACCTGAACAATTCTATAATTCCAGGACCCTTTGGAGCAAAGGCCTTGGGTGAGGAGTTTGTCACCTGCTCTTTGGTGGGTGTTGTGGAAAAGCAAAGCCTGTCTGTCCCTCAGTGTCACCTTTGGTCACTGCTTTAGTGGCCAGCCAGTGTCCCAGGCAGGGCTGGCCCAGGAGCAGCCTTGGGAATGGGCAGCACAAGCCCTGGAGCTCAGCACTGGGCTGTGACTGAGCCATTGCTCACACCCCAGGATTTGTGAGTCTGTGGCTCTCCAGATGTCATCCAGGAAGGCCCAAGGGAACCAGACCCAGGAATGAATCTTTGGGATTCCTCAGAGATCTGATCTGCTGAGCATCAGCCTTCCCCTGCCTGTGCCCCACTGCCTGCTGCCATCCCAGTGCCTGCTGTTCCACCCTGCCATTCCACACTGGAGGAATCTGGAGCTGCTCTGGCCTTGCTGGTGTCTTCCCCCCACCCCAGGCCCTGCACTGTAACTGCTCCTGGTAGTGATTCCCAAATTGTGCTTCCAGAGGGGCTTGCCCAGCACTGGTGGGAAACCAAGGGGGCAGTTTGGGACTGTCTCTCAGCACTGGCTGAGCTGGGAGATCTTTTTGCCCAGAGATTCCTGGTTTTGTCTTCCCTCTCCCTGACCTTTTATTGCTTTGCCATGATCTGGAGAAAGCTCAACTTAAAGTTGTGGAATTACAGAACATCCTGAGTTGGAAGGGACCTGGAGGCTCATTGAGTCCAGCTCCTGGCCAGTCTCTAACTGCTCTGCACATTGGGAAGAGCTTTCACCTGGCTGAAGGCAGACCTTGGAGCTGGTGGGATCTGATCCACGTGGCCACAGCTGTGACCCCACTTCTGGAACACTGAGCCAGAAACTGAAACCTGTTTGCAATAATTGAAGATCCTCTGGAGCAATCAAAGCCAAACAGTTCCAAGAAAGAGAATTTCTCCTGCTGATGCTGAGTCCAGTCATTCTGGGGCTGTCACACAGTTCCCCCTCCTCCACACCCCTGCTGCCAGCGAAGGACTCGCCAGGAAGCAAAAACACATCTTGGAGCAAGTCTGCTGCTAAAAAAACGGAACTTCCTGAGTGCTGTGCTGAGGAAAACCTGTCCCTGCTGCTAAATGTCAGCCTTGAGGAACAAGACTTGCGTGGGCTCTTCCATTTTTGGGGATTTGCCACCTCTGGCTCGCCAGGCCCAGTCCCCTGGGACCCACGGTGCTGGGAGAGTTCCAAAGGCACTGGACCTAAATTTGGGATTTGCTGCAGATGAGTCATTGAGCAGCAATTCCTCTTCCATCAGCCAGGGGTGTGGGGACACCTAGCAGTTGGATTGCTGAGGGAGTGGAGGCTGGATCTGAGCTGGTGCAGGGGATAATGGGGATGTGGAGGTGTCCCTCCATCACCTCTCTTGGTACAAACGAGGCTGTTCCCTGCAGGAAGGTGTGGATCAGTCTGGACAACCAGGGAACATCTTCACTTCAGTTCAGTTGTGGGTGCTGTAGGAGAGGAGGAGAAGCAGCTTTTTAGGGAAGCAGCAGGGAGTGCAGCACATCCTCACTGTCCCTGGCATTCCAGGATTGAGCATCATCTCCAGCTCCTTCTCATCAGCAGGAATTTGTGTCTCCTCGAGCAGACAGATCAGAAATTCTTGTGCTTCCATCTCTTTTCCTTCCTTCCTGTTGGGGACAGCACTGTATCTTCCAGTGCAGGCTTTGTGCTGCCCCTGCTCTTGGCTGGGGTTTGGTTCTGGGCTCAGCCTGGCAGGGGAAGAGGGATTCCCCCTGTGCCAGGACTCGCTGGTGGGATCAAGCTGAGCTTGGAGGGTCTGAGCCTGGGATCACACCCACAGTCCCTGAAGTCCTGCAGGCAGGAAGGTGACATCACTGGGTCATGAATGGATTTACTCATCTCTTTTTGCATCCAGAGATTGCAAATCCCCAGGACTTGACACTCCTTAGTGTGAAACTTGCCCAGCTCTGGGTCACACTCAGTTCAAGCTCTGAGTCACTTTCCTCTTTCTTTAGTCAAACTTAATCCTTGAGGGGGTCACTTGAGCAATTGCAGCCTGGGAGTGGAGAGGTTTCCAGCTTGATCAGCTCTTCCATCCCACCTGGAAACATCTCCATTTCTCCAGGGCTGCTTGGGGCTGTGTCCCTGCCCTCACCCTGCTGGGGACAGGTTTCCTTCTGAGACTTGTGCTGGGGTCACTTCTTCAGCCTCCTTTGGGGTTGGACTAAATGACCTTTAAAGGTGCTTTCCAATCTTTCCAAACTGTTCTGATTCCCTGTACAGACACATCTGGGAGGAGGTGGCTGAGAGCCAGACCTGCCTCACCTGCTGCTCCTGCACCTTCACCCCAGCACTGTGGGGTACAACTGTTGGCAGCTCAGGTGTTCTCCAGCACAGTGAATTTACTGCTTGTGATCACTGTTTCCATCTCATCCCTTGGAAGAGCCTGGATCTTCCTGTTTGCTGGGCTGCCCCTTCTAGGGGAAGATCTTTTCTTGTGGCCATGGGGTTTGGTTCTTGCTGGGATTGTGTGTTCAGAAAGCAGCATCTGCTACCCCCACCCGTTATTTTTCCACTTGGAACAGAGTCCAGGCAGAGGAGAGGCAAAGGGAGTGGTGGCAGGGACAGTTCCAGCAGTGCAGAGCTGCTGGGGATACCCAGCCCTGGCTCAGGGAGGGGACAGCCAGTGCTTCCAGCTCCCCTCAGGGCCCACCTTGGCACTGTGGGATCTGTGGGATTTGTGCCCTCAGGATGCTCCATCTCCCCTGCCCCACTCCAGGTCCTGCTGATTGCTGCCAGAGGAGACTCCCAGCTCTGGGAGCTGTTCTCAGGCTGCTGATGGTGATTCCCCTCCCTGCTCAGCCTTCCCTGGGCCCTTCCTTCCCTCCTCAGCCGGGTCTGGAGCAGCCCTGGGGACACCAGCACAGCCCAGCCTGGGGTCAGTGTCCCCAGGGAGCCGGGGGTGCTGCTCCTGGAGCAGCCACTCCCAGGATTCTGGGATTTCTCCTGGTGCTGATGCCAAGCTGGCTTTGCTTGGTCACATCCTGTGTCACCCGTTTGCTTTTGGTGCTGGAATTTGGAAACCTGAGGGTTCTCCCTGTGTTTTGTCCTGGGTAACTTCACCCTGGAGTTATCCCAGCTCCCAGGGGTGGCTGCTGGGGAAAATCCTGCTTTCCTTGTTGTTGTGCCTGAGCCAAAAGCACAGAGGGGATTAAGGATTGGGAGCAGGGGAGGGCCTTGGACAGGGCTGGGAACCCCAAATCCTTTTGGGGAGCAGAAACTACGCAGTGTTTTTGTGAACTATCTTTGCAGCACTGAGGAAAAATCACAGGAATTGGAGTTTGGGGAGCACAGACGTGCAGTCAGTGTATGAATATTTGAAGTCTTACTGGTTTTAAAGGGTTTTTCCTTTTTTTTCTTTTTTTCTTTTTTTGCTCCATTTCCATTTTCCGCTCCATTTGCAGATCAGGTTTTCACTAAAAGCTTTGGAGTTCCAGTTTCAAAATGTTGTTGTGCCATATTTTATTTATCCTTCTACATTATAAATATATAAATATCTATTTAGACTGAATATTGCATTGAAAGATGCTGTTATTGGGAACTTCAGGGTTTAAACCTGAGACAAAAAAATTGGGAAATAATTCTCCAGTACTTTTGCTGTTCAGGACCTTCTTCCTGAAGAGGCTCCTTGAGTTCTTTATGGTGTAAAAAACAAAATCACATCCAAAAATTCAATGTTTGACGATGCTAACCCTGAAGTTCTCAGGTTTGTGATCTTTTGGTTTTCTTGAGGTACATCTGGTTGCTTTTCTGGTGCAGTCAAATAATTTTTTAAAAGGTTTTGTCTCTGGAGTTGTTGAGGAAAAGGTGGAATGGGTTGATCCATCCTGCTTGGCTTTTTTAACCTATTAATCTTTGAAGTGATCCATTTCCAATTAAAACCCAACTTTTTAGGTCTCTGTTCTATTTAAACTTTTTAGGAGTGAGAGCCTGCCCTCGCTGAGTGGGACTTGGATGGGGAAAGCAGTAGATGATGAGGTTGCTGTTGCTCAGGAATTGATTAGTAAACTTTTAACTACTAATAAAAATCCATTTTTCAATGGATTTTTAGAAAAACCCATTTTCTTAGGACAGTGATATGGGATGTTTCCTAGTGAATAGGAATTAGTTTATATAGTTTAGCCTATTAAACTGAATTATTTAAAATTCAAACTTCCCCTAATTTATCTCTTTTTTTTTTGGTTGTTATTTTTTTTGTTTTCTTTTTTGGTTTTTTTTTCTTTTTTTTTTCTTTTTTTTTTTTTTTTTTAATACTGGTAAGTTGTCCTGTCATTCCTTTCATTCCTGCCTAGCAGTAGTGTGAATTCTGGTGTGTATATATGTATGTATAATATATATATTTCCACCCGGCCTTTCTAATTCTCCACAATGTAAGAGTTAGTTTTTGCTCCCCTCCCTCCACTTAATTTCTTGTGTCCCCCTTGATTTGTAATTGAAACGATGCTTTGAAGTTTTGTCTTTATATTAAAGTGTCTGTATTTTAATACACCGAGCTCGTGTGGACTTTCACTGCCTCAGCAGGACGGGCTGCAATCAGGAGGGAAAATGGGATTTGGGGGTTTTGTGGGTGCACAGAGGGACAGAAATCCCTGAGCCAGGGGCCACCTTCAGCTCTGAGGGTTTGGGGATCTTGTGCTGGGCCTGGGGACAGCTCTGGGCTCATCAAGGGACACTGAGGGGCTGGAGAGTGTCCAGGAAAGGGAACAGAGCTGGGAAGGGTCTGGAGCACCAGGAGAGGCTGAGGGAGCTGGGAAAGGGGCTCAGCCTGGAGAAAAGGAGGCTCAGGGGGGACCTTGTGGCTCTGCACAACTCCCTGACAGGAGGGGACAGCCGGGGGGGTCGGGTTCTGCTCCCAGGGAACAGGGACAGGAGGAGAGGGAACGGCCTCAGCCTGGGCCAGGGGAGGTTTAGATTGGAGATGGGTAAAATTCCCTCACTGAAAGGGTTGGGAAGCCTTGGAAGGGGCTGCCCAGGGCAGTGGTGGAGCCACCAGCCCCAGGAGTGTTGGAACAAAGTGTGGACGTGGCACTTGGGGACATGGTGGGGTCAGTGGTGGCAGTGCTGGGTCATGGGTGGACTCGATGATGTTTTAGAGGTCTTTTCCAACCTAAATTCCCAACCATGATTCCCCAGCCATCCAAACTTTGTTCCCTTTTAGCCAGCAGTATCAGCAGTGCAACAAACCCACAGGCAGCCAGGGATGTGGAGCTGGAGGCCACAAACAGTTCCTGAGTTAATTCCCTGCAGGATTTAAAGTGAGACACAGCCCCAGCTTCACCCAGAGCCCCCAGCACTGCTGGGCCACAGCCACAGCCTTACCCAGCTCCTCTTCTACACAGGTTTGTCACCTGCCCCTGCCCTGGCTCCAGTACCCAAACCAGTTGGAGAAGATGACCTTCAAAGGTTCTTCCCAACCCAGAATAGTCTCTGTATGAAAAAAGGCCCTTGGGGAGCCATCCCCAGCTGGCTCCTGAGCAGGAACCACCCCTGGTGCCCCTGAGCTGCCTCCAGCCACCCCTCCCAGGGAGGTTTAAGTGTTGTACAACAGTTCTGACCATCACAAAGATTAAAACAGGATTTATTGGGAACGTTCACTGTACAACAGAGAAATGGCTTCAGCTGGCTCTCAGGGAAGCCTGGACCCAGCTCTAGCTGAAACACAACAGGCAGTCATCAAAGTGTGAAAAACAAGCAATTGTCTGTAAATCACCAGCAATGATGCAGATTTCAAAGTCTCTACAAAGTCCCATCCTCCCTCCCTCAATCCCACCCCGTGTCCCAGCCCTGCCCCACAATGGATCTGAGTCCCTGGGCCTGGCCTGGCCCTGGCAACTCTTCACAGCTTTTGTTGTACATTCAGTTAAGAAATGTCATTGGTGATGAACATTTAAATCAGTGTTGGGCTTTGCTCCTGCTCACCCAACTGTTCCCTGGAACAGCAAATAAAACTCCCATTTTTCTGCACAGTGACACTGGAGGGTGGGGAAAGGTGTCCAGTGAAGAGGCCACCGAGCCCTGCAAGGCACAGGTGACACATTTGCTACAGAGGTGGCAGGCCCAGCTGAGAACTCAGCTCTGCTTTGTGAAAAATGCAGCCTGGGCAGGATTAAAATGCACTTTGGAGTCATCCAAGGATACTGATTCCCTAAAGCACAGCTCCTGTGTTGTTCCTGCTCTTAATCCCTCGCTGCTGCTTCCCCTGGAGCTGCCATCTGTCTGCAGCCCCCCCTGGTTCTGCTCCCTCCCTGCTGCCCTCAGCTGATCCCTCAGGGCAGCTGCCCCTCGGCTGATTTTGGTCATTTCTGGAGCAAGCACCTGGAATGGTTCAAGGGAAAAGGGAAAAAATCTCAGCTTTGAGATTAAAGCATCAGTGACAGGTGTCACTCCTGGTATTCAGCTGCATGAGGTAAAGAGGGAACACCATGACACCAAAGGCTGCACTGTGGGCTCTGGTTTGGGCATTAATTCCCAGCCAAGGAGGAAAAGATCCCAAAATTCCCTTCAATCCCAGCTCAGAGGCTGCTCCACCCCCTCCCTGGGCTGGGCAGCTGGAAGGGAGCAACGCCCAGAGCTGCAGCTCCCAAAGGCCAGGCCAAGCCCCAGCCCTGTTCCTGCTGTCAGCAACCTCTGAGAGAGACACCTGGGACCTTCCAGAGGCCTTTCCTGGGGCTTTTCCCAGGCTGCTTCCAGGGAAGCTGCTCTGGCAGTCAAGAATCTGGGTCTGCTGCAGCCCTGGCTGTGGGGAGTGTCCTGATCCCTCATTTCTGGGCAGTTTTCCTTGGTGCAGCCAGAGCCAGGGGATGTTGTTCCTAATCCTTATCTCTTCCCTGCAGCAGCTCCAGGACAGGCAGCCCTGGCTCCCTGGCAGCTCACTGTGACCTTGGCAGTGTTTTGGTCTGTCCCTTTGGACAAAGGGGACGCACAGAAGGCAGAAAAGCTGCAGCAGTGGCTCAGGGAATGAAGGGTTAATGCCTGGTGCACGTCCTGCAGCTCCATCCTGCAGCCAAAGGGAGCAGCTCCTGCCTCTGCCAGCTCCTCCATCTGCCTCTCCTCCCTGGGAAGCTGGATCACTGCAGAGCTCTGCAGACAGGCAGGATCTCACAGGGATCTCTCCCTGTCTTTGTTCCCTCGTGTTTTGCAGCTTTGCTCTTTTGGATGGGCTTTTCCAGCCCCCAGGAATCACAGCACCTGCCCAGGGGAGGAAAAACAAGACCCCAAAAGGCTGTGGCTGCACAGGGCTCCTGCCTTGGCACAGGGGAGCAGATGCCTCTCTCCATCAGCTGGAGCTGTGGCTGAGCTGGGGGAATTCCCACTCCTCCCTGGAAGGGGTTAAACCCTGGAGCACAGAAATGTATCAGTCACAAACAACACCCTCTCCCAGGCAGGGATGAGCTCCTGCAGGAGGATCCTGGGCCAGGGAAGCTCAGCAGCCCCCCAGGGCAGGGAGGAGCAGGGGAGGGAAGGGCTGGAGCTGGCTCTGGTGGCCCCAGCACATCCTGGGAGCTCTGTCTGTCCCTCCCTCTGCTCATCCCAGGGCAGGAGGGCTCTGCTCCCACTGCAGCTCAGCCTCCCCAGCTGGGGGGGAATGGGAATGTGCAAGGAATTCCCATTAAAAAAAATACAAAACGATTTGGGTAATAAATAAAAGAGTCCCGTGGTCACTGTGGGGAGCTGCTGTGGAGCCAGGAGCCACTTGCAGCCAGGTGAGGGGTTACTGCCTGTGTGCTCCCAGCTGGAAACGAGCTTCCTCAGAGATTCCATACTGCTCCAGGGGGTCCTGTGGGGGCACAGGAGGCACCAGTGAGATGCAGATAAAGCCCAGAGCTCCAGGACACACAGGACACAGCAGGGACCCAGGGCAGTCACAGCCAAGGATCTGCCCAGGGTTGGTGTGAACTGTTCCAGAGATCCCCTGGGAGGCCAGGCCAGCTCTGGACCCATCCAGCTCCAAACCTGGGGCCACTCCAGCTCTGGAATGTGCACCAGGGTGGGAGGGAGCACCCAGGGGAAGGTGCTCAGGCCTGGCTGTGGAGATCACAACTCCTGATGGGGTCTGGGATCTCCTTCCCACACACAGCCTGGGCAGGACTGGCAGCATCAGCCTCTGCTGCCACCCAAAGCCATCAGTCACCAGCTGAGAAATGCCCTGCAGGCACTCACTCACCTTCCCTGTCATCTTCTGGATCTCATTCCTGTAGAAAATCAGGCTCCTCCTCAGGAACTCGTAGCTGCAAGGCAGGAACAGAGCACAGGGAGGGCTGAGAAGGATGTGGGCAAGTTTCAGATGCTGTTTAGAGCTGGAGGGAAGCTTGTTTTGGAGGAGACAAGCACTGCCCTTCTGTCCCTGCTCCCAGAGCCCCCAGCACTGCCCTGGCTCCGAGGGCTCAGCCCACCTGGCTCTCCTGAGTGCCTCGACCCACTCCTGGCACTGCTCCTCTGTGGCACACTCAAAGCAGTATTTCCTCTCTGGCTCCTCGATGAAACCTGCCAGGGACAAAGAAAAGGCTCCAGGCAGGTCCTGGCAGAGCTGCTGGTGTTCCCCAGACTCTGCCAGGCCACAATTAGCAATTCAGTTAACTAAGATGAGCTGGGAATGAGTCTGGAACCCCAATCTCCAGCCCCCCTCCCATTCCCTGGATGCCTGGGGCAGCTGCCCACAGCATTCCCCAGCTTACAGCAGCCAAAGACCTTGGGAAGAGCAACTTCCCAAACTGAGGGTGAACTGAACTGGCCCAGCAGGGCCAGATCCAGGACTGACTCCCTGCAAAGACTCCAGGGATTTAAATCCAGGTGAGAACCAGCCCTGAGAGAGAACTGGGACACGTGCAGGGAGCAGCCAGCTGAGGAGTTACACTGCACTGGGAGAAGGCCCTGAGCTGCCTTTGCTGGAGGCTTTTGGGAATGGGACATGGTGCTCCCACCATGGAGAGCAGGGCCTGGTGCCACTCCAGCTCCAGAGCAGGACATGCCACCAGTTCCTGTCCCCAGAGCTGTGCTGAGCAGACCCTCAGGGCTGCAGCAGCACCTCAGGATGTGCTGTGGACACATCCCAACACCAGCAACTGCTGGGTTTAACCCTGCTCAGGAATCCTCACCCACCAGAGCTCCCAACATCCCTAAAGCTCCAAAATGCAGCACAGGGTGCTCCAGGCTCAGTGTGTTCAGGCTGTTTGAGGGTCCTTTGGAAGCACAAAGAGCAGAGGCACAGCTGTGCCTGGCAGCCAGGCCAAAAAGATATGGGGATGGCCTTGGAGAAACATCCTGTTATTGTGGCCACATACCTCTGGCACAGGGGAGGATGAAAGGCTGCTCCCAGGGGAGCCAGCCCAGCTGGAGCCTCCACAAGGACAAACAGAGGGGAGGACAGGGCTGGAGCAGCTTTATCTGAGCCTTTCCAGGGTTTTTTTTTTCTGGCTGAAATGCAGCAGCACAGAGCAGATCTGTCAATAAGCAAGCTCCCCCTGCCAGGGATTCCACAGGCACCCAGTGGGGTCTGGCTGCTGTTGGTGCTGCAAATCCCACAGGCTGTGCCATGGAATATCCCTGAGATCCCCCTGGGGTGGGCACAGGCACAGTGAGGAACAGCTGGCAGCTGAGGAGGGGAAAGGCTGAGGAATTGCTAAAGCTGGAAAAGGCCTTTAAGACCATCAAGGCCAACCATCAGCCCAGCATTACCCTGTCCCCAAGTGCCTCACCCACACTGAACACTCTGTTTTCTGAACACTCCCAGGGATGGTGACTCCACCACTGCCCTGGGCAGCCTGTGCTGCACTTCCAAACCTTTCTGGTGGGTACATTTTCTCCAATATCCAACCCAAACCTGTCCTGGGCACAACTTGAGGTCATTTCTTCTCATCCTGTTCCCTGGGAGCACAGCCTGCAGGGCCCTGACCCCACTGAGGGAGAGGAGAAGGGCTGGGGGCAGTGACCCCACTGAGGGGAAGGGCTGAGTGACCCCAGTGCCACCAGAGGAACAGGGAAAAGCAGGAAGGGAGCAGTGAAACATTTCCCTTCCCAGGTGCCACGAGGGGAAGGCAAAGGGGGGCACAGGCAGCACTCACTGATGGAGAAGACGTTCTCCTCCTCTTTGGTGATCTTGCAGTGCTCCAGCAGCAGAGCTCCAATGGGCTGGGAAACACAGGGAGAGAGGGTTTAACCCACAATGCCCCCAACACCACAAGGGATGAGCCCACAGAGCTCCCCTGGAGCCTTTTAAGCAAATCTCACAAGGTGGTGCCATTTTTAAATAATTCAGTCTGATTGCAGCATATTTTGCATTCCTTTAATTGACCTTTTCATGCCAGTCTCACCTGTAGCACTTTGCATTTGTTAATTAGGTGTTAATCACCTCTACAGGCTCAGATTCAGCCTGGCATTTACCACTCTGTGACAGCAGATTTGCTTTTTAAATCAAAGATGAAACATTTACTGTGACACCCAGAATAACCAACGCTGAGCTGTGTAAGGGCTGTCCTGGAGCCTTGCAAGAGGTTAAACAGTGTGAGGGAGCTGGAGCAGCTCAGGATGAACAAAAACCCACCTGGTACTACCCAGGGACATGGG